>JAYKOZ010000093.1:4187500-4585000 GCA_036172795.1 Pelodytes ibericus
ATCATTATCATCATCATCATCTCATCATGATATCATCATCATCATCATCTCACCATGATATCATCATCATGACATCATCATCAGCATCATCATCTCATCATGATATCATCATCATGATCATCATCATCATCATCATCATCATCATTATCATCTCATCATGATATCATCATCATCATCTCATCATGATATCATCATCATCATCTCATCATGATATCATCATCATCATCATCATCATCATCATCTCATCATGATATCATCATCATCATCATCATCATCTCATCATTATATCATCATCATCTCATCATGATATCATCATCATGATATCATCATCATCATCATCTCATCATGATATCATCATCATCATCATCTCATCATGATATCATCATCATCTCATCATAATATCATCATCATCTCATCATGATATCATCATCATCATCTCATCATGATATCATCATTATTATCTCATCATGATATCATCATCATCATCTCATCGTGTTATCATCATCATCATCTCATCATGATATCATCATCATCATCATCATCATCATCATCATCATCATCTCATCATGATATCATCATCAAGATATTATCATCATTATATCATCATCATCTCATCATGAAATCATCATCATGATATCATCATCATCATCTCATCATGATATCATCATCATCATCTCATCATGATATCATCATCATCATCTCATCATGATATCATCAGCATCATCCTCATCATCATCATCATCTTCTCATCATGATATCATCATCATCATCATCATCATCATCTCATCATGATATCATCATCATCATCATCATCATCTCATCATTATATCATCATCATGATATCATCATCATCATCATCTCATCATGATATCATCATCATCATCTCATCATGATATCATCATCCTCATCATCTCATCATCATCATCTCATCATAATATCATCATCATCATCTCATCATGATATCATCATCATCATCATCATCATCTCATCATGATATCATCATCATCATCTCATCATGTTATCATCATCATCATCATCATCATCATCATCATCATCTCATCATGATATCATCATCATCATCTCATCATGATATCATCATCATGATATCATCATCATTATCATCATCATCATCATTATCATCATCATGATATCATGATATCATCATCATCATCATCTCATCATGATATCATCATCATCTCATCATGATATCATCAGCATCATCATCATCATCATCTCATCATGATATCATCAGCAGCATCATCATCATCATCATCATCATCTCATCATGATATCATCATCATCATCATCATCATCATCATCATCATCATCATCATCATCATCATCTCATCATGATATCATCATCATCATCTCATCATTATATCATCATCATCATCATCATCATGATATCATCATCATGATATCATCATCTCATCATGATATCATCATCATCATCTCATCATGATATCATCATCATCATCATCTCATCATAACATCATCATCATCTCATCATGATATCATCATCATCATCATCTCATCATGATATCATCATCATCATCATCTCATCATGATATCATCATCATCATCTCATCATGATATCATCATCATCATCTCATCATGATATCATCATCATCATCATCATCATCTCATCATGATATCATCATCATCATCATCATCATCATCATCTCATCATGATATCATCATCATCATCATCATCATCTCATCATGATATCATCATCATCATCATCATCATCTCATCATGATATCATCATCATCATCATCATCATCATCATCATCTCATCATTATATCATCATCATCATCTCATCATGATATCATCATCATGATATCATCATCATCATCTCATCATGATATAATCATCATCATCATCTCATCATGATATCATCATCATCATCATCATCATCTCATCATCATCATCTCATCATAATATCATCATCATCATCTCATCATGATATCATCATCATCATCTCATCATGATATCATCATCATCATCATCTCATCATGTTATCATCATCATCATCATCATCATCATCATCTCATCATGATATCATCATCATCATCTCATCATGATATCATCATCATGATATCATATTCATCATCTCATCATATCATCATCATGATATCATCATCATCATCATCATCATCATCATCATCATCTCATCATGATATCATCATCATCATCATCATCTCATCATGATATCATCATCATCATCATCATCATCATCTCATCATGATATCATCATCATCATCATCATCATCATCATCATCTCATCATTATATCATCATCATCATCTCATCATGATATCATCATCATGATATCATCATCATCATCATCTCATCATGATATAATCATCATCATCATCTCATCATGATATCATCATCATCATCATCATCATCTCATCATCATCATCATCATCTCATCATAATATCATCATCATCATCTCATCATGATATCATCATCATCATCTCATCATGATATCATCATCATCATCTCATCATGTTATCATCATCATCATCATCATCATCTCATCATGATATCATCATCATCATCTCATCATGATATCATCATCATGATATCATATTCATCATCTCATCATATCATCATCATGATATCATCATCATCATCATCATCATCATCATCATCTCATCATGATATCATCATCATCATCATCATCATCTCATCATGATATCATCATCATCTCATCATGATATCATCATCATGATATCATCATCATGATATCATCAGCATCATCATCATCATCATCTCATCATGATATCATCATCATCATCATCATCATCATCATCTCATCATGATATCATCATCATCATCATGATATCATCATCATCATCTCATCATGATATCATCATCATCTCATCATGATATCATCAGCATCATCATCATCATCTCATCATGATATCATCATCATCATCATCATCATCATCATCATCATCATCATCTCATCATGATATCATTATCATCATCATGATATCATCATCATGACATCATCATCAGCATCATCATCTCATCATGATATCATTATCATCATCTCATCATGATATCATCATCATCATCTCATCATGATATCATCATCATCATCATCATCATCTCATCATGATATCATCATCATCATCATGATATCATCATCATCATCTCATCATGATATCATCATCATCTCATCATGATATCATCAGCATCATCATCATCATCTCATCATGATATCATCATCATCATCATCATCATCATCATCATCTCATCATGATATCATTATCATCATCATGATATCATCATCATGACATCATCATCAGCATCATCATCTCATCATGATATCATTATCATCATCTCATCATGATATCATCATCATCATCTCATCATGATATCATCATCATCATCATCATCATCTCATCATGATATCATCATCATCATCATCTCATCATTATCATCTGATCATGATATCATCATCATCATCATCTGATCATGATATCATCATCATCATCTCATCATGATATCATCATCATCATCATCATCATCATCTCATCATAATATCATCATCATCTCATCATGATATCATCATCATCTCATCATGATATCATCATCATCTCATCATGATATCATCATCATCTCATCATGATATCATCATCTCATCATGATATCATCATCATCATCATCATCATCATCTCATCATGATATCATCATCATCATCTCATCATGATATCATCATCATCTCATCATGATATCATCATCATCATCATCATCATCATCATCTCATCATGATATCATCATCATCATCATCTCTTCATGATATCATCATCATCATCATCTCATCATTATATCATCATCATCTCATCATGATATCATCATCATCATCATCATCATCATCATCTCATCATGATATTATCATGATCTTCTCATCGTGATATCATCATCATCATCATCTCATCATAATATCATCATCATCTCATCATGATATCATCATCATCATCTCATCATGATATCATCATCATCATCTCATCATGATATCATCATCATCATCTCATCATGTTATCATGATCATCATCATCATCTCATCATGATATCATCATCATCATCATCTTATCATGATATCATCATCATGATATCATCATCATCATCATCTCATCATGATATCATCATTATCATCTCATCATGATATCATCATGATATCATCATTATCATCTCATCATGATATCATCATTATCATCTCATCATGATATCATCATCATCTCATCATGATATCATCATCATCATCTCATCATGATATCATCATCATCTCATCATGATATCATCATCATCATCATCTCATCATGATATCATCATCATCATCATCATCATCATCTCATCATGATATCATCATCATCATCATCATCATCTCATCATGATATCATCATCATGACATCATCATCAGCATCATCATATCATCATGATATCATCATCATGATCATCATCATCATCAGCTCATCATGGTATCATCATCATCTCATCATATCATCAACATAATCTCATCATGATATCATCATCATGATATCATCATCATGATATCATCATCATCATCTCATCATGATATCATCATCATCTCATCATTATATCATCATCATCATCATCATCATTTCATCATGATATCATCATCATCTCATCATGATATCATCATCATCATCATCCTCATCTCATCATCATCATCATCATCATCTCATCATAATATCATCATCATCATCTCATCATGATATCATCATCATCATCTCATCATGATATCATCATCATCATCATCTCATCATGTTATCATCATCATCATCATCATCATCATCATCATCATCTCATCATGATATCATCATCATTTCATCATGATATCATCATCATGATATCATATTCATCATCTCATCATATCATCATCATGATATCATCATCTCATCATGATATCATCATCATCTCATCATGATATCATCATCATCATCTCATCATGATATCATCATCATCTCATCATGATATCATCATCTCATCATGATATCATCATCATCATCATCTCATCATGATATCATCATTATCATCTCATCATGATATCATCATCATCATCATCATCTCATCATGATATCATCATCATCATCATCATCATCATCATCATCATCATCATCATCATCATCATCTCATCATGATATCATCATCATCTCATCATGATATCATCATGATATCATCATCATCTCATCATGATATCATCATGATATCATCATTATCATCTCATCATGATATCATCATCATCATCTCATCATGATATCATCATCATCATCATCATCATCATCTCATCATGATATCAGCATCATCATCATCTCATCATGATATCATCATCATCTCATCATGATATCATCATCATCATCATCATCATCATCATCATCTCATCATGATATCATCAGCATCATCATCATCATCATCATCTCATCATGATATCATCATCATCATCTCATCATGATATCATCATCATGATATCATCATCAGCATCATCATCATCATCATCATCTCATCATGATATCATCATCATCATCATCATCATCATCAACTCATCATGATATCATCATCATCATCATCATCTCATCATTATATCATCATCATCATCTCATCATGATATCATCATCATGATATCATCATCATCATCATCTCATCATGATATCATCATCATCATCTCATCATGATATCATCATCCTCATCATCTCATCATCATCATCTCATCATAATATCATCATCATCATCTCATCATGATATCATCATCATCATCATCATCATCATCATCTCATCATGATATCATCATCGTCATCTCATCATGTTATCATCATCATCATCATCATCATCTCATCATGATATCATCATCATCATCATCATCATCATCTCATCATGATATCATCATCATGATATCATCATCATCATCATCATCTCATCATGATATCATCATCATGACATCATCATCAGCATCATCATATCATCATGATATCATCATCATGATCATCATCATCATCAGCTCATCATGGTATCATCATCATCTCATCATATCATCAACATAATCTCATCATGATATCATCATCATGATATCATCATCATGATATCATCATCATCATCTCATCATGATATCATCATCATCTCATCATTATATCATCATCATCATCATCATCATCATCTCATCATGATACCATCATCATCTCATCATGATATCATCATCATCATCTCATCATGATATCATCATCATCTCATCATGATATCATCATCTCATCATGATATCATCATCATCATCTCATCATGATATCATCATCATCATCTCATCATGATATCATCATCATCTCATCATGATATCATCATCATCATCATCATCTCATCATGATATCATCATCATCATCATCATCATCATCATCTCATCATGATATCATCATCATCATCATCTCATCATGATATCATCATCTCATCATGATATCATCATCATCTCATCATGATATCATCATCTCATCATGATATCATCATCATCATCATCTCATCATGATATCATCATCATCTCATCATGATATCATCATCATCATCTCATCATGATATCATCATCATCATAATCTCATCATGATATCATCATCATCATCATCTCATCATGATATCATCATCATCATCATCTCATCATAATATCATCATCTCATCATGATATTATCATCATCATCATCATCATCTCATCATGATATCATCATCATCATCATCATCTCATCATAATATCATCATCATCTCATCATGATATCATCATCATCATATCATCATCATCATCATCATCTCATCATGATATCATCATCATCATTTCATCATGATATCATCATCATGACATCATCATCAGCATCATCATCATCATATCATCATGATATCATCATCATGATATCATCATCATCATCTCATCATGATATCATCATCATCTCATCATGATATCATCATGATATCATCATCATCTCATCATGATATCATCATGATATCATCATTATCATCTCATCATGATATCATCATCATCATCATCATCTCATCATGATATCATCATCATCATCATCATCATCATCTCATCATGATATCATCATCATCTCATCATCTCATCATGATATCATCATCATCATCTCATCATGATATCATCATGATATCATCATTATCATCTCATCATGATATCATCATCATCATCATCATCATCTCATCATGATATCATCATCATCATCTCATCATGATATCATCATCATAATCATCATCATCATCATCATCATCATCATCATCTCATCATGATATCATCATCATCTCATCATGATATCATCATGATATCATCATCATCATCATCATCATCATCTCATCATGATATCATCATCATCATCATCATCATCATCATCATCATCATCATCATCATCTCATCATGATATCATCATCATCATCATCTCATCATGATATCATCAGCATCATCATCATCATCATCATCATCATCTCATCATGATATCATCATCATCATCTCATCATGATATCATCATCATGATATCATCATCATCATCAGCATCATCATCATCATCATCATCTCATCATGATATCATCATCATCATCAACTCATCATGATATCATCATCATCATCATCTCATCATTATATCATCATCATCATCTCATCATGATATCATCATCATCATCATCTCTTCATGATATCATCATGATATCATCATTATCATCTCATCATGATATCATCATCATCATCATCATCTCATCATGATATCATCATCATCTCATCATGATATCATCATCATCATCTCATCATGATATCATCATCATCTCATCATGATATCATCATCTCTTCATGATATCATCATGATATCATCATTATCATCTCATCATGATATCATCATCATCATCATCATCTCATCATGATATCATCATCATCTCATCATGATATCATCATCATCATCTCATCATGATATCATCATCATCTCATCATGATATCATCATCTCATCATGATATCATCATCATCATCATCTCATCATGATATCATCATCATCTCATCATGATATCATCATCATCATCTCATCATGATATCATCATCATCATCATCATCATCTCATCATGATATCATCATCATCATCATCTCATCATGATATCATCATCATCATCATCTCATCATAATATCATCATCTCATCATGATATTATCATCATCATCATCTCATCATGATATCATCATCATCATCTCATCATGATATCATCATCATCATCATCATCTCATCATAATATCATCATCATCTCATCATGATATCATCATCATCATCATCTCATCATGATATCATCATCATCATCATCATCATCATCATCATCATCTCATCATGATATCATCATCATCATCATCTCATCATGATATCATCATCATGATATCATCATCATCATCAGCATCATCATCATCATCATCATCTCATCATGATATCATCATCATCATCAACTCATCATGATATCATCATCATCATCATCTCATCATTATATCATCATCATCATCTCATCATGATATCATCATCATCATCATCTCTTCATGATATCATCATGATATCATCATTATCATCTCATCATGATATCATCATCATCATCATCATCTCATCATGATATCATCATCATCTCATCATGATATCATCATCATCATCTCATCATGATATCATCATCATCTCATCATGATATCATCATCTCTTCATGATATCATCATGATATCATCATTATCATCTCATCATGATATCATCATCATCATCATCATCTCATCATGATATCATCATCATCTCATCATGATATCATCATCATCATCTCATCATGATATCATCATCATCTCATCATGATATCATCATCTCATCATGATATCATCATCATCATCATCTCATCATGATATCATCATCATCTCATCATGATATCATCATCATCATCTCATCATGATATCATCATCATCATCATCATCATCTCATCATGATATCATCATCATCATCATCTCATCATGATATCATCATCATCATCATCTCATCATAATATCATCATCTCATCATGATATTATCATCATCATCATCATCATCTCATCATGATATCATCATCATCATCTCATCATGATATCATCATCATCATCATCATCTCATCATAATATCATCATCATCTCATCATGATATCATCATCATCATATCATCATCATCATCATCATCTCATCATGATATCATCATCATCATTTCATCATGATATCATCATCATGACATCATCATCAGCATCATCATCATCATATCATCATGATATCATCATCATGATATCATCATCATCATCTCATCATGATATCATCATCATCTCATCATGATATCATCATGATATCATCATCATCTCATCATGATATCATCATGATATCATCATTATCATCTCATCATGATATCATCATCATCATCATCATCTCATCATGATATCATCATCATCATCATCATCATCTCATCATGATATCATCATCATCTCATCATCTCATCATGATATCATCATCATCTCATCATGATATCATCATGATATCATCATTATCATCTCATCATGATATCATCATCATCATCATCATCTCATCATGATATCATCATCATCATCTCATCATGATATCATCATCATCATCATCATCATCATCATCATCATCATCATCTCATCATGATATCATCATCATCTCATCATGATATCATCATGATATCATCATCATCATCATCATCATCTCATCATGATATCATCATCATCATCATCATCATCATCATCATCATCTCATCATGATATCATCATCATCATCATCTCATCATGATATCATCAGCATCATCATCATCATCATCATCATCATCTCATCATGATATCATCATCATCATCTCATCATGATATCATCATCATGATATCATCATCATCATCAGCATCATCATCATCATCATCATCTCATCATGATATCATCATCATCATCAACTCATCATGATATCATCATCATCATCATCTCATCATTATATCATCATCATCATCTCATCATGATATCATCATCATCATCATCTCTTCATGATATCATCATGATATCATCATTATCATCTCATCATGATATCATCATCATCATCATCATCTCATCATGATATCATCATCATCTCATCATGATATCATCATCATCATCTCATCATGATATCATCATCATCTCATCATGATATCATCATCTCTTCATGATATCATCATGATATCATCATTATCATCTCATCATGATATCATCATCATCATCATCATCTCATCATGATATCATCATCATCTCATCATGATATCATCATCATCATCTCATCATGATATCATCATCATCTCATCATGATATCATCATCTCATCATGATATCATCATCATCATCATCTCATCATGATATCATCATCATCTCATCATGATATCATCATCATCATCTCATCATGATATCATCATCATCATCATCATCATCTCATCATGATATCATCATCATCATCATCTCATCATGATATCATCATCATCATCATCTCATCATAATATCATCATCTCATCATGATATTATCATCATCATCATCATCATCTCATCATGATATCATCATCATCATCTCATCATGATATCATCATCATCATCATCATCTCATCATAATATCATCATCATCTCATCATGATATCATCATCATCATATCATCATCATCATCATCATCTCATCATGATATCATCATCATCATTTCATCATGATATCATCATCATGACATCATCATCAGCATCATCATCATCATATCATCATGATATCATCATCATGATATCATCATCATCATCTCATCATGATATCATCATCATCTCATCATGATATCATCATGATATCATCATCATCTCATCATGATATCATCATGATATCATCATTATCATCTCATCATGATATCATCATCATCATCATCATCTCATCATGATATCATCATCATCATCATCATCATCTCATCATGATATCATCATCATCTCATCATCTCATCATGATATCATCATCATCTCTTCATGATATCATCATGATATCATCATTATCATCTCATCATGATATCATCATCATCATCATCATCTCATCATGATATCATCATCATCATCATCATCATCTCATCATGATATCATCATCATCATCATCATCATCATCATCATCATCATCTCATCATGATATCATCATCATCATCTCATCATGATATCATCAGCATCATCATCATCATCATCATCATCATCTCATCATGATATCATCATCATCATCTCATCATGATATCATCATCATGATATCATCATCATCATCAGCATCATCATCATCATCATCATCTCATCATGATATCATCATCATCATCATCATCAACTCATCATGATATCATCATCGTCATCATCATCTCATCATTATATCATCATCATCATCATCTCATCATGATATCATCAGCATCATCATCATCATCATCATCATCATCTCATCATGATATCATCATCATCATCTCATCATGATATCATCATCATGATATCATCATCATCATCAGCATCATCATCATCATCATCATCTCATCATGATATCATCATCATCATCAACTCATCATGATATCATCATCATCATCATCATCTCATCATTATATCATCATCATCATCTCATCATGATATCATCATCATCATCATCTCTTCATGATATCATCATGATATCATCATTATCATCTCATCATGATATCATCATCATCATCATCATCTCATCATGATATCATCATCATCTCATCATGATATCATCATCATCATCTCATCATGATATCATCATCATCTCATCATGATATCATCATCTCTTCATGATATCATCATGATATCATCATTATCATCTCATCATGATATCATCATCATCATCATCATCTCATCATGATATCATCATCATCTCATCATGATATCATCATCATCATCTCATCATGATATCATCATCATCTCATCATGATATCATCATCTCATCATGATATCATCATCATCATCATCTCATCATGATATCATCATCATCTCATCATGATATCATCATCATCATCTCATCATGATATCATCATCATCATCATCATCTCATCATGATATCATCATCATCTCATCATGATATCATCATCATCATCATCTCATCATAATATCATCATCTCATCATGATATTATCATCATCATCATCATCATCTCATCATGATATCATCATCATCATCTCATCATGATATCATCATCATCATCATCATCTCATCATAATATCATCATCATCTCATCATGATATCATCATCATCATATCATCATCATCATTATCATCTCATCATGATATCATCATCATCATTTCATCATGATATCATCATCATGACATCATCATCAGCATCATCATCATCATATCATCATGATATCATCATCATGATATCATCATCATCATCTCATCATGATATCATCATCATCTCATCATGATATCATCATGATATCATCATCATCTCATCATGATATCATCATGATATCATCATTATCATATCATCATGATATCATCATCATCATCTCATCATCTCATCATGATATCATCATCATCTCTTCATGATATCATCATGATATCATCATTATCATCTCATCATGATATCATCATCATCATCATCATCTCATCATGATATCATCATCATCATCATCATCATCTCATCATGATATCATCATCATCATCATCATCATCATCATCATCATCATCTCATCATGATATCATCATCATCATCTCATCATGATATCATCAGCATCATCATCATCATCATCATCATCATCATCTCATCATGATATCATCATCATCATCTCATCATGATATCATCATCATGATATCATCATCATCATCAGCATCATCATCATCATCATCATCATCTCATCATGATATCATCATCATCATCATCATCAACTCATCATGATATCATCATCGTCATCATCATCTCATCATTATATCATCATCATCATCTCATCATGATATCATCATCATCATCATCTCATCATGATATCATCATCATCATCTCATCATGATATCATCATCCTCATCATCTCATCATCATCATCATCATCATCTCATCATAATATCATCATCATCATCTCATCATGATATCATCATCATCATCATCATCATCATCATCATCATCATCTCATCATGATATCATCATCATCATCATCATCTCATCATGATATCATCATCATCATCATCATCTCATCATTATATCATCATCATCATCTCATCATGATATCATCATCATCATCATCATCATCTCATCATTATATCATCATCATCATCTCATCATTATATCATCATCATCATCATCATCATCATCTCATCATAATATCATCATCTCATCATCATCATCATCATCATCATCATCTCATCATGATATCATCATCATCATCTCATCATGTTATCATCATCATCATCATCATCATCATCATCTCATCATGATATCATCATCATCTCATCATGATATCATCATCATGATATCATATTCATCATCTCATCATATCATCATCATGATATCATCATCATCATCATCATCATCATCATCTCATCATGATATCATCATCATGATATCATCATCATCATCATCATCATCTCATCATGATATCATCATCATCATCTCATCATGAAATCATCATCATCATCTCATCATGATATCATCAGCATCATCATCATCATCTCATCATGGTATCATCATCATCATCATCATCATCTCATCATGATATCATCATCATCTTATCATGATATCATCAGCATCATCATCATCATCATCTCATCATGATATCATCATCATCTCATCATGATATCATCAGCATCATCATCATCATCTCATCATGATATCATCATCATCATCATCTCATCATGATATCATCATCATCATCATCATCATGATATCATCATCATGACATCATCATCAGCATCATCATCTCATCATGATATCATCATCATGATATCATCATCATCATCTCATCATGATATCATCATCATCATCTCATCATGATATCATCATCATCATCATCATCATCTCATCATGATATCATCATCATCATCATCATCATCTCATCATTATATCATCATCATCTCATCATGATATCATCATCATGATATCATCATCATCATCATTTCATCATGATATCATCATCATGACATCATCATCAGCATCATCATCATTTCATCATGATATCATCATCATGATATCATCATCATCATCTCATCATGATATCATCATCATCTCATCATGATATCATCATGATATCATCATCATCTCATCTTGATATCATCATGATATCATCATTATCATCTCATCATGATATCATCATCATCATCATCATCTCATCATGATATCATCATCATCATCATCATCATCATATCATCATCATCATCATCTCATCATGATATCATCATCATCTCATCATGATATCATCATCATCATCATCATCATCATCTCATCATGATATCATCATCATCATCATCTCATCATGATATCATCATCATCATCATCATCTCATCATGATATCATCAGCATCATCAACTTCATCATCATCATCTCATCATGATATCATCATCATCATCTCATCATGATATCATCATCTCATCATGATATCATCAGCATCATCATCATCATCATCTCATCATGATATCATCATCATCATCATCATCTCATCGTGATATCATCAGCATCATCATCTTCATCATCATCATCTCATCATGATATCATCATCATCATCTCATCATGATATCATCATCATCATCATCATCATCTCATCATGATATCATCATCATCATCATGATATCATCATCATCATCTCATCATGATATCATCATCATCTCATCATGATATCATCAGCATCATCATCATCATCTCATCATGATATCATCATCATCATCATCATCATCATCATCATCTCATCATGATATCATTATCATCATCATGATATCATCATCATGACATCATCATCAGCATCATCATCTCATCATGATATCATTATCATCATCTCATCATGATATCATCATCATCATCTCATCATGATATCATCATCATCATCATCATCATCTCATCATGATATCATCATCATCATCATCTCATCATTATCATCTGATCATGATATCATCATCATCATCATCTGATCATGATATCATCATCATCATCTCATCATGATATCATCATCATCATCATCATCATCATCTCATCATAATATCATCATCATCTCATCATGATATCATCATCATCTCATCATGATATCATCATCATCTCATCATGATATCATCATCATCTCATCATGATATCATCATCTCATCATGATATCATCATCATCATCATCATCATCATCTCATCATGATATCATCATCATCATCTCATCATGATATCATCATCATCTCATCATGATATCATCATCATCATCATCATCATCATCATCTCATCATGATATCATCATCATCATCATCTCTTCATGATATCATCATCATCATCATCTCATCATTATATCATCATCATCTCATCATGATATCATCATCATCATCATCATCATCATCATCTCATCATGATATTATCATGATCTTCTCATCGTGATATCATCATCATCATCATCTCATCATAATATCATCATCATCTCATCATGATATCATCATCATCATCTCATCATGATATCATCATCATCATCTCATCATGATATCATCATCATCATCTCATCATGTTATCATGATCATCATCATCATCTCATCATGATATCATCATCATCATCATCTTATCATGATATCATCATCATGATATCATCATCATCATCATCTCATCATGATATCATCATTATCATCTCATCATGATATCATCATGATATCATCATTATCATCTCATCATGATATCATCATTATCATCTCATCATGATATCATCATCATCTCATCATGATATCATCATCATCATCTCATCATGATATCATCATCATCTCATCATGATATCATCATCATCATCATCTCATCATGATATCATCATCATCATCATCATCATCTCATCATGATATCATCATCATCATCATCATCATCTCATCATGATATCATCATCATGACATCATCATCAGCATCATCATATCATCATGATATCATCATCATGATCATCATCATCATCAGCTCATCATGGTATCATCATCATCTCATCATATCATCAACATAATCTCATCATGATATCATCATCATGATATCATCATCATGATATCATCATCATCATCTCATCATGATATCATCATCATCTCATCATTATATCATCATCATCATCATCATCATTTCATCATGATATCATCATCATCTCATCATGATATCATCATGATATCATCATTATCATCTCATCATGATATCATCATCATCATCATCATCATCATCTCATCATGATATCATCATCATCTCATCATGATATCATCATCATCATCTCATCATGATATCATCATCATCTCATCATGATATCATCATCTCATCATGATATCATCATCATCATCATCTCATCATGATATCATCATTATCATCTCATCATGATATCATCATCATCATCATCATCTCATCATGATATCATCATCATCATCATCATCATCATCATCATCATCATCATCATCATCATCATCTCATCATGATATCATCATCATCTCATCATGATATCATCATGATATCATCATCATCTCATCATGATATCATCATGATATCATCATTATCATCTCATCATGATATCATCATCATCATCTCATCATGATATCATCATCATCATCATCATCATCATCTCATCATGATATCAGCATCATCATCATCTCATCATGATATCATCATCATCTCATCATGATATCATCATCATCATCATCATCATCATCATCTCATCATGATATCATCAGCATCATCATCATCATCATCATCTCATCATGATATCATCATCATCATCTCATCATGATATCATCATCATGATATCATCATCATCATCAGCATCATCATCATCATCATCATCTCATCATGATATCATCATCATCATCATCATCATCATCATCAACTCATCATGATATCATCATCATCATCATCATCTCATCATTATATCATCATCATCATCTCATCATGATATCATCATCATGATATCATCATCATCATCATCTCATCATGATATCATCATCATCATCTCATCATGATATCATCATCCTCATCATCTCATCATCATCATCTCATCATAATATCATCATCATCATCTCATCATGATATCATCATCATCATCATCATCATCATCATCTCATCATGATATCATCATCGTCATCTCATCATGTTATCATCATCATCATCATCATCATCTCATCATGATATCATCATCATCATCATCATCATCATCTCATCATGATATCATCATCATGATATCATCATCATCATCATCATCTCATCATGATATCATCATCATGACATCATCATCAGCATCATCATATCATCATGATATCATCATCATGATCATCATCATCATCAGCTCATCATGGTATCATCATCATCTCATCATATCATCAACATAATCTCATCATGATATCATCATCATGATATCATCATCATGATATCATCATCATCATCTCATCATGATATCATCATCATCTCATCATTATATCATCATCATCATCATCATCATCATCTCATCATGATACCATCATCATCTCATCATGATATCATCATCATCATCTCATCATGATATCATCATCATCTCATCATGATATCATCATCTCATCATGATATCATCATCATCATCTCATCATGATATCATCATCATCATCTCATCATGATATCATCATCATCTCATCATGATATCATCATCATCATCATCATCTCATCATGATATCATCATCATCATCATCATCATCATCATCATCTCATCATGATATCATCATCATCATCATCTCATCATGATATCATCATCATCATCATGATATCATCATCATCATCTCATCATGATATCATCATCATCTCATCATGATATCATCATCTCATCATGATATCATCATCATCATCATCTCATCATGATATCATCATCATCTCATCATGATATCATCATCATCATCTCATCATGATATCATCATCATCATAATCTCATCATGATATCATCATCATCATCATCTCATCATGATATCATCATCATCATCATCTCATCATAATATCATCATCTCATCATGATATTATCATCATCATCATCATCATCTCATCATGATATCATCATCATCATCATCATCTCATCATAATATCATCATCATCTCATCATGATATCATCATCATCATATCATCATCATCATCATCATCTCATCATGATATCATCATCATCATTTCATCATGATATCATCATCATGACATCATCATCAGCATCATCATCATCATATCATCATGATATCATCATCATGATATCATCATCATCATCTCATCATGATATCATCATCATCTCATCATGATATCATCATGATATCATCATCATCTCATCATGATATCATCATGATATCATCATTATCATCTCATCATGATATCATCATCATCATCATCATCTCATCATGATATCATCATCATCATCATCATCATCATCTCATCATGATATCATCATCATCTCATCATCTCATCATGATATCATCATCATCATCTCATCATGATATCATCATGATATCATCATTATCATCTCATCATGATATCATCATCATCATCATCATCATCTCATCATGATATCATCATCATCATCTCATCATGATATCATCATCATAATCATCATCATCATCATCATCATCATCATCATCTCATCATGATATCATCATCATCTCATCATGATATCATCATGATATCATCATCATCATCATCATCATCATCTCATCATGATATCATCATCATCATCATCATCATCATCATCATCATCATCATCATCTCATCATGATATCATCATCATCATCATCTCATCATGATATCATCAGCATCATCATCATCATCATCATCATCATCTCATCATGATATCATCATCATCATCTCATCATGATATCATCATCATGATATCATCATCATCATCAGCATCATCATCATCATCATCATCTCATCATGATATCATCATCATCATCAACTCATCATGATATCATCATCATCATCATCTCATCATTATATCATCATCATCATCTCATCATGATATCATCATCATCATCATCTCTTCATGATATCATCATGATATCATCATTATCATCTCATCATGATATCATCATCATCATCATCATCTCATCATGATATCATCATCATCTCATCATGATATCATCATCATCATCTCATCATGATATCATCATCATCTCATCATGATATCATCATCTCTTCATGATATCATCATGATATCATCATTATCATCTCATCATGATATCATCATCATCATCATCATCTCATCATGATATCATCATCATCTCATCATGATATCATCATCATCATCTCATCATGATATCATCATCATCTCATCATGATATCATCATCTCATCATGATATCATCATCATCATCATCTCATCATGATATCATCATCATCTCATCATGATATCATCATCATCATCTCATCATGATATCATCATCATCATCATCATCATCTCATCATGATATCATCATCATCATCATCTCATCATGATATCATCATCATCATCATCTCATCATAATATCATCATCTCATCATGATATTATCATCATCATCATCTCATCATGATATCATCATCATCATCTCATCATGATATCATCATCATCATCATCATCTCATCATAATATCATCATCATCTCATCATGATATCATCATCATCATCATCTCATCATGATATCATCATCATCATCATCATCATCATCATCATCATCTCATCATGATATCATCATCATCATCATCTCATCATGATATCATCATCATGATATCATCATCATCATCAGCATCATCATCATCATCATCATCTCATCATGATATCATCATCATCATCAACTCATCATGATATCATCATCATCATCATCTCATCATTATATCATCATCATCATCTCATCATGATATCATCATCATCATCATCTCTTCATGATATCATCATGATATCATCATTATCATCTCATCATGATATCATCATCATCATCATCATCTCATCATGATATCATCATCATCTCATCATGATATCATCATCATCATCTCATCATGATATCATCATCATCTCATCATGATATCATCATCTCTTCATGATATCATCATGATATCATCATTATCATCTCATCATGATATCATCATCATCATCATCATCTCATCATGATATCATCATCATCTCATCATGATATCATCATCATCATCTCATCATGATATCATCATCATCATCTCATCATGATATCATCATCATCTCATCATGATATCATCATCTCATCATGATATCATCATCATCATCATCTCATCATGATATCATCATCATCTCATCATGATATCATCATCATCATCTCATCATGATATCATCATCATCATCATCATCATCTCATCATGATATCATCATCATCATCATCTCATCATGATATCATCATCATCATCATCTCATCATAATATCATCATCTCATCATGATATTATCATCATCATCATCATCATCTCATCATGATATCATCATCATCATCTCATCATGATATCATCATCATCATCATCATCTCATCATAATATCATCATCATCTCATCATGATATCATCATCATCATATCATCATCATCATCATCATCTCATCATGATATCATCATCATCATTTCATCATGATATCATCATCATGACATCATCATCAGCATCATCATCATCATATCATCATGATATCATCATCATGATATCATCATCATCATCTCATCATGATATCATCATCATCTCATCATGATATCATCATGATATCATCATCATCTCATCATGATATCATCATGATATCATCATTATCATCTCATCATGATATCATCATCATCATCATCATCTCATCATGATATCATCATCATCATCATCATCATCTCATCATGATATCATCATCATCTCATCATCTCATCATGATATCATCATCATCTCATCATGATATCATCATGATATCATCATTATCATCTCATCATGATATCATCATCATCATCATCATCTCATCATGATATCATCATCATCATCTCATCATGATATCATCATCATCATCATCATCATCATCATCATCATCATCATCTCATCATGATATCATCATCATCTCATCATGATATCATCATGATATCATCATCATCATCATCATCATCTCATCATGATATCATCATCATCATCATCATCATCATCATCATCATCATCATCATCATCTCATCATGATATCATCATCATCATCATCTCATCATGATATCATCAGCATCATCATCATCATCATCATCATCATCTCATCATGATATCATCATCATCATCTCATCATGATATCATCATCATGATATCATCATCATCATCAGCATCATCATCATCATCATCATCTCATCATGATATCATCATCATCATCAACTCATCATGATATCATCATCATCATCATCTCATCATTATATCATCATCATCATCTCATCATGATATCATCATCATCATCATCTCTTCATGATATCATCATGATATCATCATTATCATCTCATCATGATATCATCATCATCATCATCATCTCATCATGATATCATCATCATCTCATCATGATATCATCATCATCATCTCATCATGATATCATCATCATCTCATCATGATATCATCATCTCTTCATGATATCATCATGATATCATCATTATCATCTCATCATGATATCATCATTATCATCATCATCTCATCATGATATCATCATCATCTCATCATGATATCATCATCATCATCTCATCATGATATCATCATCATCTCATCATGATATCATCATCTCATCATGATATCATCATCATCATCATCTCATCATGATATCATCATCATCTCATCATGATATCATCATCATCATCTCATCATGATATCATCATCATCATCATCATCATCTCATCATGATATCATCATCATCATCATCTCATCATGATATCATCATCATCATCATCTCATCATAATATCATCATCTCATCATGATATTATCATCATCATCATCATCATCTCATCATGATATCATCATCATCATCTCATCATGATATCATCATCATCATCATCATCTCATCATAATATCATCATCATCTCATCATGATATCATCATCATCATATCATCATCATCATCATCATCTCATCATGATATCATCATCATCATTTCATCATGATATCATCATCATGACATCATCATCAGCATCATCATCATCATATCATCATGATATCATCATCATGATATCATCATCATCATCTCATCATGATATCATCATCATCTCATCATGATATCATCATGATATCATCATCATCTCATCATGATATCATCATGATATCATCATTATCATCTCATCATGATATCATCATCATCATCATCATCTCATCATGATATCATCATCATCATCATCATCATCTCATCATGATATCATCATCATCTCATCATCTCATCATGATATCATCATCATCTCTTCATGATATCATCATGATATCATCATTATCATCTCATCATGATATCATCATCATCATCATCATCTCATCATGATATCATCATCATCATCATCATCATCTCATCATGATATCATCATCATCATCATCATCATCATCATCATCATCATCTCATCATGATATCATCATCATCATCTCATCATGATATCATCAGCATCATCATCATCATCATCATCATCATCTCATCATGATATCATCATCATCATCTCATCATGATATCATCATCATGATATCATCATCATCATCAGCATCATCATCATCATCATCTCATCATGATATCATCATCATCATCATCATCAACTCATCATGATATCATCATCGTCATCATCATCTCATCATTATATCATCATCATCATCATCTCATCATGATATCATCAGCATCATCATCATCATCATCATCATCATCTCATCATGATATCATCATCATCATCTCATCATGATATCATCATCATGATATCATCATCATCATCAGCATCATCATCATCATCATCATCTCATCATGATATCATCATCATCATCAACTCATCATGATATCATCATCATCATCATCATCTCATCATTATATCATCATCATCATCTCATCATGATATCATCATCATCATCATCTCTTCATGATATCATCATGATATCATCATTATCATCTCATCATGATATCATCATCATCATCATCATCTCATCATGATATCATCATCATCTCATCATGATATCATCATCATCATCTCATCATGATATCATCATCATCTCATCATGATATCATCATCTCTTCATGATATCATCATGATATCATCATTATCATCTCATCATGATATCATCATCATCATCATCATCTCATCATGATATCATCATCATCTCATCATGATATCATCATCATCATCTCATCATGATATCATCATCATCTCATCATGATATCATCATCTCATCATGATATCATCATCATCATCATCTCATCATGATATCATCATCATCTCATCATGATATCATCATCATCATCTCATCATGATATCATCATCATCATCATCATCTCATCATGATATCATCATCATCTCATCATGATATCATCATCATCATCATCTCATCATAATATCATCATCTCATCATGATATTATCATCATCATCATCATCATCTCATCATGATATCATCATCATCATCTCATCATGATATCATCATCATCATCATCATCTCATCATAATATCATCATCATCTCATCATGATATCATCATCATCATATCATCATCATCATTATCATCTCATCATGATATCATCATCATCATTTCATCATGATATCATCATCATGACATCATCATCAGCATCATCATCATCATATCATCATGATATCATCATCATGATATCATCATCATCATCTCATCATGATATCATCATCATCTCATCATGATATCATCATGATATCATCATCATCTCATCATGATATCATCATGATATCATCATTATCATATCATCATGATATCATCATCATCATCATCATCTCATCATGATATCATCATCATCATCATCATCATCTCATCATGATATCATCATCATCTCATCATCTCATCATGATATCATCATCATCTCTTCATGATATCATCATGATATCATCATTATCATCTCATCATGATATCATCATCATCATCATCATCTCATCATGATATCATCATCATCATCATCATCATCTCATCATGATATCATCATCATCATCATCATCATCATCATCATCATCTCATCATGATATCATCATCATCATCTCATCATGATATCATCAGCATCATCATCATCATCATCATCATCATCATCTCATCATGATATCATCATCATCATCTCATCATGATATCATCATCATGATATCATCATCATCATCAGCATCATCATCATCATCATCATCTCATCATGATATCATCATCATCATCATCATCAACTCATCATGATATCATCATCGTCATCATCATCTCATCATTATATCATCATCATCATCTCATCATGATATCATCATCATCATCATCTCATCATGATATCATCATCATCATCTCATCATGATATCATCATCCTCATCATCTCATCATCATCATCATCATCATCTCATCATAATATCATCATCATCATCTCATCATGATATCATCATCATCATCATCATCATCATCATCATCATCTCATCATGATATCATCATCATCATCATCATCTCATCATGATATCATCATCATCATCATCATCTCATCATTATATCATCATCATCATCTCATCATGATATCATCATCATCATCATCATCATCTCATCATTATATCATCATCATCATCTCATCATTATATCATCATCATCATCATCATCATCATCTCATCATAATATCATCATCTCATCATCATCATCATCATCATCATCATCTCATCATGATATCATCATCATCATCTCATCATGTTATCATCATCATCATCATCATCATCTCATCATGATATCATCATCATCTCATCATGATATCATCATCATGATATCATATTCATCATCTCATCATATCATCATCATGATATCATCATCATCATCATCATCATCATCATCATCTCATCATGATATCATCATCATGATATCATCATCATCATCATCATCATCTCATCATGATATCATCATCATCATCTCATCATGATATCATCATCATCATCTCATCATGATATCATCAGCATCATCATCATCATCTCATCATGGTATCATCATCATCATCATCATCATCTCATCATGATATCATCATCATCTTATCATGATATCATCAGCATCATCATCATCATCATCTCATCATGATATCATCATCATCTCATCATGATATCATCAGCATCATCATCATCATCTCATCATGATATCATCATCATCATCATCTCATCATGATATCATCATCATCATCATCATCATGATATCATCATCATGACATCATCATCAGCATCATCATCTCATCATGATATCATCATCATGATATCATCATCATCATCTCATCATGATATCATCATCATCATCTCATCATGATATCATCATCATCATCATCATCATCTCATCATGATATCATCATCATCATCATCATCATCTCATCATTATATCATCATCATCTCATCATGATATCATCATCATGATATCATCATCATCATCATTTCATCATGATATCATCATCATGACATCATCATCAGCATCATCATCATTTCATCATGATATCATCATCATGATATCATCATCATCATCTCATCATGATATCATCATCATCTCATCATGATATCATCATGATATCATCATCATCTCATCTTGATATCATCATGATATCATCATTATCATCTCATCATGATATCATCATCATCATCATCATCTCATCATGATATCATCATCATCATCATCATCATCATATCATCATCATCATCATCTCATCATGATATCATCATCATCTCATCATGATATCATCATCATCATCATCATCATCATCTCATCATGATATCATCATCATCATCATCTCATCATGATATCATCATCATCATCATCATCTCATCATGATATCATCAGCATCATCAACTTCATCATCATCATCTCATCATGATATCATCATCATCATCTCATCATGATATCATCATCTCATCATGATATCATCAGCATCATCATCATCATCATCTCATCATGATATCATCATCATCATCATCATCTCATCGTGATATCATCAGCATCATCATCTTCATCATCATCATCTCATCATGATATCATCATCATCATCTCATCATGATATCATCATCATCATCTCATCATGATATCATCAGCATCATCATCATCATCATCTCATCATGATATCATCATCATCATCATCATCATCATCATCTCATCATGATATCATCATCATCATCTCATCATTATATCATCATCATCATCTCATCATGATATCATCATCATGATATCATCATCATCATCATCTCATCATGATATCATCATCATCATCTCATCATGATATCATCATCATCATCATCTCATCATCATCATCATCATCTCATCATAATATCATCATCATCATCTCATCATGATATCATCATCATCATCATCATCTCATCATGATATCATCATCATAATATCATCATCATCATCATCTCATCATGATATCATCATCATGATATCATCATCATGATATCATCAGCATCATCATCATCATCTCATCATGATATCATCAGCATCATCATCATCATCTCATCATGATATCATCATCATCATCATCATCTCATCATGATATCATCATCATCATCATGATATCATCATCATGACATCATCATCAGCATCATCATCTCATCATGATATCATCATCATGATATCATCATCATCATCTCATCATGATATCATCATCATCATCATCATCATCTCATCATGATATCATCATCATCATCATCATCTCATCATTATATCATCATCATCTCATCATGATATCATCATCATCATCTCATCATGATATCATCATCATCATCATCTCATCATCATCATCATCATCTCATCATAATATCATCATCATCATCTTCATCATGATATCATCATCATCTCATCATGATATCATCATCATAATATCATCATCATCATCATCTCATCATGATATCATCATCATCATCTCATCATGATATCATCATCATGATATCATCATCATGATATCATCAGCATCATCATCATCATCTCATCATGATATCATCAGCATCATCATCATCATCTCATCATGATATCATCATCATCATCATCATCATCTCATCATGATATCATCATCATCATCATGATATCATCATCATGACATCATCATCAGCATCATCATCTCATCATGATATCATCATCATGATATCATCATCATCATCTCATCATGATATCATCATCATCATCATCTCATCATGATATCATCATCATCATCATCATCTCATCATTATATCATCATCATCTCATCATGATATCATCATCATGCTATCATCATCATCATCATCTGATCATGATATCATCATCATCATCTCATCATGATATCATCATCATTATCATCATCATCATCTCATCATAATATCATCATCATCATCTCATCATGATATAATCATCATCTCATCATGATATCATCATCATCGCATCATGATATCATCATCTCATCATGATATCATCATCATCATCATCATCATCTCATCATGATATCATCATCATCATCATCTCATCATGATATCATCATCATCTCATCATGATATCATCATCATCATCATCATCATCATCTCATCATGATATCATCATCATCATCATCATCTCATCATGATATCATCACCATCATCATCTCATCATGATATCATCATCATCATCTCATCATGATATCATCATCATCATCTCATCATAATATCATCATCATCTCATCATAATATCATCATCATCTCATCATGATATCATCATCATCATATCATCATCATCATCATCTCATCATGATATCATCATCATCATATCATCATCATCATCATCTCATCATGATATCATCATCATCATCATGATATCATCATCATGACATCATCATCAGCATCATCATCATCTCATCATGATATCATCATCATGATATCATCATCATCATCTCATCATGATATCATCATCATCATCATCTCATCATGATATCATCATCATCTCATCATGATATCATCGTGATATCATCATTATCATCTCATCATGATATCATCATCATCATCATCATCATCTCATCATGATATCATCATCATCATCATCATCATCATATCATCATGATATCATCATCATCATCATCTCATCATGATATCATCATCATCTCATCATGATATCATCATCATCATCATCATCATCATCTCATCATGATATCATCATCATCTCATCATGATATCATCATCATCATCATGATATCATCAGCATCATCATCATCATCATCATCTCATCATGATATCATCATCATCATCTCATCATGATATCATCATCATCATCTCATCATGATATCATCAGCATCATCATCATCATCATCTCATCATGATATCATCATCATCATCATCATCTCATCATGATATCATCATCATCATCATCATCATCATCTCATCATTATATCATCATCATCATCTCATCATGATATCATCATCATGATATCATCATCATCATCATCTCATCATGATATCATCATCATCATCTCATCATGATATCATCATCATCATCATCATCTCATCATTATATCATCATCATCATCTCATCATGATATCATCATCATGATATCATCATCATCATCATCTCATCATGATATCATCATCTCATCATGATATCATCATCATCATCATCTCATCATCATCATCATCATCATCTCATCATAATATCATCATCATCATCTCATCATGATATCATCATCATCATCATCTCATCATGATATTATCATCATCATCTCATCATGTTATCATCATCATCATCATCATCATCATCATCATCTCATCATGATATCATCATCATCATCATCTCATCATGATATCATCATCATGATATCATCATCATCATCATCTCATCATGATATCATCATCATCATCTCATCATGATATCATCATCATGATATCATCATCATTATCATCATCATATCATCATGATATCATGATATCATCATTATCATCATCTCATCATGATATCATCATCATCTCATCATGAAATCATCAGCATCATCATCATCATCATCATCTCATCATGATATCATCATCATGATATCATCATGATTATCATCATCATCTCATCATGATATCATGATATCATCATCATCATCATCTCATCATGATATCATCATCATCTCATCATGATATCATCAGCATCATCATCATCATCATCATCATCTCATCATGATATCATCAGCATCTCATCATGATATCATCAGCATCATCATCATCATCATCATCATCTCATCATGATATCATCATCATCATCATCATCATCATCTCATCATGATATCATCATCATCATCATCTCATCATTATATCATCATCATCATCATCTCATCATGATATCATCATCATCATCATCATCATCATCTCATCATGATATCATCATCATCATCATCATCATCTCATCATGATATCATCATCATCATCATCTCATCATTATATCATCATCATCATCATCTCATCATGATATCATCATCATCATCATCATCATCATCTCATCATGATATCATCATCATCATCATCATCATCATCATCATCTCATCATTATATCATCATCATCATCTCATCATGATATCATCATCATGATATCATCATCATCATCATCTCATCATGATATCATCATCATCATCTCATCATGATATCATCATCATCATCATCATCATCTCATCATTATATCATCATCTCATCATGATATCATCATCATGATATCATCATCATCATCATCATCTCATCATGATATCATCATCATCATCTCATCATCATATCATCATCATCATCATCTCATCATCATCATCATCATCATCATCATCTCATCATAATATCATCATCATCATCTCATCATGATATCATCATCATCATCATCATCTCATCATGATATCATCATCATCATCATCTCATCATGTTATCATCATCATCATCATCATCTCATCATGATATCATCATCATCATCATCTCATCATGATATCATCATCATGATATCATCATCATCATCATCTCATCATGATATCATCATCATCATCTCATCATGATATCATCATCATGATATCATCATCATTATCATCATCATATCATCATGATATCATGATATCATCATCATCATCATCTCATCATGATATCATCATCATCTCATCATGATATCATCAGCATCATCATCATCATCATCATCATCATCTCATCATGATATCATCAACATGATATCATCATGATTATCATCATCATCTCATCATGATATCATGATATCATCATCATCATCATCTCATCATGATATCATCATCATCTCATCATGATATCATCAGCATCATCATCATCATCATCTCATCATGATATCATCAGCATCTCATCATGATATCATCAGCATCATCATCATCATCATCATCTCATCATGATATCATCATCATCATCATCATCATCTCATCATGATATCATCATCATCATCATCTCATCATTATTTCATCATCATCATCATCATCATCATGATATCATCATCTCATCATGATATCATCATCATCATCTCATCATGATATCATCATCATCATCTCATCATGATATCATCATCATCATCTCATCATGATATCATCATCATCATCTCATCATAATATCATCATCATCTCATCATGATATCATCATCATCTCATCATGATATCATCATCATCATCTCATCATGATATCATCATCATCATCTCATCATGATATCATCATCATCATCATCATCATCTCATCATGATATCATCATCATCATCATCATCATCATCTCATCATTATATCATCATCATCATCTCATCATGATATCATCATCATGATATCATCATCATCATCATCTCATCATGATATCATCATCATCATCTCATCATGATATCATCATCATCATCATCATCTCATCATCATCATCATCATCTCATCATAATATCATCATCATCATCTCATCATGATATCATCATCATCATCTCATCATGATATCATCATCATCATCTCATCATGTTATCATCATCATCATCATCATCATCATCATCATCATCATCATCTCATCATGATATCATCATCATCTCATCATGATATCATCATCATGATATCATATTCATCATCTCATCATATCATCATCATGATATTATCATCATCATCATCATCTTCTCATCATGATATCATCATCATGATATCATCATCATCATCATCATCTCATCATGATATCATCATCATCATCTCATCATGATATCATCATCATGATATCATCATCATGATATCATCAGCATCATCATCATCATCTCATCATGATATCATCATCATCATCTCATCATGATATCATCATCATCTCATCATGATATCATCAGCATCATCATCATCATCATCTCATCATGATATCATCATCATCTCATCATGATATCATCAGCATCATCATCATCATCTCATCATGATATCATCATCATCATCATGATATCATCAGCATCATCATCATCTTCATCATGATATCATCATCATGACATCATCATCAGCATCATCATCTCATCATGATATCATCATCATGATATCATCATCATCATCTCATCATGATATCATTATCATCATCTCATCATGATATCATCATCATCATCATCAGCATCATCATCTCATCATGATATCATCATCATGATATCATCATCATCATCTCATCATGATATCATCATCATCATCTCATCATGATATCATCATCATCATCATCATCTCATCATGATATCATCATCATCATCATCATCATCATCATCATCATCATCATCATCTCATCATGATATCATCATCATCTCATCATCATCTCATCATGATATCATCATCATCATCATCATCTCATCATGATATCATCATCATCTCATCATGATATCATCATCATCATCATCTCATCATGATATCATCATCATCATCTCATCATGATATCATCATCATGATATCATCATCATTATCATCATCATCTCATCATGATATCATCATCATGATATCATCATCATCATCATCATCATCGCATCATGATATCATCATCATCATCTCATCATGATATCATCATCATGATATCATCATCATTATCATCATCATCTCATCATGATATCATCATCATCATCATCATCGCATCATGATATCATCATCATCATCTCATCATGATATAATCATCATCTCATCATGATATCATCATCATCTCATCATGATATCATCATCATCTCATCATGATATCATCATCTCATCATGATATCATCATCATCATCATCATCATCTCATCATGATATCATCATCATCATCTCATCATGATATCATCATCATCATCATCATCATCTCATCATGATATCATCATCATCATCATCATCTCATCATTATATCATCATCATCTCATCATGATATCATCATCATGATATCATCATCATCATCATTTCATCATGATATCATCATCATGACATCATCATCAGCATCATCATCATTTCATCATGATATCATCATCATGATATCATCATCATCATCTCATCATGATATCATCATCATCTCATCATGATATCATCATGATATCATCATCATCTCATCATGATATCATCATGATATCATCATTATCATCTCATCATGATATCATCATCATCATCATCATCTCATCATGATATCATCATCATCATCATCATCATCATATCATCATGATATCATCATCATCATCATCTCATCATGATATCATCATCATCATCATCATCATCATCATCATCATCATCATCATCTCATCATGATATCATCATCATCATCATCATCTCATCATGATATCATCATCATCATCATCATCTCATCATGATATCATCAGCATCATCAACTTCATCATCATCATCTCATCATGATATCATCATCATCATCTCATCATGATATCATCATCATCATCTCATCATGATATCATCAGCATCATCATCATCATCATCATCTCATCATGATATCATCATCATCATCATCATCATCATCATCTCATCATGATATCATCATCATCTCATCATTATATCATCATCATCATCTCATCATGATATCATCATCATGATATCATCATCATCATAATCTCATCATGATATCATCATCATCATCTCATCATGATATCATCATCATCATCTCATCATGATATCATCATCATCATCATCTCATCATCATCATCATCATCATCTCATCATAATATCATCATCATCATCTCATCATGATATCATCATCATCATCATCTCATCATGATATCATCATCATGATATCATCATCATCATCATCATCTCATCATGATATCATCATCATCATCATCTCATCATGATATCATCATCATGATATCATCATCATGATATCATCAGCATCATCATCATCATCTCATCATGATATCATCAGCATCATCATCATCATCTCATAGTGATATCATCATCATCATCATCATCTCATCATGATATCATCATCATCATCATCATGATATCATCATCATGACATCATCATCAGCATCATCATCTCATCATGATATCATCATCATGATATCATCATCATCATCTCATCATGATATCATCATCATCATCTCATCATGATATCATCATCATCATCATCATCATCATCTCATCATGATATCATCATCATCATTATCATCTCATCATTATATCATCATCATCTCATCATGATATCATCATCATGATATCATCATCATCATCATCTGATCATGATATCATCATCATCATCTCATCATGATATCATCATCATTATCATCATCATCATCTCATCATAATATCATCATCATCATCTCATCATGATATAATCATCATCTCATCATGATATCATCATCATCTCATCATGATATCATCATCTCATCATGATATCATCATCATCATCATCATCATTTCATCATGATATCATCATCATCATCATCTCATCATGATATCATCATCATCTCATCATGATATCATCATCATCATCATCATCATCATCATCTCATCATGATATCATCATCATCATCATCATCTCATCATGATATCATCATCATCATAATCTCATCATGATATCATCATCATCATCTCATCATGATATCATCATCATCATCATCATCTCATCATAATATCATCATCATCTCATCATAATATCATCATCATCTCATCATGATATCATCATCATCATATCATCATCATCATCATCTCATCATGATATTATCATCATCATATCATCATCATCATCATCTCATCATGATATCATCATCATCATCATCATTTCATCATGATATCATCATCATGACATCATCATCAGCATCATCATCATCTCATCATGATATCATCATCATGATATCATCATCATCATCTCATCATGATATCATCATCATCATCATCTCATCATGATATCATCATCATCTCATCATGATATCATCGTGATATCATCATTATCATCTCATCATGATATCATCATCATCTCATCATGATATCATCGTGATATCATCATTATCATCTCATCATGATATCATCATCATCATCATCATCTCATCATGATATCATCATCATCATCATCATCATCATCATCATATCATCATGATATCATCATCATCATCATCTCATCATGATATCATCATCATCTCATCATGATATCATCATCATCATCATCATCATCATCTCATCATGATATCATCATCATCTCATCATGATATCATCATCATCATCATGATATCATCAGCATCATCATCATCATCATCATCATCTCATCATGATATCATCATCATCATCTCATCATGATATCATCATCATCTCATCATGATATCATCGTGATATCATCATTATCATCTCATCATGATATCATCATCATCATCATCATCATCATCATCATCATATCATCATGATATCATCATCATCATCATCATCATCTCATCATGATATCATCATCATCTCATCATGATATCATCATCATCATCATGATATCATCAGCATCATCATCATCATCATCATCTCATCATGATATCATCATCATCATCATGATATCATCAGCATCATCATCATCATCATCATCTCATCATGATATCATCATCATCATCTCATCATGATATCATCATCATCATCTCATCATGATATCATCATCATCATCATGATATCATCAGCATCATCATATCATCATGATATCATCATCATCATCATCTCATCATGATATCATCATCATCATCTCATCATGATATCATCATCATGATATCATCATCATTATCATCATCATATCATCATGATATCATGATATCATCATCATCATCATCTCATCATGATATCATCATCATCTCATCATGATATCATCAGCATCATCATCATCATCATCATCATCATCTCATCATGATATCATCAACATGATATCATCATGATTATCATCATCATCTCATCATGATATCATGATATCATCATCATCATCATCTCATCATGATATCATCATCATCTCATCATGATATCATCAGCATCATCATCATCATCATCTCATCATGATATCATCAGCATCTCATCATGATATCATCAGCATCATCATCATCATCATCATCTCATCATGATATCATCATCATCATCATCATCATCTCATCATGATATCATCATCATCATCATCTCATCATTATTTCATCATCATCATCATCATCATCATGATATCATCATCTCATCATGATATCATCATCATCATCTCATCATGATATCATCATCATCATCTCATCATGATATCATCATCATCTCATCATGATATCATCATCATCATCATCATCTCATCATAATATCATCATCATCTCATCATGATATCATCATCATCATCTCATCATGATATCATCATCATCATCTCATCATGATATCATCATCATCATCTCATCATGATATCATCATCATCATCTCATCATGATATCATCATCATCATCATCATCATCTCATCATGAAATCATCATCATCATCATCATCATCATCATCTCATCATTATATCATCATCATCATCTCATCATGATATCATCATCATGATATCATCATCATCATCATCTCATCATGATATCATCATCATCATCTCATCATGATATCATCATCATCATCATCATCTCATCATCATCATCATCATCTCATCATGATATCATCATCATCATCTCATCATGATATCATCATCATCATCATCATCTCATCATCATCATCATCATCTCATCATAATATCATCATCATCATCTCATCATGATATCATCATCATCATCATCTCATCATGATATCATCATCATCATCTCATCATGATATCATCATCATCATCATCATCTCATCATCATCATCATCATCTCATCATAATATCATCATCATCATCTCATCATCATCATCTCATCATGATATCATCATCATCATCTCATCATGATATCATCATCATCATCTCATCATGTTATCATCATCATCATCATCATCATCATCATCATCTCATCATGATATCATCATCATCTCATCATGATATCATCATCATGATATCATATTCATCATCTCATCATATCATCATCATGATATTATCATCATCATCATCATCTTCTCATCATGATATCATCATCATGATATCATCATCATCATCTCATCATGATATCATCATCATCATCTCATCATGATATCATCATCATGATATCATCATCATGATATCATCAGCATCATCATCATCATCTCATCATGATATCATCATCATCATCTCATCATGATATCATCATCATCTCATCATGATATCATCAGCATCATCATCATCATCATCTCATCATGATATCATCATCATCTCATCATGATATCATCAGCATCATCATCATCATCTCATCATGATATCATCATCATCATCATGATATCATCAGCATCATCATCATCTTCATCATGATATCATCATCATGACATCATCATCAGCATCATCATCTCATCATGATATCATCATCATGATATCATCATCATCATCTCATCATGATATCATTATCATCATCTCATCATGATATTATCATCATCATCATCATCATCATCATCATCAGCATCATCATCTCATCATGATATCATCATCATGATATCATCATCATCATCTCATCATGATATCATCATCATCATCTCATCATGATATCATCATCATCATCATCATCTCATCATGATATCATCATCATCATCATCATCATCATCATCATCATCTCATCATGATATCATCATCATCATCTCATCATCATCTCATCATGATATCATCATCATCATCATCATCTCATCATGATATCATCATCATCTCATCATGATATCATCATCATCATCATCTCATCATGATATCATCATCATCATCTCATCATGATATCATCATCATGATATCATCATCATTATCATCATCATCTCATCATGATATCATCATCATGATATTATCATCATCATCATCATCATCGCATCATGATATCATCATCATCATCTCATCATGATATCATCATCATGATATCATCATCATTATCATCATCATCTCATCATGATATCATCATCATCATCATCATCGCATCATGATATCATCATCATCATCTCATCATGATATAATCATCATCTCATCATGATATCATCATCATCTCATCATGATATCATCATCATCTCATCATGATATCATCATCTCATCATGATATCATCATCATCATCATCATCATCTCATCATGATATCATCATCATCATCTCATCATGATATCATCATCATCATCATCATCATCATCTCATCATGATATCATCATCATCATCATCATCATCTCATCATTATATCATCATCATCTCATCATGATATCATCATCATGATATCATCATCATCATCATTTCATCATGATATCATCATCATGACATCATCATCAGCATCATCATCATTTCATCATGATATCATCATCATGATATCATCATCATCATCTCATCATGATATCATCATCATCTCATCATGATATCATCATGATATCATCATCATCTCATCATGATATCATCATGATATCATCATTATCATCTCATCATGATATCATCATCATCATCATCATCTCATCATGATATCATCATCATCATCTCATCATGATATCATCATCATGATATCATCATCATGATATCATCAGCATCATCATCATCATCTCATCATGATATCATCATCATCATCATCATGATATCATCATCATCTCATCATGATATCATCAGCATCATCATCATCATCATCTCATCATGATATCATCATCATCTCATCATGATATCATCAGCATCATCATCATCATCTCATCATGATATCATCATCATCATCATGATATCATCAGCATCATCATCATCTTCATCATGATATCATCATCATGACATCATCATCAGCATCATCATCTCATCATGATATCATCATCATGATATCATCATCATCATCTCATCATGATATCATTATCATCATCTCATCATGATATCATCATCATCATCATCATCATCAGCATCATCATCTCATCATGATATCATCATCATGATATCATCATCATCATCTCATCATGATATCATCATCATCATCTCATCATGATATCATCATCATCATCATCATCTCATCATGATATCATCATCATCATCATCATCATCATCATCATCATCATCATCATCATCATCATCTCATCATGATATCATCATCATCTCATCATCATCTCATCATGATATCATCATCATCATCATCATCTCATCATGATATCATCATCATCTCATCATGATATCATCATCATCATCATCTCATCATGATATCATCATCATCATCTCATCATGATATCATCATCATGATATCATCATCATTATCATCATCATCTCATCATGATATCATCATCATGATATTATCATCATCATCATCATCATCGCATCATGATATCATCATCATCATCTCATCATGATATCATCATCATGATATCATCATCATTATCATCATCATCTCATCATGATATCATCATCATCATCATCATCGCATCATGATATCATCATCATCATCTCATCATGATATAATCATCATCTCATCATGATATCATCATCATCTCATCATGATATCATCATCATCTCATCATGATATCATCATCTCATCATGATATCATCATCATCATCATCATCATCTCATCATGATATCATCATCATCATCTCATCATGATATCATCATCATCATCATCATCATCTCATCATGATATCATCATCATCATCATCATCATCTCATCATTATATCATCATCATCTCATCATGATATCATCATCATGATATCATCATCATCATCATTTCATCATGATATCATCATCATGACATCATCATCAGCATCATCATCATTTCATCATGATATCATCATCATGATATCATCATCATCATCTCATCATGATATCATCATCATCTCATCATGATATCATCATGATATCATCATCATCTCATCATGATATCATCATGATATCATAATTATCATCTCATCATGATATCATCATCATCATCATCATCTCATCATGATATCATCATCATCATCATCATCATCATATCATCATGATATCATCATCATCATCATCTCATCATGATATCATCATCATCATCATCATCATCATCATCATCATCATCATCATCATCATCTCATCATGATATCATCATCATCATCATCTCATCATGATATCATCATCATCATCATCATCTCATCATGATATCATCAGCATCATCAACTTCATCATCATCATCTCATCATGATATCATCATCATCATCTCATCATGATATCATCATCATCATCTCATCATGATTTCATCAGCATCATCATCATCATCATCTCATCATGATATCATCATCATCATCATCATCATCTCATCATGATATCATCATCATCATCATCATCTCATCATTATATCATCATCATCATCTCATCATGATATCATCATCATGATATCATCATCATCATCATCTCATCATGATATCATCATCATCATCTCATCATGATATCATCATCATCATCATCTCATCATCATCATCATCATCATCATCTCATCATAATATCATCATCATCATCTCATCATGATATCATCATCATCATCATCATCTCATCATGATATCATCATCATGATATCATCATCATCATCATCATCTCATCATGATATCATCATCATCATCTCATCATGATATCATCATCATGATATCATCATCATGATATCATCAGCATCATCATCATCATCTCATCATGATATCATCAGCATCATCATCATCATCTCATCATGATATCATCATCATCATCATCATCTCATCATGATATCATCATCATCATCATCATGATATCATCATCATGACATCATCATCAGCATCATCATCTCATCATGATATCATCATCATGATATCATCATCATCATCTCATCATGATATCATCATCATCATCTCATCATGATATCATCATCATCATCATCATCTCATCATGATATCATCATCATCATCATCATCTCATCATTATATCATCATCATCTCATCATGATATCATCATCATGATATCATCATCATCATCATCTGATCATGATATCATCATCATCATCTCATCATGATATCATCATCATTATCATCATCATCATCTCATCATAATATCATCATCATCATCTCATCATGATATAATCATCATCTCATCATGATATCATCATCATCTCATCATGATATCATCATCTCATCATGATATCATCATCATCATCATCTCATCATGATATCATCATCATCATCATCTCATCATGATATCATCATCATCTCATCATGATATCATCATCATCATCATCATCATCATCATCTCATCATGATATCATCATCATCATCATCATCTCATCATGATATCATCATCATCATCATCTCATCATGATATCATCATCATCTCATCATGATATCATCATCATCATCATCATCTCATCATAATATCATCATCATCTCATCATAATATCATCATCATCTCATCATGATATCATCATCATCATATCATCATCATCATCATCTCATCATGATATTATCATCATCATATCATCATCATCATCATCTCATCATGATATCATCATCATCATCATCATTTCATCATGATATCATCATCATGACATCATCATCAGCATCATCATCATCTCATCATGATATCATCATCATGATATCATCATCATCCTCTCATCATGATATCATCATCATCATCATCTCATCATGATATCATCATCATCTCATCATGATATCATCGTGATATCATCATTATCATCTCATCATGATATCATCATCATCTCATCATGATATCATCGTGATATCATCATTATCATCTCATCATGATATCATCATCATCATCATCATCTCATCATGATATCATCATCATCATCATCATCATCATATCATCATGATATCATCATCATCATCATCTCATCATGATATCATCATCATCTCATCATGATATCATCATCATCATCATCATCATCATCATCATCTCATCATGATATCATCATCATCTCATCATGATATCATCATCATCATCATGATATCATCAGCATCATCATCATCATCATCATCTCATCATGATATCATCATCATCATCTCATCATGATATCATCATCATCTCATCATGATATCATCGTGATATCATCATTATCATCTCATCATGATATCATCATCATCATCATCATCTCATCATGATATCATCATCATCATCATCATCATCATATCATCATGATATCATCATCATCATCATCTCATCATGATATCATCATCATCATCATCATCATCTCATCATGATATCATCATCATCTCATCATGATATCATCATCATCATCATGATATCATCAGCATCATCATCATCATCATCATCTCATCATGATATCATCATCATCATCTCATCATGATATCATCATCATCATCTCATCATGATATCATCATCATCATCATGATATCATCAGCATCATCATCATCATCATCATCTCATCATGATATCATCATCATCATCTCATCATGATATCATCATCATCATCTCATCATGATATCATCAGCATCATCATCATCATCATCATCATCATCATCATCATCTCATCATTATATCATCATCATCTCATCATGATATCATCATCATGATATCATCATCATCATCATCTCATCATGATATCATCATCATCATCTCATCATGATATCATCATCATCATCATCTCATCATTATATCATCATCATCATCTCATCATGATATCATCATCATGATATCATCATCATCATCATCTCATCATGATATCATCATCATCATCTCATCATGATATCATCATCATCATCATCTCATCATCATCATCATCATCATCATCTCATCATAATATCATCATCATCATCTCATCATGATATCATCATCATCATCATCTCATCATGATATTATCATCATCATCTCATCATGTTATCATCATCATCATCATCATCATCATCATCATCATCATCATCTCATCATGATATCATCATCATCATCATCTCATCATGATATCATCATCATGATATCATCATCATCATCATCTCATCATGATATCATCATCATCATCTCATCATGATATCATCATCATCATCTCATCATCATTATCATCATCATATCATCATGATATCATGATATCATCATCATCATCATCATCTCATCATGATATCATCATCATCTCATCATGAAATCATCAGCATCATCATCATCATCATCATCATCTCATCATGATATCATCATCATGATATCATCATGATTATCATCATCATCTCATCATGATATCATGATATCATCATCATCATCATCATCATCTCATCATGATATCATCATCATCTCATCATGATATCATCAGCATCATCATCATCATCATCTCATCATGATATCATCAGCATCTCATCATGATATCATCAGCATCATCATCATCATCATCATCATCATCTCATCATGATATCATCATCATCATCATCATCATCTCATCATGATATCATCATCATCATCATCTCATCATTATATCATCATCATCATCATCTCATCATGATATCATCAGCATCATCATCATCATCATCATCATCATCTCATCATGATATCATCATCATCATCATCATCATCATCATCTCATCATTATATCATCATCATCATCTCATCATGATATCATCATCATGATATCATCATCATCATCATCTCATCATGATATCATCATCATCATCTCATCATGATATCATCATCATCATCATCATCATCTCATAATTATATCATCATCATCATCTCATCATGATATCATCATCATGATATCATCATCATCATCATCATCATCTCATCATGATATCATCATCATCATCATCATCTCATCATCATCATCATCATCTCATCATGATATCATCATCATGATATCATCATCTCATCATGATATCCTCATCATGATATCATCATCTCATCATGATATCATCATCATCATCATCTCATCATCATCATCATCATCTCATCATAATATCATCATCATCATCTCATCATGATATCATCATCATCATCATCTCATCATGATATCATCATCATGATATCATCATCATCATCATCATCTCATCATGATATCATCATCATCATCTCATCATGATATCATCATCATGATATCATCATCATTATCATCATCATATCATCATGATATCATGATATCATCATCATCATCATCTCATCATGATATCATCATCATCTCATCATGATATCATCAGCATCATCATCATCATCATCATCATCTCATCATGATATCATCAACATGATATCATCATGATTATCATCATCATCTCATCATGATATCATGATATCATCATCATCATCATCTCATCATGATATCATCATCATCTCATCATGATATCATCAGCATCATCATCATCATCATCATCATCATCATCTCATCATGATATCATCAGCATCATCATCATCATCATCATCATCATCATCATCATTTCATCATGATATCATCATCATCATCATCATCATCTCATCATGATATCATCATCATCATCATCTCATCATTATATCATCATCATCATCATCATCATCATGATATCATCATCTCATCATGATATCATCATCATCATCTCATCATGATATCATCATCATCATCTCATCATGATATCATCATCATCATCATCATCTCATCATAATATCATCATCATCTCATCATGATATCATCATCATCATCTCATCATGATATCATCATCATCATCTCATCATGATATCATCATCATCATCATCATCTCATCATGATATCATCATCATCATCATCTCATCATGTTATCATCATCATCATCATCATCATCATCATCATCATCTCATCATGATATCATCATCATCATCATCTCATCATGATATCATCATCATGATATCATCATCATCATCATCTCATCGTGATATCATCATCATCATCTCATCATGATATCATCATCATCATCTCATCATGATATCATCATCATCATCATCTCATCATCATCATCATCATCATCTCATCATAATATCATCATCATCATCTCATCATGATATCATCATCATCATCATCTCATCATGATATTATCATCATCATCTCATCATGTTATCATCATCATCATCATCATCATCATCATCATCTCATCATGATATCATCATCATCATCATCTCATCATGATATCATCATCATGATATCATCATCATCATCATCTCATCATGATATCATCATCATCATCTCATCATGATATCATCATCATGATATCATCATCATTATCATCATCATATCATCATGATATCATGATATCATCATCATCATCATCTCATCATGATATCATCATCATCTCATCATGAAATCATCAGCATCATCATCATCATCATCATCTCATCATGATATCATCATCATGATATCATCATGATTATCATCATCATCTCATCATGATATCATGATATCATCATCATCATCATCATCATCTCATCATGATATCATCATCATCTCATCATGATATCATCAGCATCATCATCATCATCATCTCATCATGATATCATCAGCATCATCATCTCATCATGATATCATCATCATCATCTCATCATATCATCATCATGATATCATCATCATCATCATCATCATCATCATCTCATCATGATATCATCATCATGATATCATCATCATCATCATCATCATCTCATCATCATCTCATCATGATATCATCATCATCATCATCATCTCATCATCATCATCATCATCTCATCATGATATCATCATCATGATATCATCATCTCATCATGATATCCTCATCATGATATCATCATCTCATCATGATATCATCATCATGATATCATCATCATCATCATCTCATCATCATCATCATCATCTCATCATAATATCATCATCATCATCTCATCATGATATCATCATCATCATCATCTCATCATGATATCATCATCATCATCATCTCATCATGTTATCATCATCATCATCATCATCATCATCATCATCATCTCATCATGATATCATCATCATCATCATCTCATCATGATATCATCATCATGATATCATCATCATCATCATCTCATCATGATATCATCATCATCATCTCATCATGATATCATCATCATGATATCATCATCATTATCATCATCATATCATCATGATATCATGATATCATCATCATCATCATCTCATCATGATATCATCATCATCTCATCATGATATCATCAGCATCATCATCATCATCATCATCATCTCATCATGATATCATCAACATGATATCATCATGATTATCATCATCATCTCATCATGATATCATGATATCATCATCATCATCATCTCATCATGATATCATCATCATCTCATCATGATATCATCAGCATCATCATCATCATCATCATCATCATCATCATCATCATCATCATCTCATCATGATATCATCAGCATCATCATCATCATCATCATCATCATCATCATTTCATCATGATATCATCATCATCATCATCATCATCTCATCATGATATCATCATCATCATCATCTCATCATTATATCATCATCATCATCATCATCATCATGATATCATCATCTCATCATGATATCATCATCATCATCTCATCATGATATCATCATCATCATCATCATCATCATCATCTCATCATTATATCATCATCATCATCTCATCATGATATCATCATCATGATATCATCATCATCATCATCTCATCATGATATCATCATCTCATCATGATATCATCATCATCATCATCTCATCATCATCATCATCATCATCATCATCATCATCATCTCATCATAATATCATCATCATCATCTCATCATGATATCATCATCATCATCATCTCATCATGATATCATCATCATGATATCATCATCATCATCATCTCATCATGATATCATCATCATCATCTCATCATGATATCATCATCATGATATCATCATCATGATATCATCAGCATCATCATCATCATCTCATCATGATATCATCAGCATCATCATCATCATCTCATCATGATATCATCATCATCATCTCATCATGATATCATCATCATCATCATCATCTCATCATGATATCATCATCATCATCATCATCATCTCATCATTATATCATCATCATCTCATCATGATATCATCATCATGATATCATCATCATCATCATCTGATCATGATATCATCATCATCATCATCTCATCATTATATCATCATCATCTCATCATGATATCATCATCATCATCATCTCATCATGATATCATCATCATCATCATCATCATCATCATCATCATCTCATCATGATATCATCATCATCTCATCATGATATCATCATCATCATCATGATATCATCAGCATCATCATCATCATCATCATCTCATCATGATATCATCATCATGATATCATCATCATCATCATCTCATCATGATATCATCATCATCATCTCATCATGATATCATCATCATCTCATCATCATCATCATCATCATCTCATCATAATATCATCATCATCATCTCATCATGATATCATCATCATCATCATCATCTCATCATGATATTATCATCATCATCTCATCATGTTATCATCATCATCATCATCATCATCATCATCATCATCATCATCTCATCATGATATCATCATCATCATCATCTCATCATGATATCATCATCATGATATCATCATCATCATCATCTCATCATGATATCATCATCATCATCTCATCATGATATCATCATCATGATATCATCATCATTATCATCATCATATCATCATGATATCATGATATCATCATCATCATCATCTCATCATGATATCATCATCATCTCATCATGAAATCATCAGCATCATCATCATCATCATCATCATCTCATCATGATATCATCATCATGATATCATCATGATTATCATCATCATCTCATCATGATATCATGATATCATCATCATCATCATCATCATCTCATCATGATATCATCATCATCTCATCATGATATCATCAGCATCATCATCATCATCATCATCTCATCATGATATCATCATCATCATCATCTCATCATGATATCATCATCATCATCTCATCATATCATCATCATGATATCATCATCATCATCATCATCATCATCATCTCATCATGATATCATCATCATGATATCATCATCATCATCATCATCATCTCATCATCATCTCATCATGATATCATCATCATCATCATCATCTCATCATCATCATCATCATCTCATCATGATATCATCATCATGATATCATCATCTCATCATGATATCCTCATCATGATATCATCATCTCATCATGATATCATCATCATGATATCATCATCATCATCATCTCATCATCATCATCATCATCTCATCATAATATCATCATCATCATCTCATCATGATATCATCATCATCATCATCTCATCATGATATCATCATCATCATCATCTCATCATGTTATCATCATCATGATATCATCATCATCATCATCATCTCATCATGATATCATCATCATCAACTCATCATGATATCATCATCATCTCATCATGATATCATCGTGATATCATCATTATCATCTCATCATGATATCATCATCATCATCATCATCTCATCATGATATCATCATCATCATCATCATCATCATCTCATCATGATATCATCATCATCTCATCATGATATCATCATCATCATCATGATATCATCAGCATCATCATCATCATCATCATCTCATCATGATATCATCATCATCATCTCATCATGATATCATCACCATCATCTCATCATGATATCATCATCATCATCATGATATCATCAGCATCATCATCATCATCATCATCTCATCATGATATCATCATCATCATCTCATCATGATATCATCATCATCATCTCATCATTATATCATCATCATCATCTCATCATGATATCATCATCATCATCTCATCATGATATCATCATCATGATATCATCATCATCATCATCTCATCATGATATCATCATCATCATCTCATCATGATATCATCATCATCATCATCTCATCATCATCATCATCATCATCTCATCATAATATCATCATCATCATCTCATCATGATATCATCATCATCATCATCTCATCATGATATTATCATCATCATCTCATCATGTTATCATCATCATCATCATCATCATCATCATCATCATCTCATCATGATATCATCATCATCATCATCTCATCATGATATCATCATCATGATATCATCATCATCATCATCTCATCATGATATCATCATCATCATCTCATCATGATATCATCATCATGATATCATCATCATTATCATCATCATATCATCATGATATCATGATATCATCATCATCATCATCGCATCATGATATCATCATCATCTCATCATGAAATCATCAGCATCATCATCATCATCATCATCTCATCATGATATCATCATCATGATATCATCATGATTATCATCATCATCTCATCATGATATCATGATATCATCATCATCATCATCATCATCTCATCATGATATCATCATCATCTCATCATGATATCATCAGCATCATCATCATCATCATCTCATCATGATATCATCAGCATCTCATCATGATATCATCAGCATCATCATCATCATCATCATCATCATCTCATCATGATATCATCATCATCATCATCATCATCTCATCATTATATCATCATCATCATCATCTCATCATGATATCATCATCATCATCATCATCATCTCATCATGATATCATCATCATCATCATCATCATCATCATCATCATCTCATCATGATATCATCATCATCATCTCATCATGATATCATCATCATCTCATCATGATATAATCATCATCTCATCATGATATCATCATCATCATCTCATCATGATATCATCATCATCATCTCATCATTATATCATCATCATCATCTCATCATGATATCATCATCATGATATCATCATCATCATCATCATCATCATCTCATCATGATATCATCATCATCATCTCATCATGATATCATCATCATCATCATCTCATCATCATCATCATCTCATCATAATATCATCATCATCATCTCATCATGATATCATCATCATCATCATCTCATCATGATATCATCATCATCATCATCTCATCATGTTATCATCATCATCATCATCATCATCATCATCATCTCATCATGATATCATCATCATCATCATCTCATCATGATATCATCATCATGATATCATCATCATCATCATCTCATCATGATATCATCATCATCATCTCATCATGATATCATCATCATGATATCATCATCATTATCATCATCATATCATCATGATATCATGATATCATCATCATCATCATCTCATCATGATATCATCAGCATCATCATCATCATCATCATCATCTCATCATGATATCATCAACATGATATCATCATGATTATCATCATCATCTCATCATGATATCATGATATCATCATCATCATCATCTCATCATGATATCATCATCATCTCATCATGATATCATCAGCATCATCATCATCATCATCATCTCATCATGATATCATCAGCATCATCATCATCATCATCATCATCATTTCATCATGATATCATCATCATCATCATCATCATCTCATCATGATATCATCATCATCATCATCTCATCATTATATCATCATCATCATCATCATCATCATCATGATATCATCATCTCATCATGATATCATCATCATCATCTCATCATGATATCATCATCATCATCTCATCATGATATCATCATCATCATCATCATCTCATCATAATATCATCATCATCTCATCATGATATCATCATCATCATCTCATCATCATCATCTCATCATGAAATCATCATCATCATCTCATCATGATATCATCATCATCATCATCTCATCATGATATCATCATCATCATCATCATCATCATCATCATCTCATCATGATATCATCATCATCATCATCATCATCATCATCATCTCATCATTATATCATCATCATCATCTCATCATGATATCATCATCATGATATCATCATCATCATCATCTCATCATGATATCATCATCATCATGATATCATCATCATCATCATCATCTCATCATCATCATCATCATCTCATCATAATATCATCATCATCATCTCATCATGATATCATCATCATCATCTCATCATGATATCATCATCTCATCATGTTATCATCATCATCATCATCATCATCATCATCATCATCATCATCATCATCATCATCTCATCATGATATCATCATCATCTCATCATGATATCATCATCATGATATCATATTCATCATCTCATCATATCATCATCATGATATCATCATCATCATCATCATCTTCTCATCATGATATCATCATCATGATATCATCATCATCATCATCATCTCATCATGATATCATCATCATCATCTCATCATGATATCATCATCATGATATCATCATCATGATATCATCAGCATCATCATCATCATCTCATCATGATATCATCATCATCATCATCATCTCATCATGATATCATCATCATCTCATCATGATATCATCAGCATCATCATCATCATCATCTCATCATGATATCATCATCATCTCATCATGATATCATCAGCATCATCATCATCATCTCATCATGATATCATCATCATCATCATCATGATATCATCAGCATCATCATCATCTTCATCATGATATCATCATCATGACATCATCATCAGCATCATCATCTCATCATGATATCATCATCATGATATCATCATCATGATATCATCAGCATCATCATCATCATCTCATCATGATATCATCATCATCATCTCATCATGATATCATCATCATCTCATCATGATATCATCAGCATCATCATCATCATCATCTCATCATGATATCATCATCATCTCATCATGATATCATCAGCATCATCATCATCATCTCATCATGATATCATCATCATCATCATGATATCATCAGCATCATCATCATCTTCATCATGATATCATCATCATGACATCATCATCAGCATCATCATCTCATCATGATATCATCATCATGATATCATCATCATCATCTCATCATGATATCATTATCATCATCTCATCATGATATTATCATCATCATCATCATCATCATCATCATCAGCATCATCATCTCATCATGATATCATCATCATGATATCATCATCATCATCTCATCATGATATCATCATCATCATCTCATCATGATATCATCATCATCATCATCATCTCATCATGATATCATCATCATCATCATCATCATCATCATCATCATCTCATCATGATATCATCATCATCATCTCATCATCATCTCATCATGATATCATCATCATCATCATCATCTCATCATGATATCATCATCATCTCATCATGATATCATCATCATCATCATCTCATCATGATATCATCATCATCATCTCATCATGATATCATCATCATGATATCATCATCATTATCATCATCATCTCATCATGATATCATCATCATGATATTATCATCATCATCATCATCATCGCATCATGATATCATCATCATCATCTCATCATGATATCATCATCATGATATCATCATCATTATCATCATCATCTCATCATGATATCATCATCATCATCATCATCGCATCATGATATCATCATCATCATCTCATCATGATATAATCATCATCTCATCATGATATCATCATCATCTCATCATGATATCATCATCATCTCATCATGATATCATCATCTCATCATGATATCATCATCATCATCATCATCATCTCATCATGATATCATCATCATCATCTCATCATGATATCATCATCATCATCATCATCATCATCTCATCATGATATCATCATCATCATCATCATCATCTCATCATTATATCATCATCATCTCATCATGATATCATCATCATGATATCATCATCATCATCATTTCATCATGATATCATCATCATGACATCATCATCAGCATCATCATCATTTCATCATGATATCATCATCATGATATCATCATCATCATCTCATCATGATATCATCATCATCTCATCATGATATCATCATGATATCATCATCATCTCATCATGATATCATCATGATATCATCATTATCATCTCATCATGATATCATCATCATCATCATCATCTCATCATGATATCATCATCATCATCTCATCATGATATCATCATCATGATATCATCATCATGATATCATCAGCATCATCATCATCATCTCATCATGATATCATCATCATCATCATCATGATATCATCATCATCTCATCATGATATCATCAGCATCATCATCATCATCATCTCATCATGATATCATCATCATCTCATCATGATATCATCAGCATCATCATCATCATCTCATCATGATATCATCATCATCATCATGATATCATCAGCATCATCATCATCTTCATCATGATATCATCATCATGACATCATCATCAGCATCATCATCTCATCATGATATCATCATCATGATATCATCATCATCATCTCATCATGATATCATTATCATCATCTCATCATGATATCATCATCATCATCATCATCATCAGCATCATCATCTCATCATGATATCATCATCATGATATCATCATCATCATCTCATCATGATATCATCATCATCATCTCATCATGATATCATCATCATCATCATCATCTCATCATGATATCATCATCATCATCATCATCATCATCATCATCATCATCATCATCATCATCATCATCTCATCATGATATCATCATCATCTCATCATCATCTCATCATGATATCATCATCATCATCATCATCTCATCATGATATCATCATCATCTCATCATGATATCATCATCATCATCATCTCATCATGATATCATCATCATCATCTCATCATGATATCATCATCATGATATCATCATCATTATCATCATCATCTCATCATGATATCATCATCATGATATTATCATCATCATCATCATCATCGCATCATGATATCATCATCATCATCTCATCATGATATCATCATCATGATATCATCATCATTATCATCATCATCTCATCATGATATCATCATCATCATCATCATCGCATCATGATATCATCATCATCATCTCATCATGATATAATCATCATCTCATCATGATATCATCATCATCTCATCATGATATCATCATCATCTCATCATGATATCATCATCTCATCATGATATCATCATCATCATCATCATCATCTCATCATGATATCATCATCATCATCTCATCATGATATCATCATCATCATCATCATCATCTCATCATGATATCATCATCATCATCATCATCATCTCATCATTATATCATCATCATCTCATCATGATATCATCATCATGATATCATCATCATCATCATTTCATCATGATATCATCATCATGACATCATCATCAGCATCATCATCATTTCATCATGATATCATCATCATGATATCATCATCATCATCTCATCATGATATCATCATCATCTCATCATGATATCATCATGATATCATCATCATCTCATCATGATATCATCATGATATCATAATTATCATCTCATCATGATATCATCATCATCATCATCATCTCATCATGATATCATCATCATCATCATCATCATCATATCATCATGATATCATCATCATCATCATCTCATCATGATATCATCATCATCATCATCATCATCATCATCATCATCATCATCATCATCTCATCATGATATCATCATCATCATCATCTCATCATGATATCATCATCATCATCATCATCTCATCATGATATCATCAGCATCATCAACTTCATCATCATCATCTCATCATGATATCATCATCATCATCTCATCATGATATCATCATCATCATCTCATCATGATTTCATCAGCATCATCATCATCATCATCTCATCATGATATCATCATCATCATCATCATCATCTCATCATGATATCATCATCATCATCATCATCTCATCATTATATCATCATCATCATCTCATCATGATATCATCATCATGATATCATCATCATCATCATCTCATCATGATATCATCATCATCATCTCATCATGATATCATCATCATCATCATCTCATCATCATCATCATCATCATCATCTCATCATAATATCATCATCATCATCTCATCATGATATCATCATCATCATCATCATCTCATCATGATATCATCATCATGATATCATCATCATCATCATCATCTCATCATGATATCATCATCATCATCTCATCATGATATCATCATCATGATATCATCATCATGATATCATCAGCATCATCATCATCATCTCATCATGATATCATCAGCATCATCATCATCATCTCATCATGATATCATCATCATCATCATCATCTCATCATGATATCATCATCATCATCATCATGATATCATCATCATGACATCATCATCAGCATCATCATCTCATCATGATATCATCATCATGATATCATCATCATCATCTCATCATGATATCATCATCATCATCTCATCATGATATCATCATCATCATCATCATCTCATCATGATATCATCATCATCATCATCATCTCATCATTATATCATCATCATCTCATCATGATATCATCATCATGATATCATCATCATCATCATCTGATCATGATATCATCATCATCATCTCATCATGATATCATCATCATTATCATCATCATCATCTCATCATAATATCATCATCATCATCTCATCATGATATAATCATCATCTCATCATGATATCATCATCATCTCATCATGATATCATCATCTCATCATGATATCATCATCATCATCATCTCATCATGATATCATCATCATCATCATCTCATCATGATATCATCATCATCTCATCATGATATCATCATCATCATCATCATCATCATCATCTCATCATGATATCATCATCATCATCATCATCTCATCATGATATCATCATCATCATCATCTCATCATGATATCATCATCATCTCATCATGATATCATCATCATCATCATCATCTCATCATAATATCATCATCATCTCATCATAATATCATCATCATCTCATCATGATATCATCATCATCATATCATCATCATCATCATCTCATCATGATATTATCATCATCATATCATCATCATCATCATCTCATCATGATATCATCATCATCATCATCATTTCATCATGATATCATCATCATGACATCATCATCAGCATCATCATCATCTCATCATGATATCATCATCATGATATCATCATCATCCTCTCATCATGATATCATCATCATCATCATCTCATCATGATATCATCATCATCTCATCATGATATCATCGTGATATCATCATTATCATCTCATCATGATATCATCATCATCTCATCATGATATCATCGTGATATCATCATTATCATCTCATCATGATATCATCATCATCATCATCATCTCATCATGATATCATCATCATCATCATCATCATCATATCATCATGATATCATCATCATCATCATCTCATCATGATATCATCATCATCTCATCATGATATCATCATCATCATCATCATCATCATCATCATCTCATCATGATATCATCATCATCTCATCATGATATCATCATCATCATCATGATATCATCAGCATCATCATCATCATCATCATCTCATCATGATATCATCATCATCATCTCATCATGATATCATCATCATCTCATCATGATATCATCGTGATATCATCATTATCATCTCATCATGATATCATCATCATCATCATCATCTCATCATGATATCATCATCATCATCATCATCATCATATCATCATGATATCATCATCATCATCATCTCATCATGATATCATCATCATCATCATCATCATCTCATCATGATATCATCATCATCTCATCATGATATCATCATCATCATCATGATATCATCAGCATCATCATCATCATCATCATCTCATCATGATATCATCATCATCATCTCATCATGATATCATCATCATCATCTCATCATGATATCATCATCATCATCATGATATCATCAGCATCATCATCATCATCATCATCTCATCATGATATCATCATCATCATCTCATCATGATATCATCATCATCATCTCATCATGATATCATCAGCATCATCATCATCATCATCATCATCATCATCATCATCTCATCATTATATCATCATCATCTCATCATGATATCATCATCATGATATCATCATCATCATCATCTCATCATGATATCATCATCATCATCTCATCATGATATCATCATCATCATCATCTCATCATTATATCATCATCATCATCTCATCATGATATCATCATCATGATATCATCATCATCATCATCTCATCATGATATCATCATCATCATCTCATCATGATATCATCATCATCATCATCTCATCATCATCATCATCATCATCATCTCATCATAATATCATCATCATCATCTCATCATGATATCATCATCATCATCATCTCATCATGATATTATCATCATCATCTCATCATGTTATCATCATCATCATCATCATCATCATCATCATCATCATCATCTCATCATGATATCATCATCATCATCATCTCATCATGATATCATCATCATGATATCATCATCATCATCATCTCATCATGATATCATCATCATCATCTCATCATGATATCATCATCATCATCTCATCATCATTATCATCATCATATCATCATGATATCATGATATCATCATCATCATCATCATCTCATCATGATATCATCATCATCTCATCATGAAATCATCAGCATCATCATCATCATCATCATCATCTCATCATGATATCATCATCATGATATCATCATGATTATCATCATCATCTCATCATGATATCATGATATCATCATCATCATCATCATCATCTCATCATGATATCATCATCATCTCATCATGATATCATCAGCATCATCATCATCATCATCTCATCATGATATCATCAGCATCTCATCATGATATCATCAGCATCATCATCATCATCATCATCATCATCTCATCATGATATCATCATCATCATCATCATCATCTCATCATGATATCATCATCATCATCATCTCATCATTATATCATCATCATCATCATCTCATCATGATATCATCAGCATCATCATCATCATCATCATCATCATCTCATCATGATATCATCATCATCATCATCATCATCATCATCTCATCATTATATCATCATCATCATCTCATCATGATATCATCATCATGATATCATCATCATCATCATCTCATCATGATATCATCATCATCATCTCATCATGATATCATCATCATCATCATCATCATCTCATAATTATATCATCATCATCATCTCATCATGATATCATCATCATGATATCATCATCATCATCATCATCATCTCATCATGATATCATCATCATCATCATCATCTCATCATCATCATCATCATCTCATCATGATATCATCATCATGATATCATCATCTCATCATGATATCCTCATCATGATATCATCATCTCATCATGATATCATCATCATCATCATCTCATCATCATCATCATCATCTCATCATAATATCATCATCATCATCTCATCATGATATCATCATCATCATCATCTCATCATGATATCATCATCATGATATCATCATCATCATCATCTCATCATGATATCATCATCATCATCTCATCATGATATCATCATCATGATATCATCATCATTATCATCATCATATCATCATGATATCATGATATCATCATCATCATCATCTCATCATGATATCATCATCATCTCATCATGATATCATCAGCATCATCATCATCATCATCATCATCTCATCATGATATCATCAACATGATATCATCATGATTATCATCATCATCTCATCATGATATCATGATATCATCATCATCATCATCTCATCATGATATCATCATCATCTCATCATGATATCATCAGCATCATCATCATCATCATCATCATCATCATCTCATCATGATATCATCAGCATCATCATCATCATCATCATCATCATCATCATCATTTCATCATGATATCATCATCATCATCATCATCATCTCATCATGATATCATCATCATCATCATCTCATCATTATATCATCATCATCATCATCATCATCATGATATCATCATCTCATCATGATATCATCATCATCATCTCATCATGATATCATCATCATCATCTCATCATGATATCATCATCATCATCATCATCTCATCATAATATCATCATCATCTCATCATGATATCATCATCATCATCTCATCATGATATCATCATCATCATCTCATCATGATATCATCATCATCATCATCATCTCATCATGATATCATCATCATCATCATCTCATCATGTTATCATCATCATCATCATCATCATCATCATCATCATCTCATCATGATATCATCATCATCATCATCTCATCATGATATCATCATCATGATATCATCATCATCATCATCTCATCGTGATATCATCATCATCATCTCATCATGATATCATCATCATCATCTCATCATGATATCATCATCATCATCATCTCATCATCATCATCATCATCATCTCATCATAATATCATCATCATCATCTCATCATGATATCATCATCATCATCATCTCATCATGATATTATCATCATCATCTCATCATGTTATCATCATCATCATCATCATCATCATCATCTCATCATGATATCATCATCATCATCATCTCATCATGATATCATCATCATGATATCATCATCATCATCATCTCATCATGATATCATCATCATCATCTCATCATGATATCATCATCATGATATCATCATCATTATCATCATCATATCATCATGATATCATGATATCATCATCATCATCATCTCATCATGATATCATCATCATCTCATCATGAAATCATCAGCATCATCATCATCATCATCATCTCATCATGATATCATCATCATGATATCATCATGATTATCATCATCATCTCATCATGATATCATGATATCATCATCATCATCATCATCATCTCATCATGATATCATCATCATCTCATCATGATATCATCAGCATCATCATCATCATCATCTCATCATGATATCATCAGCATCATCATCTCATCATGATATCATCATCATCATCTCATCATATCATCATCATGATATCATCATCATCATCATCATCATCATCATCTCATCATGATATCATCATCATGATATCATCATCATCATCATCATCATCTCATCATCATCTCATCATGATATCATCATCATCATCATCATCTCATCATCATCATCATCATCTCATCATGATATCATCATCATGATATCATCATCTCATCATGATATCCTCATCATGATATCATCATCTCATCATGATATCATCATCATGATATCATCATCATCATCATCTCATCATCATCATCATCATCTCATCATAATATCATCATCATCATCTCATCATGATATCATCATCATCATCATCTCATCATGATATCATCATCATCATCATCTCATCATGTTATCATCATCATCATCATCATCATCATCATCATCATCTCATCATGATATCATCATCATCATCATCTCATCATGATATCATCATCATGATATCATCATCATCATCATCTCATCATGATATCATCATCATCATCTCATCATGATATCATCATCATGATATCATCATCATTATCATCATCATATCATCATGATATCATGATATCATCATCATCATCATCTCATCATGATATCATCATCATCTCATCATGATATCATCAGCATCATCATCATCATCATCATCATCTCATCATGATATCATCAACATGATATCATCATGATTATCATCATCATCTCATCATGATATCATGATATCATCATCATCATCATCTCATCATGATATCATCATCATCTCATCATGATATCATCAGCATCATCATCATCATCATCATCATCATCATCATCATCATCATCATCATCATCTCATCATGATATCATCAGCATCATCATCATCATCATCATCATCATCATCATCATTTCATCATGATATCATCATCATCATCATCATCATCTCATCATGATATCATCATCATCATCATCTCATCATTATATCATCATCATCATCATCATCATCATGATATCATCATCTCATCATGATATCATCATCATCATCTCATCATGATATCATCATCATCATCATCATCATCATCATCTCATCATTATATCATCATCATCATCTCATCATGATATCATCATCATGATATCATCATCATCATCATCTCATCATGATATCATCATCTCATCATGATATCATCATCATCATCATCTCATCATCATCATCATCATCATCATCATCATCATCATCTCATCATAATATCATCATCATCATCTCATCATGATATCATCATCATCATCATCTCATCATGATATCATCATCATGATATCATCATCATCATCATCTCATCATGATATCATCATCATCATCTCATCATGATATCATCATCATGATATCATCATCATGATATCATCAGCATCATCATCATCATCTCATCATGATATCATCAGCATCATCATCATCATCTCATCATGATATCATCATCATCATCTCATCATGATATCATCATCATCATCATCATCTCATCATGATATCATCATCATCATCATCATCTCATCATTATATCATCATCATCTCATCATGATATCATCATCATGATATCATCATCATCATCATCTGATCATGATATCATCATCATCATCATCTCATCATTATATCATCATCATCTCATCATGATATCATCATCATCATCATCTCATCATGATATCATCATCATCATCATCATCATCATCATCATCATCTCATCATGATATCATCATCATCTCATCATGATATCATCATCATCATCATGATATCATCAGCATCATCATCATCATCATCATCTCATCATGATATCATCATCATGATATCATCATCATCATCATCTCATCATGATATCATCATCATCATCTCATCATGATATCATCATCATCTCATCATCATCATCATCATCATCTCATCATAATATCATCATCATCATCTCATCATGATATCATCATCATCATCATCATCTCATCATGATATTATCATCATCATCTCATCATGTTATCATCATCATCATCATCATCATCATCATCATCATCATCTCATCATGATATCATCATCATCATCATCTCATCATGATATCATCATCATGATATCATCATCATCATCATCTCATCATGATATCATCATCATCATCTCATCATGATATCATCATCATCTCATCATCATCATCATCATCATCTCATCATAATATCATCATCATCATCTCATCATGATATCATCATCATCATCATCATCTCATCATGATATTATCATCATCATCTCATCATGTTATCATCATCATCATCATCATCATCATCATCATCATCATCTCATCATGATATCATCATCATCATCATCTCATCATGATATCATCATCATGATATCATCATCATCATCATCTCATCATGATATCATCATCATCATCTCATCATGATATCATCATCATGATATCATCATCATTATCATCATCATATCATCATGATATCATGATATCATCATCATCATCATCTCATCATGATATCATCATCATCTCATCATGAAATCATCAGCATCATCATCATCATCATCATCATCTCATCATGATATCATCATCATGATATCATCATGATTATCATCATCATCTCATCATGATATCATGATATCATCATCATCATCATCATCATCTCATCATGATATCATCATCATCTCATCATGATATCATCAGCATCATCATCATCATCATCTCATCATGATATCATCATCATCATCATCTCATCATGATATCATCATCATCATCTCATCATATCATCATCATGATATCATCATCATCATCATCATCATCATCATCTCATCATGATATCATCATCATGATATCATCATCATCATCATCATCATCTCATCATCATCTCATCATGATATCATCATCATCATCATCATCTCATCATCATCATCATCATCTCATCATGATATCATCATCATGATATCATCATCTCATCATGATATCCTCATCATGATATCATCATCTCATCATGATATCATCATCATGATATCATCATCATCATCATCTCATCATCATCATCATCATCTCATCATAATATCATCATCATCATCTCATCATGATATCATCATCATCATCATCTCATCATGATATCATCATCATCATCATCTCATCATGTTATCATCATCATGATATCATCATCATCATCATCATCTCATCATGATATCATCATCATCAACTCATCATGATATCATCATCATCTCATCATGATATCATCGTGATATCATCATTATCATCTCATCATGATATCATCATCATCATCATCATCTCATCATGATATCATCATCATCATCATCATCATCATCTCATCATGATATCATCATCATCTCATCATGATATCATCATCATCATCATGATATCATCAGCATCATCATCATCATCATCATCTCATCATGATATCATCATCATCATCTCATCATGATATCATCACCATCATCTCATCATGATATCATCATCATCATCATGATATCATCAGCATCATCATCATCATCATCATCTCATCATGATATCATCATCATCATCTCATCATGATATCATCATCATCATCTCATCATTATATCATCATCATCATCTCATCATGATATCATCATCATCATCTCATCATGATATCATCATCATGATATCATCATCATCATCATCTCATCATGATATCATCATCATCATCTCATCATGATATCATCATCATCATCATCTCATCATCATCATCATCATCATCTCATCATAATATCATCATCATCATCTCATCATGATATCATCATCATCATCTCATCATGATATTATCATCATCATCTCATCATGTTATCATCATCATCATCATCATCATCATCATCATCATCTCATCATGATATCATCATCATCATCATCTCATCATGATATCATCATCATGATATCATCATCATCATCATCTCATCATGATATCATCATCATCATCTCATCATGATATCATCATCATGATATCATCATCATTATCATCATCATATCATCATGATATCATGATATCATCATCATCATCATCGCATCATGATATCATCATCATCTCATCATGAAATCATCAGCATCATCATCATCATCATCATCTCATCATGATATCATCATCATGATATCATCATGATTATCATCATCATCTCATCATGATATCATGATATCATCATCATCATCATCATCATCTCATCATGATATCATCATCATCTCATCATGATATCATCAGCATCATCATCATCATCATCTCATCATGATATCATCAGCATCTCATCATGATATCATCAGCATCATCATCATCATCATCATCATCATCTCATCATGATATCATCATCATCATCATCATCATCTCATCATTATATCATCATCATCATCATCTCATCATGATATCATCATCATCATCATCATCATCTCATCATGATATCATCATCATCATCATCATCATCATCATCATCATCTCATCATGATATCATCATCATCATCTCATCATGATATCATCATCATCTCATCATGATATAATCATCATCTCATCATGATATCATCATCATCATCTCATCATGATATCATCATCATCATCTCATCATTATATCATCATCATCATCTCATCATGATATCATCATCATGATATCATCATCATCATCATCATCATCATCTCATCATGATATCATCATCATCATCTCATCATGATATCATCATCATCATCATCTCATCATCATCATCATCTCATCATAATATCATCATCATCATCTCATCATGATATCATCATCATCATCATCTCATCATGATATCATCATCATCATCATCTCATCATGTTATCATCATCATCATCATCATCATCATCATCATCTCATCATGATATCATCATCATCATCATCTCATCATGATATCATCATCATGATATCATCATCATCATCATCTCATCATGATATCATCATCATCATCTCATCATGATATCATCATCATGATATCATCATCATTATCATCATCATATCATCATGATATCATGATATCATCATCATCATCATCTCATCATGATATCATCAGCATCATCATCATCATCATCATCATCTCATCATGATATCATCAACATGATATCATCATGATTATCATCATCATCTCATCATGATATCATGATATCATCATCATCATCATCTCATCATGATATCATCATCATCTCATCATGATATCATCAGCATCATCATCATCATCATCATCTCATCATGATATCATCAGCATCATCATCATCATCATCATCATCATTTCATCATGATATCATCATCATCATCATCATCATCTCATCATGATATCATCATCATCATCATCTCATCATTATATCATCATCATCATCATCATCATCATCATGATATCATCATCTCATCATGATATCATCATCATCATCTCATCATGATATCATCATCATCATCTCATCATGATATCATCATCATCATCATCATCTCATCATAATATCATCATCATCTCATCATGATATCATCATCATCATCTCATCATCATCATCTCATCATGAAATCATCATCATCATCTCATCATGATATCATCATCATCATCATCTCATCATGATATCATCATCATCATCATCATCATCATCATCATCTCATCATGATATCATCATCATCATCATCATCATCATCATCATCTCATCATTATATCATCATCATCATCTCATCATGATATCATCATCATGATATCATCATCATCATCATCTCATCATGATATCATCATCATCATGATATCATCATCATCATCATCATCTCATCATCATCATCATCATCTCATCATAATATCATCATCATCATCTCATCATGATATCATCATCATCATCTCATCATGATATCATCATCTCATCATGTTATCATCATCATCATCATCATCATCATCATCATCATCATCATCATCATCATCATCTCATCATGATATCATCATCATCTCATCATGATATCATCATCATGATATCATATTCATCATCTCATCATATCATCATCATGATATCATCATCATCATCATCATCTTCTCATCATGATATCATCATCATGATATCATCATCATCATCATCATCTCATCATGATATCATCATCATCATCTCATCATGATATCATCATCATGATATCATCATCATGATATCATCAGCATCATCATCATCATCTCATCATGATATCATCATCATCATCATCATCTCATCATGATATCATCATCATCTCATCATGATATCATCAGCATCATCATCATCATCATCTCATCATGATATCATCATCATCTCATCATGATATCATCAGCATCATCATCATCATCTCATCATGATATCATCATCATCATCATCATGATATCATCAGCATCATCATCATCTTCATCATGATATCATCATCATGACATCATCATCAGCATCATCATCTCATCATGATATCATCATCATGATATCATCATCATCATCTCATCATGATATCATTATCATCATCTCATCATGATATCATCATCATCATCATCATCAGCATCATCATCTCATCATGATATCATCATCATGATATCATCATCATCATCTCATCATGATATCATCATCATCATCTCATCATGATATCATCATCATCATCATCATCTCATCATGATATCATCATCATCATCATCATCATCATCATCATCATCATCTCATCATTATATCATCATCATCTCATCATCATCTCATCATGATATCATCATCATCATCATCATCTCATCATGATATCATCATCATCTCATCATGATATCATCATCATCATCATCTCATCATGATATCATCATCATCATCATGATCATCATCATCTCATCATGATATCATCATCATCATCATCATCTCATCATTATATCATCATCATCTCATCATGATATCATCATCATGATATCATCATCATCTCATCATGATATCATCATCATCATCATCTCATCATGATATCATCATCATGATATCATCATCATCATCATCATCATCGCATCATGATATCATCATCATCATCTCATCATGATATCATAATCATGATATCATCATCATTATCATCATCATCTCATCATGATATCATCATCATCATCATCATCGCATCATGATATCATCATCATCATCTCATCATGATATAATCATCATCTCATCATGATATCATCATCATCTCATCATGATATCATCATCATCTCATCATGATATCATCATCTCATCATGATATCATCATCATCATCATCATCATCTCATCATGATATCATCATCATCATCATCTCATCATGATATCATCATCATCTCATCATGATATCATCATCATCATTTCATCATGATATCATCATCATGACATCATCATCAGCATCATCATCATCTCATCATGATATCATCATCATGATATCATCATCATCATCTCATCATGATATCATCATCATCTCATCATGATATCATCAGCATCATCATCATCATCTCATCATGATATCATCATCATCATCATCATGATATCATCAGCATCATCATCATCTTCATCATGATATCATCATCATGACATCATCATCAGCATCATCATCTCATCATGATATCATCATCATCTCATCATGATATCATCATCATGATATCATATTCATCATCTCATCATATCATCATCATGATATCATCATCATCATCATCATCTTCTCATCATGATATCATCATCATGATATCATCATCATCATCATCATCTCATCATGATATCATCATCATCATCTCATCATGATATCATCATCATGATATCATCATCATGATATCATCATCATCATCTCATCATGATATCATCATCATGATATCATCATCATTATCATCATCATCTCATCATGATATCATCATCATCATCATCATCGCATCATGATATCATCATCATCATCTCATCATGATATAATCATCATCTCATCATGATATCATCATCATCTCATCATGATATCATCATCATCTCATCATGATATCATCATCTCATCATGATATCATCATCATCATCATCATCATCTCATCATGATATCATCATCATCATCATCTCATCATGATATCATCATCATCTCATCATGATATCATCATCATCATTTCATCATGATATCATCATCATGACATCATCATCAGCATCATCATCATCTCATCATGATATCATCATCATGATATCATCATCATCATCTCATCATGATATCATCATCATCTCATCATGATATCATCAGCATCATCATCATCATCTCATCATGATATCATCATCATCATCATCATGATATCATCAGCATCATCATCATCTTCATCATGATATCATCATCATGACATCATCATCAGCATCATCATCTCATCATGATATCATCATCATGATATCATCATCATCATCTCATCATGATATCATTATCATCATCTCATCATGATATCATCATCATCATCATCATCAGCATCATCATCTCATCATGATATCATCATCATGATATCATCATCATCATCTCATCATGATATCATCATCATCATCTCATCATGATATCATCATCATCATCATCATCTCATCATGATATCATCATCATCATCATCATCATCATCATCATCATCATCTCATCATTATATCATCATCATCTCATCATCATCTCATCATGATATCATCATCATCATCATCATCTCATCATGATATCATCATCATCTCATCATGATATCATCATCATCATCATCTCATCATGATATCATCATCATCATCATGATCATCATCATCTCATCATGATATCATCATCATCATCATCATCATCTCATCATTATATCATCATCATCTCATCATGATATCATCATCATGATATCATCATCATCTCATCATGATATCATCATCATCATCATCTCATCATGATATCATCATCATGATATCATCATCATCATCATCATCATCGCATCATGATATCATCATCATCATCTCATCATGATATCATCATCATGATATCATCATCATTATCATCATCATCTCATCATGATATCATCATCATCATCATCATCGCATCATGATATCATCATCATCATCTCATCATGATATAATCATCATCTCATCATGATATCATCATCATCTCATCATGATATCATCATCATCTCATCATGATATCATCATCTCATCATGATATCATCATCATCATCATCATCATCTCATCATGATATCATCATCATCATCATCTCATCATGATATCATCATCATCTCATCATGATATCATCATCATCATTTCATCATGATATCATCATCATGACATCATCATCAGCATCATCATCATCTCATCATGATATCATCATCATGATATCATCATCATCATCTCATCATGATATCATCATGATATCATCATCATCTCATCATGATATCATCATGATATCATCATTATCATCTCATCATGATATCATCATCATCATCATCATCATCATCTCATCATGATATCATCATCATCATCATCATCATCATCATCTCATCATGATATCATCATCATCTCATCATGATATCATCATCATCTCATCATGATATCATCATCATCATCATCATCATCATCATCTCATCATGATATCATCATCATCATCATCATCTCATCATGATATCATCATCATCATCATCATCATCATCTCATCATGATATCATCATCATCATCATCTCATCATGATATCATCATCATCATCTCATCATGATATCATCATCATGATATCATCATCATCATCATCTCATCATGATATCATCATCATCATCTCATCATGATATCATCATCATCATCATCATCTCATCATCATCATCATCATCATCTCATCATAATATCATCATCATCATCTCATCATGATATCATCATCATCATCATCATCTCATTATGATATCATCATCATCATCATCTCATCATGTTATCATCATCATCATCATCATCATCATCATCATCTCATCATGATATCATCATCATCATCATCTCATCATGATATCATCATCATGATATCATCATCATGATATCATCATCATCATCATCTCATCATGATATCATCATCATCATCTCATCATGATATCATCATCATGATATCATCATCATTATCATCATCATCTCATCATGATATCATGATATCATCATCATCTCATCATGATATCATCATCATCTCATCATGATATCATCAGCATCATCATCTCATCATGTTATCATCATCATCATCATCATCATCATCTCATCATGATATCATCATCATCATCATCTCATCATGATATCATCATCATGATATCATCATCATCATCATCTCATCATGATATCATCATCATCATCTCATCATGATATCATCATCATGATATCATCATCATTATCATCATCATCTCATCATGATATAATGATATCATCATCATCATCATCATCTCATCATGATATCATCATCATCTCATCATGATATCATCAGCATCATCATCATCATCATCATCTCATCATGATATCATCATCATGATATCATCATCATTATCATCATCATCTCATCATGATATCATCAGCATCATCATCATCATCATCATCTCATCATGATATCATCATCATGATATCATCATCATTATCATCATCATCTCATCATGATATCATGATATCATCATCATCATCATCATCTCATCATGATATCATCATCATCTCATCATGATATCATCAGCAGCATCATCATCATCATCATCTCATCATGATATCATCATCATCATCATCATCATCATCATCATCATCATCATCATCATCTCATCATGATATCATAATCATCATCATCTCATCATTATATCATCATCATCATCATCATGATATCATCATCTCATCATGATATCATCATCATCATCTCATCATGATATCATCATCATCATCTCATCATGATATCATCATCATCATCTCATCATGATATCATCATCATCATCTCATCATGATATCATCATCATCATCATCATCTCATCATGATATCATCAGCATCATCATCATCATCTCATCATGATATCATCATCATCATCTCATCATGATATCATCATCATCATCATCATGATATCATCATCATGACATCATCATCAGCATCATCATCTCATCATGATATCATCATCATGATATCATCATCATCATCTCATCATGATATCATCAGCATCATCATCTCATCATGATATCATCATCATCATCATCATCATCATCATCTCATCATTATATCATCATCATCTCATCATGATATCATCATCATCATCATCATCATCATCATCATCTCATCATTATATCATCATCATCATCATCATCTCATCATGATATCATCATCATCATCATCATCATCATCTCATCATAATATCATCATCATCATCATCTCATCATGATATAATCATCATCTCATCATGATATCATCATCATCTCATCATGATATAATCATCATCTCATCATGATATCATCATCATCTCATCATGATATCATCATCATCATCATCTCATCATGATATCATCATCATCATCATCTCATCATGATATCATCATCATCTCATCATGATATCATCATCATCATCATCATCATCATCTCATCATGATATCATCATCATCATCATCTCATCATGATATCATCATCATCATCATCTCATCATGATATCACCAGCATCATCTCATCATGACATCATCATCATCATATCATCATCATCATCATCTCATCATGATATCATCATCATCATCATTTCATCATGATATCATCATCATGACATCATCATCAGCATCATCATCATCTCATCATGATATCATCATCATGATATCATCATCATCATCTCATCATGATATCATCATCATCTCATCATGATATCATCATGATATAATCATCTCATCATGATATCATCATGATATCATCAATATCATCTCATCATGATATCATCATCATCATCATCATCTCATCATTATATCATCATCATCATCATCATCATCATCATCATCATCATATCATCATGATATCATCATCATCATCATCTCATCATGATATCATCATCATCTCATCATGATATCATCATCATCATCATCATCATCTCATCATGATATCATCATCATCATCATCATCTCATCATGATATCATCATCATCATCATCATCTCATCATGATATCATCATCATCATCTCATCATGATATCATCATCATCATCATCATCATCATCATCATATCATCATGATATCATCATCATCATCATCTCATCATGATATCATCATCATCTCATCATGATATCATCATCATCATCATCATCTCATCATGATATCATCATCATCATCTCATCATGATATCATCATCATCATCATCATCTCATCATGATATCATCATCATCATCTCATCATGATATCATCATCATCATCATCATCATCATCATCATCATCATCTCATCATTATATCATCATCTCATCATGATATCATCATCATGATATCATCATCATCATCATCATCTCATCATGATATCATCATCATCATCTCATCATGATATCATCATCATCATCATCATCATCTCATCATCATCATCTCATCATAATATCATCATCATCATCTCATCATGATATCATCATCATCATCTCATCATGTTATCATCATCATCATCATCATCATCTCATCATGATATCATCATCATCATCATCTCATCATGATATCATCATCATGATATCATCATCATCATCATCATCTCATCATGATATCATCATCATCATCTCATCATGATATCATCATCATGATATCATCATCATTATCATCATCATCTCATCATGATATAATATCATCATCATTATCATCATCATCTCATCATGATATCATCAGCATCATCATCTCATCATGTTATCATCATCATCATCATCATCATCATCATCATCTCATCATGATATCATCATCATCATCATCTCATCATGATATCATCATCATGATATCATCATCATCATCATCTCATCATGATATCATCATCATCATCTCATCATGATATCATCATCATGATATCATCATCATTATCATCATCATCTCATCATGATATCATGATATCATCATCATCATCATCTCATCATGATATCATCATCATCTCATCATGATATCATCAGCATCATCATCATCATCATCATCATCTCATCATGATATCATCATCATGATATCATCATCATTATCATCATCATCTCATCATGATATCATGATATCATCATCATCATCATCATCTCATCATGATATCATCATCATCTCATCATGATATCATCAGCAGCATCATCATCATCATCATCTCATCATGATATCATCATCATGATATCATCATCATCATCATCTCATCATGATATCATCATCATCATCATCTCATCATTATATCATCATCATCATCATCATGATATCATCATCTCATCATGATATCATCATCATCATCTCATCATGATATCATCATCATGATATCATCATCATTATCATCATCATCTCATCATGATATCATGATATCATCATCATCATCATCTCATCATGATATCATCATCATCTCATCATGATATCATCAGCATCATCATCATCATCATCATCTCATCATGATATCATCATCATGATATCATCATCATTATCATCATCATCTCATCATGATATCATGATATCATCATCATCATCATCTCATCATGATATCATCATCATCTCATCATGATATCATCAGCATCATCATCATCATCATCATCTCATCATGATATCATCATCATGATATCATCATCATTATCATCATCATCTCATCATGATATCATGATATCATCATCATCATCATCTCATCATGATATCATCATCATCATCATCATGATATCATCATCTCATCATGATATCATCATCATCATCTCATCATGATATCATCATCATCATCATCATCTCATCATAATATCATCATCATCTCATCATGATATCATCATCATCATCTCATCATGATATCATCATCATCTCATCGTGATATCATCATCATCATCTCATCATGATATCATCATCATCTCATCATGATATCATCATCATCATCATCATCTCATCATGATATCATCAGCATCATCATCATCATCATCTCATCATGATATCATCATCATCATCTCATCATGATATCATCATCATCATCATCATGATATCATCATCTCATCATGATATCATCATCATCATCATCATCATCATCATCTCATCATAATATCATCATCATCATCATCTCATCATGATATAATCATCATCTCATCATGATATCATCATCATCTCATCATGATATCATCATCATCTCATCATGATATCATCATCTCATCATGATATCATCATCATCATCATCTCATCATGATATCATCATCATCATCATCTCATCATGATATCATCATCATCTCATCATGATATCATCATCATCATCATCATCATCATCTCATCATGATATCATCATCATCATCATCTCATCATGATATCATCATCATCATCATCATCTCATCATGATATCATCATCATCATCTCATCATGATATCATCATCATCATCTCATCATAATATCATCATCATCTCATCATAATATCATCATCATCTCATCATGATATCATCATCATCATCATATCATCATCATCATCATCTCATCATGATATCATCATCATCATCATTTCATCATGATATCATCATCATGACATCATCATCAGCATCATCATCATCTCATCATGATATCATCATCATGATATCATCATCATCATCTCATCATGATATCATCATCATCTCATCATGATATCATCATGATATAATCATCTCATCATGATATCATCATGATATCATCAATATCATCTCATCATGATATCATCATGATATAATCATCTCATCATGATATCATCATGATATCATCAATATCATCTCATCATGATATCATCATCATCATCATCATCTCATCATTATATCATCATCATCATCATCATCATCATCATCATCATCATCATATCATCGTGATATCATCATCATCATCATCTCATCATGATATCATCATCATCTCATCATGATATCATCATCATCATCATCATCTCATCATGATATCATCATCATCATCATCATCATCTCATCATGATATCATCATCATCATCATCATCTCATCATGATATCATCATCATCATCTCATCATGATATCATCATCATCATCATCATCATCATCATCATCATCATCATCATCATCATCATCATCATCATCTCATCATTATATCATCATCTCATCATGATATCATCATCATGATATCATCATCATCATCATCATCTCATCATGATATCATCATCATCATCTCATCATGATATCATCATCATCATCATCATCATCTCATCATCATCATCTCATCATAATATCATCATCATCATCTCATCATGATATCATCATCATCATCATCTCATCATGTTATCATCATCATCATCATCATCATCTCATCATGATATCATCATCATCATCATCTCATCATGATATCATCATCATGATATCATCATCATCATCATCTCATCATGATATCATCATCATCTCATCATGATATCATCATCATGATATCATCATCATTATCATCATCATCTCATCATGATATCATGATATCATCATCATCATCATCATCTCATCATGACATCATCATCATCTCATCATGATATCATCAGCATTATCATCATCATCATCATCATCATCATCATCTCATCATGACATCATCATCATGATATCATCATCATTATCATCATCATCTCATCATGATATCATCAGCATCATCATCTCATCATGTTATCATCATCATCATCATCATCATCATCATCATCATCATCATCATCTCATCATGATATCATCATCATCATCATCTCATCATGTTATCATCATCATCATCATCTCATCATGATATCATCATCATCATCTCATCATGATATCATCATCATGATATCATCATCATTATCGTCATCATCTCATCATGATATCATCATCATCTCATCATGATATCATCAGCATCATCATCATCATCATCATCTCATCATGATATCATCATCATGATATCATCATCATTATCATCATCATCTCATCATGATATCATGATATCATCATCATCATCATCTCATCATGATATCATCATCATCTCATCATGATATCATCAGCAGCATCATCATCATCATCATCTCATCATGATATCATCATCATCATCATCATCATCATCATCATCATCATCTCATCATGATATCATCATCATCATCATCTCATCATTATATCATCATCATCATCATCATGATATCATCATCTCATCATGATATCATCATCATCATCTCATCATGATATCATCATCATCATCATCATCTCATCATAATATCATCATCATCTCATCATGATATCATCATCATCATCTCATCATGATATCATCATCATCTCATCATGATATCATCATCATCATCTCATCATGATATCATCATCATCATCTCATCATGATATCATCATCATCATCATCATCTCATCATGATATCATCAGCATCATCATCATCATCATCTCATCATGATATCATCATCATCATCATCATGATATCATCATCATGACATCATCATCAGCATCATCATCTCATCATGATATCATCATCATGATATCATCATCATCATCTCATCATGATATCATCAGCATCATCATCTCATCATGATATCATCATCATCATCATCATCATCTCATCATTATATCATCATCATCTCATCATGATATCATCATCATGATATCATCATCATCATCATCTGATCATGATATCATCATCATCATCTCATCATGATATCATCATCATCATCATCATCATCTCATCATAATATCATCATCATTATCATCTCATCATGATATAATCATCATCTCATCATGATATCATCATCATCTCATCATGATATCATCATCATCTCATCATGATATCATCATCTCATCATGATATCATCATCATCATCATCTCATCATGATATCATCATCATCTCATCATGATATCATCATCATCATCATCATCATCATCTCATCATGATATCATCATCATCATCATCTCATCACGATATCATCATCATCATCATCTCATCATGATATCATCATCATCATCTCATCATGATATCATCATCATCATCTCATCATAATATCATCATCATCATCTCATCATAATATCATCATCATCTCATCATGATATCATCATCATCATATCATCATCATCATCATCTCATCATGATATCATCATCATCATCATTTCATCATGATATCATCATCATGACATCATCATCAGCATCATCATCATCTCATCATGATATCATCATCATGATATCATCATCATCATCTCATCATGATATCATCATCATCTCATCATGATATCATCATGATATAATCATCTCATCATGATATCATCATGATATCATCAATATCATCTCATCATGATATCATCATCATCATCATCATCTCATCATTATATCATCATCATCATCATCATCATCATCATATCATCATGATATCATCATCATCATCATCTCATCATGATATCATCATCATCTCATCATGATATCATCATCATCATCATCATCTCATCATGATATCATCATCATCATCATCATCTCATCATGATATCATGATATCATCATCATCATCATCATCTCATCATGATATCATCATCATCTCATCATGATATCATCAGCATCATCATCATCATCATCTCATCATGATATCATCAGCATCTCATCATGATATCATCAGCATCATCATCATCATCATCATCATCTCATCATGATATCATCATCATCATCATCTCATCATGATATCATCATCATCATCATCTCATCATTATATTATCATCATCATCATCATCTTCTCATCATGATATCATCATCATGATATCATCATCATCATCATCATCTCATCATGATATCATCATCATCATCTCATCATGATATCATCATCATGATATCATCATCATGATATCATCAGCATCATCATCATCATCTCATCATGATATCATCATCATCATCATCATCTCATCATGATATCATCATCATCTCATCATGATATCATCATCATCATCATCATCTCATCATGATATCATCATCATCTCATCATGATATCATCAGCATCATCATCATCATCATCATCTCATCATGATATCATCATCATCTCATCATGATATCATCAGCATCATCATCATCATCTCATCATGATATCATCATCATCATCATCATGATATCATCAGCATCATCATCATCTTCATCATGATATCATCATCATGACATCATCATCAGCATCATCATCTCATCATGATATCATCATCATGATATCATCATCATCATCTCATCATGATATCATTATCATCATCTCATCATGATATCATCATCACCATCATCATCAGCATCATCATCTCATCATGATATCATCATCATGATATCATCATCATCATCTCATCATGATATCATCATCATCATCTCATCATGATATCATCATCATCATCATCATCTCATCATGATATCTTCATCATCATCATCATCATCATCATCATCATCATCATCATCATCATCATCATCATCATCTCATCATTATATCATCATCATCTCATCATCATCTCATCATGATATCATCATCATCATCATCATCATCTCATCATGATATCATCATGATATAATCATCTCATCATGATATCATCATGATATCATCAATATCATCTCATCATGATATCATCATCATCATCATCATCTCATCATTATATCATCATCATCATCATCATCATCATCATCATCATATCATCATGATATCATCATCATCATCATCTCATCATGATATCATCATCATCTCATCATGATATCATCATCATCATCATCATCTCATCATGATATCATCATCATCATCATCATCTCATCATGATATCATGATATCATCATCATCATCATCATCTCATCATGATATCATCATCATCTCATCATGATATAATCAGCATCATCATCATCATCATCTCATCATGATATCATCATCATCATCATCTCATCATGATATCATCATCATCATCATCATCTCATCATAATATCATCATCATCTCATCATGATATCATCATCATCATCTCATCATGATATCATCATCATCATCTCATCATGATATCATCATCATCATCTCATCATGATATCATCATCATCATCATCTCATCATGATATCATCATCATCATCATCATCATCATCATCATCTCATCATGATATCATCATCATCATCATCATCATCATCATCATCTCATCATTATATCATCATCATCATCTCATCATGATATCATCATCATGATATCATCATCATCATCATCTCATCATGATATCATCATCATCATCTCATCATGATATCATCATCATCATCATCATCTCATCATCATCATCATCATCTCATCATAATATCATCATCATCATCTCATCATGATATCATCATCATCATCTCATCATGATATCATCATCATCATCTCATCATGATATCATCATCATCATCTCATCTCATCATCATCATCATCATCATCTCATCATAATATCATCATCATCATCTCATCATGATATCATCATCATCATCATCTCATCATGATATCATCATCATCATCATCTCATCATGTTATCATCATCATCATCATCATCATCATCATCTCATCATGATATCATCATCATCATCATCTCATCATGATATCATCATCATGATATCATCATCATCATCATCATCTCATCATGATATCATCATCATCATCTCATCATGATATCATCATCATGATATCATCATCATTATCATCATCATATCATCATGATATCATGATATCATCATCATCATCATCATCTCATCATGATATCATCATCATCTCATCATGATATCATCAGCATCATCATCATCATCATCATCATCTCATCATGATATCATCAACATGATATCATCATGATTATCATCATCATCTCATCATGATATCATGATATCATCATCATCATCATCTCATCATGATATCATCATCATCTCATCATGATATCATCAGCATCATCATCATCATCTCATCATGATATCATCAGCATCATCATCATCATCATCATCTCATCATGATGTCATCATCATCATCATCATCATCATCTCATCATGATATCATCATCATCATCATCTCATCATTATATCATCATCATCATCATCATCATCATCATGATATCATCATCTCATCATGATATCATCATCATCATCTCATCATGATATCATCATCATCATCTCATCATGATATCATCATCATCATCATCATCTCATCATAATATCATCATCATCTCATCATGATATCATCATCATCATCTCATCATGATATCATCATCATCATCTCATCATGATATCATCATCATCATCATCTCATCATGATATCATCATCATCATCATCTTATCATGATATCATCATCATCATCATCTCATCATGATATCATCATCATCATCATCATCATCATCTCATCATGATATCATCATCATCATCATCATCATGATATCATCATCATGATATCATCATCATCATCATCTCATCATGATATCATCATCATCATCTCATCATGATATCATCATCATCATCATCATCTCATCATCATCATCATCATCTCATCATAATATCATCATCATCATCTCATCATGATATCATCATCATCATCTCATCATGATATCATCATCATCATCTCATCATGTTATCATCATCATCATCATCATCATCATCATCATCATCATCATCATCATCTCATCATGATATCATCATCATCTCATCATGATATCATCATCATGATATCATATTCATCATCTCACCATATCATCATCATGATATTATCATCATCATTATCATCTTCTCATCATGATATCATCATCATGATATCATCATCATCATCATCATCTCATCATGATATCATCATCATCATCTCATCATGATATCATCATCATGATATCATCAGCATGATATCATCAGCATCATCATCATCATCTCATCATGATATCATCATCATCATCATCATCTCATCATGATATCATCATCATCTCATCATGATATCATCATCATCATCATCATCTCATCATGATATCATCATCATCTCATCATGATATCAGCAGCATCATCATCATCATCATCTCATCATGATATCATCATCATCTCATCATGATATCATCAGCATCATCATCATCATCTCATCATGATATCATCATCATCATCATGATATCATCAGCATCATCATCATCTTCATCATGATATCATCATCATGACATCATCATCAGCATCATCATCTCATCATGATATCATCATCATGATATCATCATCATCATCTCATCATGATATCATTATCATCATCTCATCATGATATCATCATCACCATCATCATCAGCATCATCATCTCATCATGATATCATCATCATGATATCATCATCATCATCTCATCATGATATCATCATCATCATCTCATCATGATATCATCATCATCATCATCTCATCATGATATCATCATCATCATCATCATCATCATCTCATCATGATATCATCATCATCATCATCTCATCATTATATCATCATCATCATCATCATCATCATCATCATGATATCATCATCTCATCATGATATCATCATCATCATCTCATCATGATATCATCATCATCATCTCATCATGATATCATCATCATCATCATCATCTCATCATAATATCATCATCATCTCATCATGATATCATCATCATCATCTCATCATGATATCATCATCATCATCTCATCATGATATCATCATCATCATCATCTCATCATGATATCATCATCATCATCATCTTATCATGATATCATCATCATCATCATCTCATCATGATATCATCATCATCATCATCATCATCATCTCATCATGATATCATCATCATCATCATCATCATGATATCATCATCATGATATCATCATCATCATCATCTCATCATGATATCATCATCATCATCTCATCATGATATCATCATCATCATCATCATCTCATCATCATCATCATCATCTCATCATAATATCATCATCATCATCTCATCATGATATCATCATCATCATCTCATCATGATATCATCATCATCATCTCATCATGTTATCATCATCATCATCATCATCATCATCATCATCATCATCATCATCATCTCATCATGATATCATCATCATCTCATCATGATATCATCATCATGATATCATATTCATCATCTCATCATATCATCATCATGATATTATCATCATCATTATCATCTTCTCATCATGATATCATCATCATGATATCATCATCATCATCATCATCATCTCATCATGATATCATCATCATCATCTCATCATGATATCATCATCATGATATCATCATCATGATATCATCAGCATCATCATCATCATCTCATCATGATATCATCATCATCATCATCATCTCATCATGATATCATCATCATCTCATCATGATATCATCATCATCATCATCATCTCATCATGATATCATCATCATCTCATCATGATATCAGCAGCATCATCATCATCATCATCTCATCATGATATCATCATCATCTCATCATGATATCATCAGCATCATCATCATCATCTCATCATGATATCATCATCATCATCATGATATCATCAGCATCATCATCATCTTCATCATGATATCATCATCATGACATCATCATCAGCATCATCATCTCATCATGATATCATCATCATGATATCATCATCATCATCTCATCATGATATCATTATCATCATCTCATCATGATATCATCATCACCATCATCATCAGCATCATCATCTCATCATGATATCATCATCATGATATCATCATCATCATCTCATCATGATATCATCATCATCATCTCATCATGATATCATCATCATCATCATCTCATCATGATATCATCATCATCATCTCATCATGATATCATCATCATCATTATCATCATCATCTCATCATGATATCATCATCATGATATCATCATCATCATCATCATCATCGCATCATGATATCATCATCTTCATCTCATCATGATATCATCATCATGATATCATCATCATCATCATCATCATCATCGCATCATGATATCATCATCATCATCTCATCATGATATCATCATCATGATATCATCATCATTATCATCATCATCTCATCATGATATCATCATCATCATCATCATCGCATCATGATATCATCATCATCATCTCATCATGATATAATCATCATCTCATCATGATATCATCATCATCTCATCATGATATCATCATCATCTCATCATGATATCATCATCTCATCATGATATCATCATCATCATCATCATCTCATCATGATATCATCATCATCATCATCTCATCATGATATCATCATCATCTCATCATGATATCATCATCATCATCATCATCATCATCATCATCATCATGATATCATCATCATCATCATCATCATCTCATCATGATATCATCATCATCATCATCTCATCATGATATCATCATCATCATCTCATCATGATATCATCATCATCATCTCATCATGATATCATCATCATCATCATCATCATCTCATCATAATATCATCATCATCTCATCATAATATCATCATCATCTCATCATGATATCATCATCATCATATCATCATCATCATCATCATCTCATCATGATATCATCATCATCATTTCATCATGATATCATCATCATGACATCATCATCAGCATCATCATCATCTCATCATGATATCATCATCATGATATCATCATCATCATCTCATCATGATATCATCATCATCTCATCATGATATCATCATGATATCATCATCATCTCATCATGATATCCTCATTATCATCTCATCATGATATCATCATCATCATCATCATCATCATCTCATCATGATATCATCATCATCATCATCATCATCTCATCATGATATCATCATCATCATCATCATCTCATCATCATCATCATCATCTCATCATAATATCATCATCATCATCTCATCATGATATCATCATCATCATCATCTCATTATGATATCATCATCATCATCATCTCATCATGTTATCATCATCATCATCATCATCATCATCATCTCATCATGATATCATCATCATCATCATCTCATCATGATATCATCATCATCATCTCATCATGATATCATCATCATGATATCATCATCATTATCATCATCATCTCATCATGATATCATGATATCATCATCATCATCATCATCATCTCATCATGATATCATCATCATCTCATCATGATATCATCAGCATCATCATCTCATCATGTTATCATCATCATCATCATCATCTCATCATGATATCATCATCATCATCATCATCTCATCATGATATCATCATCATGATATCATCATCATCATCATCATCTCATCATGATATCATCATCATCATCTCATCATGATATCATCATCATGATATCATCATCATGATATCATCATCATTATCATCATGATATCATGATATCATCATCATCATCATCATCTCATCATGATATCATCATCATCTCATCATGATATCATCAGCATCATCATCATCATCATCTCATCATGATATCATCATCATGATATCATCATCATCATCATCTCATCATGATATCATCATCATCATCTCATCATGATATCATCATCATCATTATCATCATCATCTCATCATGATATCATCATCATGATATCATCATCATCTCATCACGATATCATCATCATCAGCTCATCATGATATCATCATCATCTCATCATATCATCAACATCATCTCATCATGATATCATCATCATCATCATCATCATCATCATCTCATCATGATATCATCATCATCTTATCACGATATCATCATCATCATCATCATCATCATCATCATCTCATCATGATATCATCATCATCATCCTCTCATCATGATATCATCATCATCATCATCATCATCTCATCATGATATCATCATCATCATCTCATCATGATATCATCATCATCATCATCTCATCATGATATCATCATCATCATCATCTCATCATGATATTATCATCATCATCATCATCTCATCATGATATCATCATCATGATATCATCATTATCATCATCATCATCATATCATCATTATATCATCATCATCATCTCATCATGATATCATCATCATGATATCATCATCATCATCATCATCATCATCATCATCATCATCTCATCATGATATCATCATCATCATCATCATCTCATCATTATATCATCATTATCATCATCATCTCATCATGATATCATCAAGATATCATCATTATCATCTCATCATGATATCATCATCATCATCATCATCATCATCATCATCTCATCATGATATCATCATCATCATCATCATCATCTCATCATGATATCATCATCATCATCATCATCTCATCATGATATCATCATCATCATCATCTCATCATGATATCATCATCATTATCATCATCATCACATCATTATATCATCATCATCATCATCATTATCTCATCATGATATCATCATCATCTCATCATGATATCATCATCATCTCATCACGATATCATCATCATCAGCTCATCATTGTATCATCATCATCTCATCATGATATCATCATCATCTCATCATTATATCATCATCATCATCATCTCATCATGATATCATCATCATCATCATCATCATCTCATCATGATATCATCATCATCTCATCATGATATCATCATCATCTCATCACGATATCATCATCATCAGCTCATCATGGTATCATCATCATCTCATCATGATATCATCATCATCTCATCATTATATCATCATCATCATCATCTCATCATGATATCATCATCATCATCCTCATCATCATCTCATCATGATATCATCATCATCATCATCATCATCTCATCATGATATCATCATCATCATCATCATCTCATCATGTTATCATCATCATCATCTCACCATGATATCATCATCATCATCTCATCATGATATCATCATCATCTCATCATGATATCATCATCATCATCATCATCTCATCATGATATCATCATCATCATCATCATCTCATCATGATATCATGATATCATCATCATCATCATCATCTCATCATGATATCATCATCATCTCATCATGATATCATCAGCATCATCATCATCATCATCTCATCATGATATCATCAGCATCTCATCATGATATCATCAGCATCATCATCATCATCATCATCTCATCATGATATCATCATCATCATCATCATCATCTCATCATGATATCATCATCATCATCATCTCATCATTATATCATCATCATCATCATCTCATCATGATATCATCATCATCATCATCATCATCATCTCATCATGATATCATCATCATCATCATCATCATCATCTCATCATTATATCATCATCATCATCTCATCATGATATCATCATCATGATATCATCATCATCATCATCTCATCATGATATCATCATCATCATCTCATCATGATATCATCATCATCATCATCATCTCATCATGATATCATCATCATCATCATCATGATATCATCATCATGATATCATCATCATCATCATCATCATCTCATCATGATATCATCATCATCATCTCATCATGATATCATCATCATCATCTCATCTCATCATCATCATCATCATCATCTCATCATAATATCATCATCATCATCTCATCATGATATCATCATCATCATCATCTCATCATGATATCATCATCATCATCATCTCATCATGTTATCATCATCATCATCATCATCATCATCATCATCTCATCATGATATCATCATCATCATCATCTCATCATGATATCATCATCATGATATCATCATCATCATCATCTCATCATGATATCATCATCATCATCTCATCATGATATCATCATCATGATATCATCATCATTATCATCATCATATCATCATGATATCATGATATCATCATCATCATCATCATCTCATCATGATATCATCATCATCTCATCATGATATCATCAGCATCATCATCATCATCATCATCATCTCATCATGATATCATCAACATGATATCATCATGATTATCATCATCATCTCATCATGATATCATGATATCATCATCATCATCATCTCATCATGATATCATCATCATCTCATCATGATATCATCAGCATCATCATCATCATCATCATCTCATCATGATATCATCAGCATCATCATCATCATCATCATCATCTCATCATGATGTCATCATCATCATCATCATCATCATCTCATCATGATATCATCATCATCATCATCTCATCATTATATCATCATCATCATCATCATCATCATCATGATATCATCATCTCATCATGATATCATCATCATCATCTCATCATGATATCATCATCATCATCTCATCATGATATCATCATCATCATCATCATCTCATCATAATATCATCATCATCTCATCATGATATCATCATCATCATCTCATCATGATATCATCATCATCATCTCATCATGATATCATCATCATCATCATCTCATCATGATATCATCATCATCATCATCTTATCATGATATCATCATCATCTCATCATGATATCATCATCATCATCATCATCATCATCTCATCATGATATCATCATCATCATCATCATGATATCATCATCATGATATCATCATCATCATCATCTCATCATGATATCATCATCATCATCTCATCATGATATCATCATCATCATCATCATCTCATCATCATCATCATCATCTCATCATAATATCATCATCATCATCTCATCATGATATCATCATCATCATCTCATCATGATATCATCATCATCATCTCATCATGTTATCATCATCATCATCATCATCATCATCATCATCATCATCATCATCATCTCATCATGATATCATCATCATCTCATCATGATATCATCATCATGATATCATATTCATCATCTCATCATATCATCATCATGATATTATCATCATCATTATCATCTTCTCATCATGATATCATCATCATGATATCATCATCATCATCATCATCTCATCATGATATCATCATCATCATCTCATCATGATATCATCATCATGATATCATCATCATGATATCATCAGCATCATCATCATCATCTCATCATGATATCATCATCATCATCATCATCTCATCATGATATCATCATCATCTCATCATGATATCATCATCATCATCATCATCTCATCATGATATCATCATCATCTCATCATGATATCAGCAGCATCATCATCATCATCATCTCATCATGATATCATCATCATCTCATCATGATATCATCAGCATCATCATCATCATCTCATCATGATATCATCATCATCATCATGATATCATCAGCATCATCATCATCTTCATCATGATATCATCATCATGACATCATCATCAGCATCATCATCTCATCATGATATCATCATCATGATATCATCATCATCATCTCATCATGATATCATTATCATCATCTCATCATGATATCATCATCACCATCATCATCAGCATCATCATCTCATCATGATATCATCATCATGATATCATCATCATCATCTCATCATGATATCATCATCATCATCTCATCATGATATCATCATCATCATCATCTCATCATGATATCATCATCATCATCATCATCATCATCTCATCATGATATCATCATCATCATCATCTCATCATTATATCATCATCATCATCATCATCATCATCATCATGATATCATCATCTCATCATGATATCATCATCATCATCTCATCATGATATCATCATCATCATCTCATCATGATATCATCATCATCATCATCATCTCATCATAATATCATCATCATCTCATCATGATATCATCATCATCATCTCATCATGATATCATCATCATCATCTCATCATGATATCATCATCATCATCATCTCATCATGATATCATCATCATCATCATCTTATCATGATATCATCATCATCATCATCTCATCATGATATCATCATCATCATCATCATCATCTCATCATGATATCATCATCATCATCATCATCATGATATCATCATCATGATATCATCATCATCATCATCTCATCATGATATCATCATCATCATCTCATCATGATATCATCATCATCATCATCATCATCTCATCATCATCATCATCATCTCATCATAATATCATCATCATCATCTCATCATGATATCATCATCATCATCTCATCATGATATCATCATCATCATCTCATCATGTTATCATCATCATCATCATCATCATCATCATCATCATCATCATCATCTCATCATGATATCATCATCATCTCATCATGATATCATCATCATGATATCATATTCATCATCTCATCATATCATCATCATGATATTATCATCATCATTATCATCTTCTCATCATGATATCATCATCATGATATCATCATCATCATCATCATCATCTCATCATGATATCATCATCATCATCTCATCATGATATCATCATCATGATATCATCATCATGATATCATCAGCATCATCATCATCATCTCATCATGATATCATCATCATCATCATCATCTCATCATGATATCATCATCATCTCATCATGATATCATCATCATCATCATCATCTCATCATGATATCATCATCATCTCATCATGATATCAGCAGCATCATCATCATCATCATCTCATCATGATATCATCATCATCTCATCATGATATCATCAGCATCATCATCATCATCTCATCATGATATCATCATCATCATCATGATATCATCAGCATCATCATCATCTTCATCATGATATCATCATCATGACATCATCATCAGCATCATCATCTCATCATGATATCATCATCATGATATCATCATCATCATCTCATCATGATATCATTATCATCATCTCATCATGATATCATCATCACCATCATCATCAGCATCATCATCTCATCATGATATCATCATCATGATATCATCATCATCATCATCTCATCATGATATCATCATCATCATCTCATCATGATATCATCATCATCATCATCATCTCATCATGATATCATCATCATCATCATCATCATCATCATCATCATCATCATCATCTCATCATTATATCATCATCATCTCATCATCATCTCATCATGATATCATCATCATCATCATCATCATCTAATCATGATATCATCATCATCTCATCATGATATCATCATCATCATCATCTCATCATGATATCATCATCATCATCTCATCATGATATCATCATCATCATTATCATCATCATCTCATCATGATATCATCATCATGATATCATCATCATCATCATCATCATCGCATCATGATATCATCATCTTCATCTCATCATGATATCATCATCATGATATCATCATCATCATCATCATCATCATCGCATCATGATATCATCATCATCATCTCATCATGATATCATCATCATGATATCATCATCATTATCATCATCATCTCATCATGATATCATCATCATCATCATCATCGCATCATGATATCATCATCATCATCTCATCATGATATAATCATCATCTCATCATGATATCATCATCATCTCATCATGATATCATCATCATCTCATCATGATATCATCATCTCATCATGATATCATCATCATCATCATCATCTCATCATGATATCATCATCATCATCATCTCATCATGATATCATCATCATCTCATCATGATATCATCATCATCATCATCATCATCATCATCATCATCATCATCATGATATCATCATCATCATCATCATCATCATCATCTCATCATGATATCATCATCATCATCATCTCATCATGATATCATCATCATCATCTCATCATGATATCATCATCATCATCTCATCATGATATCATCATCATCATCATCATCATCTCATCATAATATCATCATCATCTCATCATAATATCATCATCATCTCATCATGATATCATCATCATCATATCATCATCATCATCATCATCTCATCATGATATCATCATCATCATTTCATCATGATATCATCATCATGACATCATCATCAGCATCATCATCATCTCATCATGATATCATCATCATGATATCATCATCATCATCTCATCATGATATCATCATCATCTCATCATGATATCATCATGATATCATCATCATCTCATCATGATATCCTCATTATCATCTCATCATGATATCATCATCATCATCATCATCATCTCATCATGATATCATCATCATCATCATCATCATCTCATCATGATATCATCATCATCTCATCATGATATCATCATCATCATCATCATCATCATCATCATCTCATCATGATATCATCATCATCATCATCATCATCATCTCATCATGATATCATCATCATCATCATCATCTCATCATGATATCATCAGCATCATCATCATCATCATCATCATCATCATCTCATCATGATATCATCATCATCATCATCTCATCATGATATCATCATCTCATCATGATATCATCATCATCATCATCTCATCATGATATCATCAGCATCATCATCATCATCATCTCATCATGATATCATCATCATCATCATCATCATCTCATCATGATATCATCATCATCATCATCTCATCATTATATCATCATCATCATCATCTCATCATGATATCATCATCATGATATCATCATCATCATCATCTCATCATGATATCATCATCATCATCTCATCATGATATCATCATCATCATCATCATCTCATCATCATCATCATCATCTCATCATAATATCATCATCATCATCTCATCATGATATCATCATCATCATCATCTCATCATGATATCATCATCATCATCATCATCTCATCATGATATCATCAGCATCATCATCATCATCATCATCATCATCATCTCATCATGATATCATCATCATCATCATCTCATCATGATATCATCATCTCATCATGATATCATCATCATCATCATCTCATCATGATATCATCAGCATCATCATCATCATCATCTCATCATGATATCATCATCATCATCATCATCATCTCATCATGATATCATCATCATCATCATCTCATCATTATATCATCATCATCATCATCATCTCATCATGATATCATCATCATGATATCATCATCATCATCATCTCATCATGATATCATCATCATCATCTCATCATGATATCATCATCATCATCATCATCTCATCATCATCATCATCATCTCATCATAATATCATCATCATCATCTCATCATGATATCATCATCATCATCATCATCTCATTATGATATCATCATCATCATCATCTCATCATGTTATCATCATCATCATCATCATCATCATCATCTCATCATGATATCATCATCATCATCATCTCATCATGATATCATCATCATGATATCATCATCATCATCTCATCATGATATCATCATCATCATCTCATCATGATATCATCATCATGATATCATCATCATTATCATCATCATCTCATCATGATATCATGATATCATCATCATCATCATCATCATCTCATCATGATATCATCATCATCTCATCATGATATCATCAGCATCATCATCTCATCATGTTATCATCATCATCATCATCATCTCATCATGATATCATCATCATCATCATCATCTCATCATGATATCATCATCATGATATCATCATCATCATCATCATCTCATCATGATATCATCATCATCATCTCATCATGATATCATCATCATGATATCATCATCATGATATCATCATCATTATCATCATGATATCATGATATCATCATCATCATCATCATCTCATCATGATATCATCATCATCTCATCATGATATCATCAGCATCATCATCATCATCATCTCATCATGATATCATCATCATGATATCATCATCATCATCATCTCATCATGATATCATCATCATCATCTCATCATGATATCATCATCATCATTATCATCATCATCTCATCATGATATCATCATCATGATATCATCATCATCATCATCATCATCGCATCATGATATCATCATCTTCATCTCATCATGATATCATCATCATGATATCATCATCATCATCATCATCATCATCGCATCATGATATCATCATCATCATCTCATCATGATATCATCATCATGATATCATCATCATTATCATCATCATCTCATCATGATATCATCATCATCATCATCATCGCATCATGATATCATCATCATCATCTCATCATGATATAATCATCATCTCATCATGATATCATCATCATCTCATCATGATATCATCATCATCTCATCATGATATCATCATCTCATCATGATATCATCATCATCATCATCATCTCATCATGATATCATCATCATCATCATCTCATCATGATATCATCATCATCTCATCATGATATCATCATCATCATCATCATCATCATCATCATCATCATCATCATGATATCATCATCATCATCATCATCATCTCATCATGATATCATCATCATGATATCATCATCATCATCATCTCATCATGATATCATCATCATCATCTCATCATGATATCATCATCATCTCATCATCATCATCATCATCATCTCATCATAATATCATCATCATCATCTCATCATGATATCATCATCATCATCATCATCTCATCATGATATTATCATCATCATCTCATCATGTTATCATCATCATCATCATCATCATCATCATCATCATCATCTCATCATGATATCATCATCATCATCATCTCATCATGATATCATCATCATGATATCATCATCATCATCATCTCATCATGATATCATCATCATCATCTCATCATGATATCATCATCATGATATCATCATCATTATCATCATCATATCATCATGATATCATGATATCATCATCATCATCATCTCATCATGATATCATCATCATCTCATCATGAAATCATCAGCATCATCATCATCATCATCATCATCTCATCATGATATCATCATCATGATATCATCATGATTATCATCATCATCTCATCATGATATCATGATATCATCATCATCATCATCATCATCTCATCATGATATCATCATCATCTCATCATGATATCATCAGCATCATCATCATCATCATCTCATCATGATATCATCATCATCATCATCTCATCATGATATCATCATCATCATCTCATCATATCATCATCATGATATCATCATCATCATCATCATCATCATCATCTCATCATGATATCATCATCATGATATCATCATCATCATCATCATCATCTCATCATCATCTCATCATGATATCATCATCATCATCATCATCTCATCATCATCATCATCATCTCATCATGATATCATCATCATGATATCATCATCTCATCATGATATCCTCATCATGATATCATCATCTCATCATGATATCATCATCATGATATCATCATCATCATCATCTCATCATCATCATCATCATCTCATCATAATATCATCATCATCATCTCATCATGATATCATCATCATCATCATCTCATCATGATATCATCATCATCATCATCTCATCATGTTATCATCATCATGATATCATCATCATCATCATCATCTCATCATGATATCATCATCATCAACTCATCATGATATCATCATCATCTCATCATGATATCATCGTGATATCATCATTATCATCTCATCATGATATCATCATCATCATCATCATCTCATCATGATATCATCATCATCATCATCATCATCATCTCATCATGATATCATCATCATCTCATCATGATATCATCATCATCATCATGATATCATCAGCATCATCATCATCATCATCATCTCATCATGATATCATCATCATCATCTCATCATGATATCATCACCATCATCTCATCATGATATCATCATCATCATCATGATATCATCAGCATCATCATCATCATCATCATCTCATCATGATATCATCATCATCATCTCATCATGATATCATCATCATCATCTCATCATTATATCATCATCATCATCTCATCATGATATCATCATCATCATCTCATCATGATATCATCATCATGATATCATCATCATCATCATCTCATCATGATATCATCATCATCATCTCATCATGATATCATCATCATCATCATCTCATCATCATCATCATCATCATCTCATCATAATATCATCATCATCATCTCATCATGATATCATCATCATCATCATCTCATCATGATATTATCATCATCATCTCATCATGTTATCATCATCATCATCATCATCATCATCATCATCATCTCATCATGATATCATCATCATCATCATCTCATCATGATATCATCATCATGATATCATCATCATCATCATCTCATCATGATATCATCATCATCATCTCATCATGATATCATCATCATGATATCATCATCATTATCATCATCATATCATCATGATATCATGATATCATCATCATCATCATCGCATCATGATATCATCATCATCTCATCATGAAATCATCAGCATCATCATCATCATCATCATCTCATCATGATATCATCATCATGATATCATCATGATTATCATCATCATCTCATCATGATATCATGATATCATCATCATCATCATCATCATCTCATCATGATATCATCATCATCTCATCATGATATCATCAGCATCATCATCATCATCATCTCATCATGATATCATCAGCATCTCATCATGATATCATCAGCATCATCATCATCATCATCATCATCATCTCATCATGATATCATCATCATCATCATCATCATCTCATCATTATATCATCATCATCATCATCTCATCATGATATCATCATCATCATCATCATCATCTCATCATGATATCATCATCATCATCATCATCATCATCATCATCTCATCATGATATCATCATCATCATCTCATCATGATATCATCATCATCTCATCATGATATAATCATCATCTCATCATGATATCATCATCATCATCTCATCATGATATCATCATCATCATCTCATCATTATATCATCATCATCATCTCATCATGATATCATCATCATGATATCATCATCATCATCATCATCATCATCTCATCATGATATCATCATCATCATCTCATCATGATATCATCATCATCATCATCTCATCATCATCATCATCATCATCTCATCATAATATCATCATCATCATCTCATCATGATATCATCATCATCATCATCTCATCATGATATCATCATCATCATCATCTCATCATGTTATCATCATCATCATCATCATCATCATCATCATCTCATCATGATATCATCATCATCATCATCTCATCATGATATCATCATCATGATATCATCATCATCATCATCTCATCATGATATCATCATCATCATCTCATCATGATATCATCATCATGATATCATCATCATTATCATCATCATATCATCATGATATCATGATATCATCATCATCATCATCTCATCATGATATCATCAGCATCATCATCATCATCATCATCATCTCATCATGATATCATCAACATGATATCATCATGATTATCATCATCATCTCATCATGATATCATGATATCATCATCATCATCATCTCATCATGATATCATCATCATCTCATCATGATATCATCAGCATCATCATCATCATCATCATCTCATCATGATATCATCAGCATCATCATCATCATCATCATCATCATTTCATCATGATATCATCATCATCATCATCATCATCTCATCATGATATCATCATCATCATCATCTCATCATTATATCATCATCATCATCATCATCATCATCATGATATCATCATCTCATCATGATATCATCATCATCATCTCATCATGATATCATCATCATCATCTCATCATGATATCATCATCATCATCATCATCTCATCATAATATCATCATCATCTCATCATGATATCATCATCATCATCTCATCATGATATCATCATCATCATCTCATCATGAAATCATCATCATCATCTCATCATGATATCATCATCATCATCATCTCATCATGATATCATCATCATCATCATCATCATCATCATCATCTCATCATGATATCATCATCATCATCATCATCATCATCATCATCTCATCATTATATCATCATCATCATCTCATCATGATATCATCATCATGATATCATCATCATCATCATCTCATCATGATATCATCATCATCATGATATCATCATCATCATCATCATCTCATCATCATCATCATCATCTCATCATAATATCATCATCATCATCTCATCATGATATCATCATCATCATCTCATCATGATATCATCATCTCATCATGTTATCATCATCATCATCATCATCATCATCATCATCATCATCATCATCATCATCATCTCATCATGATATCATCATCATCTCATCATGATATCATCATCATGATATCATATTCATCATCTCATCATATCATCATCATGATATCATCATCATCATCATCATCTTCTCATCATGATATCATCATCATGATATCATCATCATCATCATCATCTCATCATGATATCATCATCATCATCTCATCATGATATCATCATCATGATATCATCATCATGATATCATCAGCATCATCATCATCATCTCATCATGATATCATCATCATCATCATCATCTCATCATGATATCATCATCATCTCATCATGATATCATCAGCATCATCATCATCATCATCTCATCATGATATCATCATCATCTCATCATGATATCATCAGCATCATCATCATCATCTCATCATGATATCATCATCATCATCATCATGATATCATCAGCATCATCATCATCTTCATCATGATATCATCATCATGACATCATCATCAGCATCATCATCTCATCATGATATCATCATCATGATATCATCATCATCATCTCATCATGATATCATTATCATCATCTCATCATGATATCATCATCATCATCATCATCAGCATCATCATCTCATCATGATATCATCATCATGATATCATCATCATCATCTCATCATGATATCATCATCATCATCTCATCATGATATCATCATCATCATCATCATCTCATCATGATATCATCATCATCATCATCATCATCATCATCATCATCATCTCATCATTATATCATCATCATCTCATCATCATCTCATCATGATATCATCATCATCATCATCATCTCATCATGATATCATCATCATCTCATCATGATATCATCATCATCATCATCTCATCATGATATCATCATCATCATCATGATCATCATCATCTCATCATGATATCATCATCATCATCATCATCTCATCATTATATCATCATCATCTCATCATGATATCATCATCATGATATCATCATCATCTCATCATGATATCATCATCATCATCATCTCATCATGATATCATCATCATGATATCATCATCATCATCATCATCATCGCATCATGATATCATCATCATCATCTCATCATGATATCATAATCATGATATCATCATCATTATCATCATCATCTCATCATGATATCATCATCATCATCATCATCGCATCATGATATCATCATCATCATCTCATCATGATATAATCATCATCTCATCATGATATCATCATCATCTCATCATGATATCATCATCATCTCATCATGATATCATCATCTCATCATGATATCATCATCATCATCATCATCATCTCATCATGATATCATCATCATCATCATCTCATCATGATATCATCATCATCTCATCATGATATCATCATCATCATTTCATCATGATATCATCATCATGACATCATCATCAGCATCATCATCATCTCATCATGATATCATCATCATGATATCATCATCATCATCTCATCATGATATCATCATCATCTCATCATGATATCATCAGCATCATCATCATCATCTCATCATGATATCATCATCATCATCATCATGATATCATCAGCATCATCATCATCTTCATCATGATATCATCATCATGACATCATCATCAGCATCATCATCTCATCATGATATCATCATCATCTCATCATGATATCATCATCATGATATCATATTCATCATCTCATCATATCATCATCATGATATCATCATCATCATCATCATCTTCTCATCATGATATCATCATCATGATATCATCATCATCATCATCATCTCATCATGATATCATCATCATCATCTCATCATGATATCATCATCATGATATCATCATCATGATATCATCATCATCATCTCATCATGATATCATCATCATGATATCATCATCATTATCATCATCATCTCATCATGATATCATCATCATCATCATCATCGCATCATGATATCATCATCATCATCTCATCATGATATAATCATCATCTCATCATGATATCATCATCATCTCATCATGATATCATCATCATCTCATCATGATATCATCATCTCATCATGATATCATCATCATCATCATCATCATCTCATCATGATATCATCATCATCATCATCTCATCATGATATCATCATCATCTCATCATGATATCATCATCATCATTTCATCATGATATCATCATCATGACATCATCATCAGCATCATCATCATCTCATCATGATATCATCATCATGATATCATCATCATCATCTCATCATGATATCATCATCATCTCATCATGATATCATCAGCATCATCATCATCATCTCATCATGATATCATCATCATCATCATCATGATATCATCAGCATCATCATCATCTTCATCATGATATCATCATCATGACATCATCATCAGCATCATCATCTCATCATGATATCATCATCATGATATCATCATCATCATCTCATCATGATATCATTATCATCATCTCATCATGATATCATCATCATCATCATCATCAGCATCATCATCTCATCATGATATCATCATCATGATATCATCATCATCATCTCATCATGATATCATCATCATCATCTCATCATGATATCATCATCATCATCATCATCTCATCATGATATCATCATCATCATCATCATCATCATCATCATCATCATCTCATCATTATATCATCATCATCTCATCATCATCTCATCATGATATCATCATCATCATCATCATCTCATCATGATATCATCATCATCTCATCATGATATCATCATCATCATCATCTCATCATGATATCATCATCATCATCATGATCATCATCATCTCATCATGATATCATCATCATCATCATCATCATCTCATCATTATATCATCATCATCTCATCATGATATCATCATCATGATATCATCATCATCTCATCATGATATCATCATCATCATCATCTCATCATGATATCATCATCATGATATCATCATCATCATCATCATCATCGCATCATGATATCATCATCATCATCTCATCATGATATCATCATCATGATATCATCATCATTATCATCATCATCTCATCATGATATCATCATCATCATCATCATCGCATCATGATATCATCATCATCATCTCATCATGATATAATCATCATCTCATCATGATATCATCATCATCTCATCATGATATCATCATCATCTCATCATGATATCATCATCTCATCATGATATCATCATCATCATCATCATCATCATCTCATCATGATATCATCATCATCATCATCTCATCATGATATCATCATCATCTCATCATGATATCATCATCATCATTTCATCATGATATCATCATCATGACATCATCATCAGCATCATCATCATCTCATCATGATATCATCATCATGATATCATCATCATCATCTCATCATGATATCATCATGATATCATCATCATCTCATCATGATATCATCATGATATCATCATTATCATCTCATCATGATATCATCATCATCATCATCATCATCATCTCATCATGATATCATCATCATCATCATCATCATCATCATCTCATCATGATATCATCATCATCTCATCATGATATCATCATCATCTCATCATGATATCATCATCATCATCATCATCATCATCATCTCATCATGATATCATCATCATCATCATCATCTCATCATGATATCATCATCATCATCATCATCATCATCTCATCATGATATCATCATCATCATCATCTCATCATGATATCATCATCATCATCTCATCATGATATCATCATCATGATATCATCATCATCATCATCTCATCATGATATCATCATCATCATCTCATCATGATATCATCATCATCATCATCATCTCATCATCATCATCATCATCATCTCATCATAATATCATCATCATCATCTCATCATGATATCATCATCATCATCATCATCTCATTATGATATCATCATCATCATCATCTCATCATGTTATCATCATCATCATCATCATCATCATCATCATCTCATCATGATATCATCATCATCATCATCTCATCATGATATCATCATCATGATATCATCATCATGATATCATCATCATCATCATCTCATCATGATATCATCATCATCATCTCATCATGATATCATCATCATGATATCATCATCATTATCATCATCATCTCATCATGATATCATGATATCATCATCATCTCATCATGATATCATCATCATCTCATCATGATATCATCAGCATCATCATCTCATCATGTTATCATCATCATCATCATCATCATCATCTCATCATGATATCATCATCATCATCATCTCATCATGATATCATCATCATGATATCATCATCATCATCATCTCATCATGATATCATCATCATCATCTCATCATGATATCATCATCATGATATCATCATCATTATCATCATCATCTCATCATGATATAATGATATCATCATCATCATCATCATCTCATCATGATATCATCATCATCTCATCATGATATCATCAGCATCATCATCATCATCATCATCTCATCATGATATCATCATCATGATATCATCATCATTATCATCATCATCTCATCATGATATCATCAGCATCATCATCATCATCATCATCTCATCATGATATCATCATCATGATATCATCATCATTATCATCATCATCTCATCATGATATCATGATATCATCATCATCATCATCATCTCATCATGATATCATCATCATCTCATCATGATATCATCAGCAGCATCATCATCATCATCATCTCATCATGATATCATCATCATCATCATCATCATCATCATCATCATCATCATCATCTCATCATGATATCATAATCATCATCATCTCATCATTATATCATCATCATCATCATCATGATATCATCATCTCATCATGATATCATCATCATCATCTCATCATGATATCATCATCATCATCATCATCTCATCATAATATCATCATCATCTCATCATGATATCATCATCATCATCTCATCATGATATCATCATCATCATCTCATCATGATATCATCATCATCATCTCATCATGATATCATCATCATCATCATCATCTCATCATGATATCATCAGCATCATCATCATCATCTCATCATGATATCATCATCATCATCTCATCATGATATCATCATCATCATCATCATGATATCATCATCATGACATCATCATCAGCATCATCATCTCATCATGATATCATCATCATGATATCATCATCATCATCTCATCATGATATCATCAGCATCATCATCTCATCATGATATCATCATCATCATCATCATCATCATCATCTCATCATTATATCATCATCATCTCATCATGATATCATCATCATCATCATCATCATCATCATCATCTCATCATTATATCATCATCATCATCATCATCTCATCATGATATCATCATCATCATCATCATCATCATCTCATCATAATATCATCATCATCATCATCTCATCATGATATAATCATCATCTCATCATGATATCATCATCATCTCATCATGATATAATCATCATCTCATCATGATATCATCATCATCTCATCATGATATCATCATCATCATCATCTCATCATGATATCATCATCATCATCATCTCATCATGATATCATCATCATCTCATCATGATATCATCATCATCATCATCATCATCATCTCATCATGATATCATCATCATCATCATCTCATCATGATATCATCATCATCATCATCTCATCATGATATCACCAGCATCATCTCATCATGACATCATCATCATCATATCATCATCATCATCATCTCATCATGATATCATCATCATCATCATTTCATCATGATATCATCATCATGACATCATCATCAGCATCATCATCATCTCATCATGATATCATCATCATGATATCATCATCATCATCTCATCATGATATCATCATCATCTCATCATGATATCATCATGATATAATCATCTCATCATGATATCATCATGATATCATCAATATCATCTCATCATGATATCATCATCATCATCATCATCTCATCATTATATCATCATCATCATCATCATCATCATCATCATCATCATATCATCATGATATCATCATCATCATCATCTCATCATGATATCATCATCATCTCATCATGATATCATCATCATCATCATCATCTCATCATGATATCATCATCATCATCATCATCTCATCATGATATCATCATCATCATCATCATCTCATCATGATATCATCATCATCATCTCATCATGATATCATCATCATCATCATCATCATCATCATATCATCATGATATCATCATCATCATCATCTCATCATGATATCATCATCATCTCATCATGATATCATCATCATCATCATCATCTCATCATGATATCATCATCATCATCTCATCATGATATCATCATCATCATCATCATCTCATCATGATATCATCATCATCATCTCATCATGATATCATCATCATCATCATCATCATCATCATCATCATCATCATCATCATCTCATCATTATATCATCATCTCATCATGATATCATCATCATGATATCATCATCATCATCATCATCTCATCATGATATCATCATCATCATCTCATCATGATATCATCATCATCATCATCATCATCTCATCATCATCATCTCATCATAATATCATCATCATCATCTCATCATGATATCATCATCATCATCTCATCATGTTATCATCATCATCATCATCATCATCTCATCATGATATCATCATCATCATCATCTCATCATGATATCATCATCATGATATCATCATCATCATCATCATCTCATCATGATATCATCATCATCATCTCATCATGATATCATCATCATGATATCATCATCATTATCATCATCATCTCATCATGATATAATATCATCATCATTATCATCATCATCTCATCATGATATCATCAGCATCATCATCTCATCATGTTATCATCATCATCATCATCATCATCATCATCATCTCATCATGATATCATCATCATCATCATCTCATCATGATATCATCATCATGATATCATCATCATCATCATCTCATCATGATATCATCATCATCATCTCATCATGATATCATCATCATGATATCATCATCATTATCATCATCATCTCATCATGATATCATGATATCATCATCATCATCATCTCATCATGATATCATCATCATCTCATCATGATATCATCAGCATCATCATCATCATCATCATCATCTCATCATGATATCATCATCATGATATCATCATCATTATCATCATCATCTCATCATGATATCATGATATCATCATCATCATCATCATCTCATCATGATATCATCATCATCTCATCATGATATCATCAGCAGCATCATCATCATCATCATCTCATCATGATATCATCATCATGATATCATCATCATCATCATCTCATCATGATATCATCATCATCATCATCTCATCATTATATCATCATCATCATCATCATGATATCATCATCTCATCATGATATCATCATCATCATCTCATCATGATATCATCATCATGATATCATCATCATTATCATCATCATCTCATCATGATATCATGATATCATCATCATCATCATCTCATCATGATATCATCATCATCTCATCATGATATCATCAGCATCATCATCATCATCATCATCTCATCATGATATCATCATCATGATATCATCATCATTATCATCATCATCTCATCATGATATCATGATATCATCATCATCATCATCTCATCATGATATCATCATCATCTCATCATGATATCATCAGCATCATCATCATCATCATCATCTCATCATGATATCATCATCATGATATCATCATCATTATCATCATCATCTCATCATGATATCATGATATCATCATCATCATCATCTCATCATGATATCATCATCATCATCATCATGATATCATCATCTCATCATGATATCATCATCATCATCTCATCATGATATCATCATCATCATCATCATCTCATCATAATATCATCATCATCTCATCATGATATCATCATCATCATCTCATCATGATATCATCATCATCTCATCGTGATATCATCATCATCATCTCATCATGATATCATCATCATCTCATCATGATATCATCATCATCATCATCATCTCATCATGATATCATCAGCATCATCATCATCATCATCTCATCATGATATCATCATCATCATCTCATCATGATATCATCATCATCATCATCATGATATCATCATCTCATCATGATATCATCATCATCATCATCATCATCATCATCTCATCATAATATCATCATCATCATCATCTCATCATGATATAATCATCATCTCATCATGATATCATCATCATCTCATCATGATATCATCATCATCTCATCATGATATCATCATCTCATCATGATATCATCATCATCATCATCTCATCATGATATCATCATCATCATCATCTCATCATGATATCATCATCATCTCATCATGATATCATCATCATCATCATCATCATCATCTCATCATGATATCATCATCATCATCATCTCATCATGATATCATCATCATCATCATCTCATCATGATATCATCATCATCATCTCATCATGATATCATCATCATCATCTCATCATAATATCATCATCATCTCATCATAATATCATCATCATCTCATCATGATATCATCATCATCATCATATCATCATCATCATCATCTCATCATGATATCATCATCATCATCATTTCATCATGATATCATCATCATGACATCATCATCAGCATCATCATCATCTCATCATGATATCATCATCATGATATCATCATCATCATCTCATCATGATATCATCATCATCTCATCATGATATCATCATGATATAATCATCTCATCATGATATCATCATGATATCATCAATATCATCTCATCATGATATCATCATGATATAATCATCTCATCATGATATCATCATGATATCATCAATATCATCTCATCATGATATCATCATCATCATCATCATCTCATCATTATATCATCATCATCATCATCATCATCATCATCATCATCATATCATCGTGATATCATCATCATCATCATCTCATCATGATATCATCATCATCTCATCATGATATCATCATCATCATCATCATCTCATCATGATATCATCATCATCATCATCATCATCTCATCATGATATCATCATCATCATCATCATCTCATCATGATATCATCATCATCATCTCATCATGATATCATCATCATCATCATCATCATCATCATCATCATCATCATCATCATCATCATCATCATCATCTCATCATTATATCATCATCTCATCATGATATCATCATCATGATATCATCATCATCATCATCATCTCATCATGATATCATCATCATCATCTCATCATGATATCATCATCATCATCATCATCATCTCATCATCATCATCTCATCATAATATCATCATCATCATCTCATCATGATATCATCATCATCATCATCTCATCATGTTATCATCATCATCATCATCATCATCTCATCATGATATCATCATCATCATCATCTCATCATGATATCATCATCATGATATCATCATCATCATCATCTCATCATGATATCATCATCATCTCATCATGATATCATCATCATGATATCATCATCATTATCATCATCATCTCATCATGATATCATGATATCATCATCATCATCATCATCTCATCATGACATCATCATCATCTCATCATGATATCATCAGCATTATCATCATCATCATCATCATCATCATCATCTCATCATGACATCATCATCATGATATCATCATCATTATCATCATCATCTCATCATGATATCATCAGCATCATCATCTCATCATGTTATCATCATCATCATCATCATCATCATCATCATCATCATCATCATCTCATCATGATATCATCATCATCATCATCTCATCATGTTATCATCATCATCATCATCTCATCATGATATCATCATCATCATCTCATCATGATATCATCATCATGATATCATCATCATTATCGTCATCATCTCATCATGATATCATCATCATCTCATCATGATATCATCAGCATCATCATCATCATCATCATCTCATCATGATATCATCATCATGATATCATCATCATTATCATCATCATCTCATCATGATATCATGATATCATCATCATCATCATCTCATCATGATATCATCATCATCTCATCATGATATCATCAGCAGCATCATCATCATCATCATCTCATCATGATATCATCATCATCATCATCATCATCATCATCATCATCATCTCATCATGATATCATCATCATCATCATCTCATCATTATATCATCATCATCATCATCATGATATCATCATCTCATCATGATATCATCATCATCATCTCATCATGATATCATCATCATCATCATCATCTCATCATAATATCATCATCATCTCATCATGATATCATCATCATCATCTCATCATGATATCATCATCATCTCATCATGATATCATCATCATCATCTCATCATGATATCATCATCATCATCTCATCATGATATCATCATCATCATCATCATCTCATCATGATATCATCAGCATCATCATCATCATCATCTCATCATGATATCATCATCATCATCATCATGATATCATCATCATGACATCATCATCAGCATCATCATCTCATCATGATATCATCATCATGATATCATCATCATCATCTCATCATGATATCATCAGCATCATCATCTCATCATGATATCATCATCATCATCATCATCATCTCATCATTATATCATCATCATCTCATCATGATATCATCATCATGATATCATCATCATCATCATCTGATCATGATATCATCATCATCATCTCATCATGATATCATCATCATCATCATCATCATCTCATCATAATATCATCATCATTATCATCTCATCATGATATAATCATCATCTCATCATGATATCATCATCATCTCATCATGATATCATCATCATCTCATCATGATATCATCATCTCATCATGATATCATCATCATCATCATCTCATCATGATATCATCATCATCTCATCATGATATCATCATCATCATCATCATCATCATCTCATCATGATATCATCATCATCATCATCTCATCACGATATCATCATCATCATCATCTCATCATGATATCATCATCATCATCTCATCATGATATCATCATCATCATCTCATCATAATATCATCATCATCATCTCATCATAATATCATCATCATCTCATCATGATATCATCATCATCATATCATCATCATCATCATCTCATCATGATATCATCATCATCATCATTTCATCATGATATCATCATCATGACATCATCATCAGCATCATCATCATCTCATCATGATATCATCATCATGATATCATCATCATCATCTCATCATGATATCATCATCATCTCATCATGATATCATCATGATATAATCATCTCATCATGATATCATCATGATATCATCAATATCATCTCATCATGATATCATCATCATCATCATCATCTCATCATTATATCATCATCATCATCATCATCATCATCATATCATCATGATATCATCATCATCATCATCTCATCATGATATCATCATCATCTCATCATGATATCATCATCATCATCATCATCTCATCATGATATCATCATCATCATCATCATCTCATCATGATATCATGATATCATCATCATCATCATCATCTCATCATGATATCATCATCATCTCATCATGATATCATCAGCATCATCATCATCATCATCTCATCATGATATCATCAGCATCTCATCATGATATCATCAGCATCATCATCATCATCATCATCATCTCATCATGATATCATCATCATCATCATCTCATCATGATATCATCATCATCATCATCTCATCATTATATTATCATCATCATCATCATCTTCTCATCATGATATCATCATCATGATATCATCATCATCATCATCATCTCATCATGATATCATCATCATCATCTCATCATGATATCATCATCATGATATCATCATCATGATATCATCAGCATCATCATCATCATCTCATCATGATATCATCATCATCATCATCATCTCATCATGATATCATCATCATCTCATCATGATATCATCATCATCATCATCATCTCATCATGATATCATCATCATCTCATCATGATATCATCAGCATCATCATCATCATCATCATCTCATCATGATATCATCATCATCTCATCATGATATCATCAGCATCATCATCATCATCTCATCATGATATCATCATCATCATCATCATGATATCATCAGCATCATCATCATCTTCATCATGATATCATCATCATGACATCATCATCAGCATCATCATCTCATCATGATATCATCATCATGATATCATCATCATCATCTCATCATGATATCATTATCATCATCTCATCATGATATCATCATCACCATCATCATCAGCATCATCATCTCATCATGATATCATCATCATGATATCATCATCATCATCTCATCATGATATCATCATCATCATCTCATCATGATATCATCATCATCATCATCATCTCATCATGATATCTTCATCATCATCATCATCATCATCATCATCATCATCATCATCATCATCATCATCATCATCTCATCATTATATCATCATCATCTCATCATCATCTCATCATGATATCATCATCATCATCATCATCATCTCATCATGATATCATCATGATATAATCATCTCATCATGATATCATCATGATATCATCAATATCATCTCATCATGATATCATCATCATCATCATCATCTCATCATTATATCATCATCATCATCATCATCATCATCATCATCATATCATCATGATATCATCATCATCATCATCTCATCATGATATCATCATCATCTCATCATGATATCATCATCATCATCATCATCTCATCATGATATCATCATCATCATCATCATCTCATCATGATATCATGATATCATCATCATCATCATCATCTCATCATGATATCATCATCATCTCATCATGATATCATCAGCATCATCATCATCATCATCTCATCATGATATCATCATCATCATCATCTCATCATGATATCATCATCATCATCATCATCTCATCATAATATCATCATCATCTCATCATGATATCATCATCATCATCTCATCATGATATCATCATCATCATCTCATCATGATATCATCATCATCATCTCATCATGATATCATCATCATCATCATCTCATCATGATATCATCATCATCATCATCATCATCATCATCTCATCATGATATCATCATCATCATCATCATCATCATCATCATCTCATCATTATATCATCATCATCATCTCATCATGATATCATCATCATGATATCATCATCATCATCATCTCATCATGATATCATCATCATCATCTCATCATGATATCATCATCATCATCATCATCTCATCATCATCATCATCATCTCATCATAATATCATCATCATCATCTCATCATGATATCATCATCATCATCTCATCATGATATCATCATCATCATCTCATCATGATATCATCATCATCATCTCATCTCATCATCATCATCATCATCATCTCATCATAATATCATCATCATCATCTCATCATGATATCATCATCATCATCATCTCATCATGATATCATCATCATCATCATCTCATCATGTTATCATCATCATCATCATCATCATCATCATCTCATCATGATATCATCATCATCATCATCTCATCATGATATCATCATCATGATATCATCATCATCATCATCATCTCATCATGATATCATCATCATCATCTCATCATGATATCATCATCATGATATCATCATCATTATCATCATCATATCATCATGATATCATGATATCATCATCATCATCATCATCTCATCATGATATCATCATCATCTCATCATGATATCATCAGCATCATCATCATCATCATCATCATCTCATCATGATATCATCAACATGATATCATCATGATTATCATCATCATCTCATCATGATATCATGATATCATCATCATCATCATCTCATCATGATATCATCATCATCTCATCATGATATCATCAGCATCATCATCATCATCTCATCATGATATCATCAGCATCATCATCATCATCATCATCTCATCATGATGTCATCATCATCATCATCATCATCATCATCTCATCATGATATCATCATCATCATCATCTCATCATTATATCATCATCATCATCATCATCATCATCATGATATCATCATCTCATCATGATATCATCATCATCATCTCATCATGATATCATCATCATCATCTCATCATGATATCATCATCATCATCATCATCTCATCATAATATCATCATCATCTCATCATGATATCATCATCATCATCTCATCATGATATCATCATCATCATCTCATCATGATATCATCATCATCATCATCTCATCATGATATCATCATCATCATCATCTTATCATGATATCATCATCATCATCATCTCATCATGATATCATCATCATCATCATCATCATCATCTCATCATGATATCATCATCATCATCATCATCATGATATCATCATCATGATATCATCATCATCATCATCTCATCATGATATCATCATCATCATCTCATCATGATATCATCATCATCATCATCATCATCTCATCATCATCATCATCATCTCATCATAATATCATCATCATCATCTCATCATGATATCATCATCATCATCTCATCATGATATCATCATCATCATCTCATCATGTTATCATCATCATCATCATCATCATCATCATCATCATCATCATCATCATCTCATCATGATATCATCATCATCTCATCATGATATCATCATCATGATATCATATTCATCATCTCACCATATCATCATCATGATATTATCATCATCATTATCATCTTCTCATCATGATATCATCATCATGATATCATCATCATCATCATCATCTCATCATGATATCATCATCATCATCTCATCATGATATCATCATCATGATATCATCAGCATGATATCATCAGCATCATCATCATCATCTCATCATGATATCATCATCATCATCATCATCTCATCATGATATCATCATCATCTCATCATGATATCATCATCATCATCATCATCTCATCATGATATCATCATCATCTCATCATGATATCAGCAGCATCATCATCATCATCATCTCATCATGATATCATCATCATCTCATCATGATATCATCAGCATCATCATCATCATCTCATCATGATATCATCATCATCATCATGATATCATCAGCATCATCATCATCTTCATCATGATATCATCATCATGACATCATCATCAGCATCATCATCTCATCATGATATCATCATCATGATATCATCATCATCATCTCATCATGATATCATTATCATCATCTCATCATGATATCATCATCACCATCATCATCAGCATCATCATCTCATCATGATATCATCATCATGATATCATCATCATCATCTCATCATGATATCATCATCATCATCTCATCATGATATCATCATCATCATCATCTCATCATGATATCATCATCATCATCATCATCATCATCTCATCATGATATCATCATCATCATCATCTCATCATTATATCATCATCATCATCATCATCATCATCATCATGATATCATCATCTCATCATGATATCATCATCATCATCTCATCATGATATCATCATCATCATCTCATCATGATATCATCATCATCATCATCATCTCATCATAATATCATCATCATCTCATCATGATATCATCATCATCATCTCATCATGATATCATCATCATCATCTCATCATGATATCATCATCATCATCATCTCATCATGATATCATCATCATCATCATCTTATCATGATATCATCATCATCATCATCTCATCATGATATCATCATCATCATCATCATCATCTCATCATGATATCATCATCATCATCATCATCATGATATCATCATCATGATATCATCATCATCATCATCTCATCATGATATCATCATCATCATCTCATCATGATATCATCATCATCATCATCATCTCATCATCATCATCATCATCTCATCATAATATCATCATCATCATCTCATCATGATATCATCATCATCATCTCATCATGATATCATCATCATCATCTCATCATGTTATCATCATCATCATCATCATCATCATCATCATCATCATCATCATCATCTCATCATGATATCATCATCATCTCATCATGATATCATCATCATGATATCATATTCATCATCTCATCATATCATCATCATGATATTATCATCATCATTATCATCTTCTCATCATGATATCATCATCATGATATCATCATCATCATCATCATCTCATCATGATATCATCATCATCATCTCATCATGATATCATCATCATGATATCATCATCATGATATCATCAGCATCATCATCATCATCTCATCATGATATCATCATCATCATCATCATCTCATCATGATATCATCATCATCTCATCATGATATCATCATCATCATCATCATCTCATCATGATATCATCATCATCTCATCATGATATCAGCAGCATCATCATCATCATCATCTCATCATGATATCATCATCATCTCATCATGATATCATCAGCATCATCATCATCATCTCATCATGATATCATCATCATCATCATGATATCATCAGCATCATCATCATCTTCATCATGATATCATCATCATGACATCATCATCAGCATCATCATCTCATCATGATATCATCATCATGATATCATCATCATCATCTCATCATGATATCATTATCATCATCTCATCATGATATCATCATCACCATCATCATCAGCATCATCATCTCATCATGATATCATCATCATGATATCATCATCATCATCTCATCATGATATCATCATCATCATCTCATCATGATATCATCATCATCATCATCTCATCATGATATCATCATCATCATCTCATCATGATATCATCATCATCATTATCATCATCATCTCATCATGATATCATCATCATGATATCATCATCATCATCATCATCATCGCATCATGATATCATCATCTTCATCTCATCATGATATCATCATCATGATATCATCATCATCATCATCATCATCATCGCATCATGATATCATCATCATCATCTCATCATGATATCATCATCATGATATCATCATCATTATCATCATCATCTCATCATGATATCATCATCATCATCATCATCGCATCATGATATCATCATCATCATCTCATCATGATATAATCATCATCTCATCATGATATCATCATCATCTCATCATGATATCATCATCATCTCATCATGATATCATCATCTCATCATGATATCATCATCATCATCATCATCTCATCATGATATCATCATCATCATCATCTCATCATGATATCATCATCATCTCATCATGATATCATCATCATCATCATCATCATCATCATCATCATCATGATATCATCATCATCATCATCATCATCTCATCATGATATCATCATCATCATCATCTCATCATGATATCATCATCATCATCTCATCATGATATCATCATCATCATCTCATCATGATATCATCATCATCATCATCATCATCTCATCATAATATCATCATCATCTCATCATAATATCATCATCATCTCATCATGATATCATCATCATCATATCATCATCATCATCATCATCTCATCATGATATCATCATCATCATTTCATCATGATATCATCATCATGACATCATCATCAGCATCATCATCATCTCATCATGATATCATCATCATGATATCATCATCATCATCTCATCATGATATCATCATCATCTCATCATGATATCATCATGATATCATCATCATCTCATCATGATATCCTCATTATCATCTCATCATGATATCATCATCATCATCATCATCATCTCATCATGATATCATCATCATCATCATCATCATCTCATCATGATATCATCATCATCATCATCATCTCATCATCATCATCATCATCTCATCATAATATCATCATCATCATCTCATCATGATATCATCATCATCATCATCTCATTATGATATCATCATCATCATCATCTCATCATGTTATCATCATCATCATCATCATCATCATCATCTCATCATGATATCATCATCATCATCATCTCATCATGATATCATCATCATCATCTCATCATGATATCATCATCATGATATCATCATCATTATCATCATCATCTCATCATGATATCATGATATCATCATCATCATCATCATCATCTCATCATGATATCATCATCATCTCATCATGATATCATCAGCATCATCATCTCATCATGTTATCATCATCATCATCATCATCTCATCATGATATCATCATCATCATCATCATCTCATCATGATATCATCATCATGATATCATCATCATCATCATCATCTCATCATGATATCATCATCATCATCTCATCATGATATCATCATCATGATATCATCATCATGATATCATCATCATTATCATCATGATATCATGATATCATCATCATCATCATCATCTCATCATGATATCATCATCATCTCATCATGATATCATCAGCATCATCATCATCATCATCTCATCATGATATCATCATCATGATATCATCATCATCATCATCTCATCATGATATCATCATCATCATCTCATCATGATATCATCATCATCATTATCATCATCATCTCATCATGATATCATCATCATGATATCATCATCATCTCATCACGATATCATCATCATCAGCTCATCATGATATCATCATCATCTCATCATATCATCAACATCATCTCATCATGATATCATCATCATCATCATCATCATCATCATCTCATCATGATATCATCATCATCTTATCACGATATCATCATCATCATCATCATCATCATCATCATCTCATCATGATATCATCATCATCATCCTCTCATCATGATATCATCATCATCATCATCATCATCTCATCATGATATCATCATCATCATCTCATCATGATATCATCATCATCATCATCTCATCATGATATCATCATCATCATCATCTCATCATGATATTATCATCATCATCATCATCTCATCATGATATCATCATCATGATATCATCATTATCATCATCATCATCATATCATCATTATATCATCATCATCATCTCATCATGATATCATCATCATGATATCATCATCATCATCATCATCATCATCATCATCATCATCTCATCATGATATCATCATCATCATCATCATCTCATCATTATATCATCATTATCATCATCATCTCATCATGATATCATCAAGATATCATCATTATCATCTCATCATGATATCATCATCATCATCATCATCATCATCATCATCTCATCATGATATCATCATCATCATCATCATCATCTCATCATGATATCATCATCATCATCATCATCTCATCATGATATCATCATCATCATCATCTCATCATGATATCATCATCATTATCATCATCATCACATCATTATATCATCATCATCATCATCATTATCTCATCATGATATCATCATCATCTCATCATGATATCATCATCATCTCATCACGATATCATCATCATCAGCTCATCATTGTATCATCATCATCTCATCATGATATCATCATCATCTCATCATTATATCATCATCATCATCATCTCATCATGATATCATCATCATCATCATCATCATCTCATCATGATATCATCATCATCTCATCATGATATCATCATCATCTCATCACGATATCATCATCATCAGCTCATCATGGTATCATCATCATCTCATCATGATATCATCATCATCTCATCATTATATCATCATCATCATCATCTCATCATGATATCATCATCATCATCCTCATCATCATCTCATCATGATATCATCATCATCATCATCATCATCTCATCATGATATCATCATCATCATCATCATCTCATCATGTTATCATCATCATCATCTCACCATGATATCATCATCATCATCTCATCATGATATCATCATCATCTCATCATGATATCATCATCATCATCATCATCTCATCATGATATCATCATCATCATCATCATCTCATCATGATATCATGATATCATCATCATCATCATCATCTCATCATGATATCATCATCATCTCATCATGATATCATCAGCATCATCATCATCATCATCTCATCATGATATCATCAGCATCTCATCATGATATCATCAGCATCATCATCATCATCATCATCTCATCATGATATCATCATCATCATCATCATCATCTCATCATGATATCATCATCATCATCATCTCATCATTATATCATCATCATCATCATCTCATCATGATATCATCATCATCATCATCATCATCATCTCATCATGATATCATCATCATCATCATCATCATCATCTCATCATTATATCATCATCATCATCTCATCATGATATCATCATCATGATATCATCATCATCATCATCTCATCATGATATCATCATCATCATCTCATCATGATATCATCATCATCATCATCATCTCATCATGATATCATCATCATCATCATCATGATATCATCATCATGATATCATCATCATCATCATCATCATCTCATCATGATATCATCATCATCATCTCATCATGATATCATCATCATCATCTCATCTCATCATCATCATCATCATCATCTCATCATAATATCATCATCATCATCTCATCATGATATCATCATCATCATCATCTCATCATGATATCATCATCATCATCATCTCATCATGTTATCATCATCATCATCATCATCATCATCATCTCATCATGATATCATCATCATCATCATCTCATCATGATATCATCATCATGATATCATCATCATCATCATCTCATCATGATATCATCATCATCATCTCATCATGATATCATCATCATGATATCATCATCATTATCATCATCATATCATCATGATATCATGATATCATCATCATCATCATCATCTCATCATGATATCATCATCATCTCATCATGATATCATCAGCATCATCATCATCATCATCATCATCTCATCATGATATCATCAACATGATATCATCATGATTATCATCATCATCTCATCATGATATCATGATATCATCATCATCATCATCTCATCATGATATCATCATCATCTCATCATGATATCATCAGCATCATCATCATCATCATCATCTCATCATGATATCATCAGCATCATCATCATCATCATCATCATCTCATCATGATGTCATCATCATCATCATCATCATCATCTCATCATGATATCATCATCATCATCATCTCATCATTATATCATCATCATCATCATCATCATCATCATGATATCATCATCTCATCATGATATCATCATCATCATCTCATCATGATATCATCATCATCATCTCATCATGATATCATCATCATCATCATCATCTCATCATAATATCATCATCATCTCATCATGATATCATCATCATCATCTCATCATGATATCATCATCATCATCTCATCATGATATCATCATCATCATCATCTCATCATGATATCATCATCATCATCATCTTATCATGATATCATCATCATCTCATCATGATATCATCATCATCATCATCATCATCATCTCATCATGATATCATCATCATCATCATCATGATATCATCATCATGATATCATCATCATCATCATCTCATCATGATATCATCATCATCATCTCATCATGATATCATCATCATCATCATCATCTCATCATCATCATCATCATCTCATCATAATATCATCATCATCATCTCATCATGATATCATCATCATCATCTCATCATGATATCATCATCATCATCTCATCATGTTATCATCATCATCATCATCATCATCATCATCATCATCTCATCATGATATCATCATCATCTCATCATGATATCATCATCATGATATCATATTCATCATCTCATCATATCATCATCATGATATTATCATCATCATTATCATCTTCTCATCATGATATCATCATCATGATATCATCATCATCATCATCATCTCATCATGATATCATCATCATCATCTCATCATGATATCATCATCATGATATCATCATCATGATATCATCAGCATCATCATCATCATCTCATCATGATATCATCATCATCATCATCATCTCATCATGATATCATCATCATCTCATCATGATATCATCATCATCATCATCATCTCATCATGATATCATCATCATCTCATCATGATATCAGCAGCATCATCATCATCATCATCTCATCATGATATCATCATCATCTCATCATGATATCATCAGCATCATCATCATCATCTCATCATGATATCATCATCATCATCATGATATCATCAGCATCATCATCATCTTCATCATGATATCATCATCATGACATCATCATCAGCATCATCATCTCATCATGATATCATCATCATGATATCATCATCATCATCTCATCATGATATCATTATCATCATCTCATCATGATATCATCATCACCATCATCATCAGCATCATCATCTCATCATGATATCATCATCATGATATCATCATCATCATCTCATCATGATATCATCATCATCATCTCATCATGATATCATCATCATCATCATCTCATCATGATATCATCATCATCATCATCATCATCATCTCATCATGATATCATCATCATCATCATCTCATCATTATATCATCATCATCATCATCATCATCATCATCATGATATCATCATCTCATCATGATATCATCATCATCATCTCATCATGATATCATCATCATCATCTCATCATGATATCATCATCATCATCATCATCTCATCATAATATCATCATCATCTCATCATGATATCATCATCATCATCTCATCATGATATCATCATCATCATCTCATCATGATATCATCATCATCATCATCTCATCATGATATCATCATCATCATCATCTTATCATGATATCATCATCATCATCATCTCATCATGATATCATCATCATCATCATCATCATCATCTCATCATGATATCATCATCATCATCATCATCATGATATCATCATCATGATATCATCATCATCATCATCTCATCATGATATCATCATCATCATCTCATCATGATATCATCATCATCATCATCATCATCTCATCATCATCATCATCATCTCATCATAATATCATCATCATCATCTCATCATGATATCATCATCATCATCTCATCATGATATCATCATCATCATCTCATCATGTTATCATCATCATCATCATCATCATCATCATCATCATCATCATCTCATCATGATATCATCATCATCTCATCATGATATCATCATCATGATATCATATTCATCATCTCATCATATCATCATCATGATATTATCATCATCATTATCATCTTCTCATCATGATATCATCATCATGATATCATCATCATCATCATCATCATCTCATCATGATATCATCATCATCATCTCATCATGATATCATCATCATGATATCATCATCATGATATCATCAGCATCATCATCATCATCTCATCATGATATCATCATCATCATCATCATCTCATCATGATATCATCATCATCTCATCATGATATCATCATCATCATCATCATCTCATCATGATATCATCATCATCTCATCATGATATCAGCAGCATCATCATCATCATCATCTCATCATGATATCATCATCATCTCATCATGATATCATCAGCATCATCATCATCATCTCATCATGATATCATCATCATCATCATGATATCATCAGCATCATCATCATCTTCATCATGATATCATCATCATGACATCATCATCAGCATCATCATCTCATCATGATATCATCATCATGATATCATCATCATCATCTCATCATGATATCATTATCATCATCTCATCATGATATCATCATCACCATCATCATCAGCATCATCATCTCATCATGATATCATCATCATGATATCATCATCATCATCATCTCATCATGATATCATCATCATCATCTCATCATGATATCATCATCATCATCATCATCTCATCATGATATCATCATCATCATCATCATCATCATCATCATCATCATCATCATCATCTCATCATTATATCATCATCATCTCATCATCATCTCATCATGATATCATCATCATCATCATCATCATCTAATCATGATATCATCATCATCTCATCATGATATCATCATCATCATCATCTCATCATGATATCATCATCATCATCTCATCATGATATCATCATCATCATTATCATCATCATCTCATCATGATATCATCATCATGATATCATCATCATCATCATCATCATCGCATCATGATATCATCATCTTCATCTCATCATGATATCATCATCATGATATCATCATCATCATCATCATCATCATCGCATCATGATATCATCATCATCATCTCATCATGATATCATCATCATGATATCATCATCATTATCATCATCATCTCATCATGATATCATCATCATCATCATCATCGCATCATGATATCATCATCATCATCTCATCATGATATAATCATCATCTCATCATGATATCATCATCATCTCATCATGATATCATCATCATCTCATCATGATATCATCATCTCATCATGATATCATCATCATCATCATCATCTCATCATGATATCATCATCATCATCATCTCATCATGATATCATCATCATCTCATCATGATATCATCATCATCATCATCATCATCATCATCATCATCATCATCATGATATCATCATCATCATCATCATCATCATCATCATCTCATCATGATATCATCATCATCATCATCTCATCATGATATCATCATCATCATCTCATCATGATATCATCATCATCATCTCATCATGATATCATCATCATCATCATCATCATCTCATCATAATATCATCATCATCTCATCATAATATCATCATCATCTCATCATGATATCATCATCATCATATCATCATCATCATCATCATCTCATCATGATATCATCATCATCATTTCATCATGATATCATCATCATGACATCATCATCAGCATCATCATCATCTCATCATGATATCATCATCATGATATCATCATCATCATCTCATCATGATATCATCATCATCTCATCATGATATCATCATGATATCATCATCATCTCATCATGATATCCTCATTATCATCTCATCATGATATCATCATCATCATCATCATCATCTCATCATGATATCATCATCATCATCATCATCATCTCATCATGATATCATCATCATCTCATCATGATATCATCATCATCATCATCATCATCATCATCATCTCATCATGATATCATCATCATCATCATCATCATCTCATCATGATATCATCATCATCATCATCATCTCATCATGATATCATCAGCATCATCATCATCATCATCATCATCATCATCTCATCATGATATCATCATCATCATCATCTCATCATGATATCATCATCTCATCATGATATCATCATCATCATCATCTCATCATGATATCATCAGCATCATCATCATCATCATCTCATCATGATATCATCATCATCATCATCATCATCTCATCATGATATCATCATCATCATCATCTCATCATTATATCATCATCATCATCATCTCATCATGATATCATCATCATGATATCATCATCATCATCATCTCATCATGATATCATCATCATCATCTCATCATGATATCATCATCATCATCATCATCTCATCATCATCATCATCATCTCATCATAATATCATCATCATCATCTCATCATGATATCATCATCATCATCATCTCATCATGATATCATCATCATCATCATCATCTCATCATGATATCATCAGCATCATCATCATCATCATCATCATCATCATCATCATCATCTCATCATGATATCATCATCATCATCATCTCATCATGATATCATCATCTCATCATGATATCATCATCATCATCATCTCATCATGATATCATCAGCATCATCATCATCATCATCTCATCATGATATCATCATCATCATCATCATCATCTCATCATGATATCATCATCATCATCATCTCATCATTATATCATCATCATCATCATCATCTCATCATGATATCATCATCATGATATCATCATCATCATCATCTCATCATGATATCATCATCATCATCTCATCATGATATCATCATCATCATCATCATCTCATCATCATCATCATCATCTCATCATAATATCATCATCATCATCTCATCATGATATCATCATCATCATCATCTCATTATGATATCATCATCATCATCATCTCATCATGTTATCATCATCATCATCATCATCATCATCATCTCATCATGATATCATCATCATCATCATCTCATCATGATATCATCATCATGATATCATCATCATCATCTCATCATGATATCATCATCATCATCTCATCATGATATCATCATCATGATATCATCATCATTATCATCATCATCTCATCATGATATCATGATATCATCATCATCATCATCATCATCTCATCATGATATCATCATCATCTCATCATGATATCATCAGCATCATCATCTCATCATGTTATCATCATCATCATCATCATCTCATCATGATATCATCATCATCATCATCATCTCATCATGATATCATCATCATGATATCATCATCATCATCATCATCTCATCATGATATCATCATCATCATCTCATCATGATATCATCATCATGATATCATCATCATGATATCATCATCATTATCATCATGATATCATGATATCATCATCATCATCATCATCTCATCATGATATCATCATCATCTCATCATGATATCATCAGCATCATCATCATCATCATCTCATCATGATATCATCATCATGATATCATCATCATCATCATCTCATCATGATATCATCATCATCATCTCATCATGATATCATCATCATCATTATCATCATCATCTCATCATGATATCATCATCATGATATCATCATCATCATCATCATCATCGCATCATGATATCATCATCTTCATCTCATCATGATATCATCATCATGATATCATCATCATCATCATCATCATCATCGCATCATGATATCATCATCATCATCTCATCATGATATCATCATCATGATATCATCATCATTATCATCATCATCTCATCATGATATCATCATCATCATCATCATCGCATCATGATATCATCATCATCATCTCATCATGATATAATCATCATCTCATCATGATATCATCATCATCTCATCATGATATCATCATCATCTCATCATGATATCATCATCTCATCATGATATCATCATCATCATCATCATCTCATCATGATATCATCATCATCATCATCTCATCATGATATCATCATCATCTCATCATGATATCATCATCATCATCATCATCATCATCATCATCATCATCATCATCATGATATCATCATCATCATCATCATCATCTCATCATGATATCATCATCATCATCATCTCATCATGATATCATCATCATCATCTCATCATGATATCATCATCATCATCTCATCATGATATCATCATCATCATCATCATCATCTCATCATAATATCATCATCATCACATCATAATATCATCATCATCTCATCATGATATCATCATCATCATATCATCATCATCATCATCATCTCATCATGATATCATCATCATCATTTCATCATGATATCATCATCATGACATCATCATCAGCATCATCATCATCTCATCATGATATCATCATCATGATATCATCATCATCATCTCATCATGATATCATCATCATCTCATCATGATATCATCATGATATCATCATCATCTCATCATGATATCCTCATTATCATCTCATCATGATATCATCATCATCATCATCATCATCTCATCATGATATCATCATCATCATCATCTCATCATGATATCATCATCATCTCATCATGATATCATCATCATCATCATCATCATCATCATCTCATCATGATATCATCATCATCATCATCATCATCTCATCATGATATCATCATCATCATCATCATCTCATCATGATATCATCAGCATCATCATCATCATCATCATCATCATCATCTCATCATGATATCATCATCATCATCATCTCATCATGATATCATCATCTCATCATGATATCATCATCATCATCATCTCATCATGATATCATCAGCATCATCATCATCATCATCTCATCATGATATCATCATCATCATCATCATCATCTCATCATGATATCATCATCATCATCATCTCATCATTATATCATCATCATCATCATCTCATCATGATATCATCATCATGATATCATCATCATCATCATCTCATCATGATATCATCATCATCATCTCATCATGATATCATCATCATCATCATCATCTCATCATCATCATCATCATCTCATCATAATATCATCATCATCATCTCATCATGATATCATCATCATCATCATCTCATTATGATATCATCTTCATCATCATCTCATCATGTTATCATCATCATCATCATCATCATCATCATCATCTCATCATGATATCATCATCATCATCATCTCATCATGATATCATCATCATGATATCATCATCATCATCTCATCATGATATCATCATCATCATCTCATCATGATATCATCATCATGATATCATCATCATTATCATCATCATCTCATCATGATATCATGATATCATCATCATCATCATCATCATCTCATCATGATATCATCATCATCTCATCATGATATCATCAGCATCATCATCTCATCATGTTATCATCATCATCATCATCATCTCATCATGATATCATCATCATCATCATCATCTCATCATGATATCATCATCATGATATCATCATCATCATCATCATCTCATCATGATATCATCATCATCATCTCATCATGATATCATCATCATGATATCATCATCATTATCATCATGATATCATGATATCATCATCATCATCATCATCTCATCATGATATCATCATCATCTCATCATGATATCATCAGCATCATCATCATCATCATCATCTCATCATGATATCATCATCATGATATCATCATCATTATCATCATCATCTCATCATGATATCATCAGCATCATCATCATCATCATCATCATCATCTCATCATGATATCATCATCATGATATCATCATCATTATCATCATCATCTCATCATGATATCATGATATCATCATCATCATCATCTCATCATGATATCATCATCATCATCTCATCATGATATCATCAGCAGCATCATCATCATCATCATCTCATCATGATATCATCATCATCATCTCATCATGATATCATCATCATCATCATCATCATCATCATCATCATCATCTCATCATGATATCATAATCATCATCATCTCATCAGTATATCATCATCATCATCATCATGATATCATCATCTCATCATGATATCATCATCATCATCTCATCATGATATCATCATCATCATCATCATATCATCATAATATCATCATCATCTCATCATGATATCATCATCATCATCTCATCATGATATCATCATCATCATCTCATCATGTTATCATCATCATCATCATCATCATCATCATCATCATCATCATCATCTCATCATGATATCATCATCATCTCATCATGATATCATCATCATGATATCATATTCATCATCTCATCATATCATCATCATGATATCATCATCATCATCATCTCATCATGATATCATCATCATGATATCATCATCATCATCATCATCATCATCATCATCTCATCATGATATCATCATCATCATCTCATCATGATATCATCATCATGATATCATCAGCATCATCATCATCATCTCATCATGATATCATCATCATCTCATCATGATATCATCAGCATCACCATCATCTCATCATGATATCATCATCATGATATCATCATCATGATATCATCATCATTATCATCATAATCTCATCATGATATCATGATATCATCATCATCATCATCTCATCATGATATCATCATCATCTCATCATGATATCATCATCAGCATCATCATCATCATCATCATCATCTCATCATGATATCATCATCATCTCATCATGATATCATCAGCAGCATCATCATCATCATCATCTCATCATGATATCATCATCATCATCATCATCATCTCATCATGATATCATCATCATCATCATCATCATCTCATCATTATATCATCATCATCATGATATCATCATCTCATCATGATATCATCATCAACATCTCATCATGATATCATCATCATCATCTCATCATGATATCATCATCATCATCATCTCATCATAATATCATCATCATCTCATCATGATATCATCATCATCATCTCATCATGATATCATCATCATCATCTCATCATGATATCATCATCATCATCTCATCATGAAATCATCATCATCATCTCATCATGATATCATCATCATCTCATCATGATATCATCATCTCATCATGATATCATCATCATCATCATCATCTCATCATGATATCATCATCATCATCATCTCATCATGATATCATCATCATCATCATCATCTCATCATGATATCATCATCATCATCATCATCATCATCATCATCATCATCATCATCATCATCATCATCTCATCATGATATCATCATCATGACATCATCATCAGCATCATCATCTCATCATGATATCATCATCATGATATCATCATCATGATATCATCATCATCATCTCATCATAATATCATCATCATCTCATCATGATATCATCATCATCATCATCATCTCATCATGATATCATCATCATCTCATCATGATATCATCATCTCATCATGATATCATCATCATCATCATCATCATCTCATCATGATATCATCATCATCATCATCTCATCATGATATCATCATCATCATCATCATCATCATCATCATCATCATCTCATCATGATATCATCATCATCTCATCATGATATCATCATCATCATCATCATCATCATCTCATCATGATATCATCATCATCATCATGATATCATCATCATCATCATCATCATCATCATCATCTCATCATGATATCATCATCATCATCATCTCATCATGATATCATCATCATCATCATCATCATCATCTCATCATGATATCATCATCATCTCATCATGATATCATCATCATCATCATCATCTCATCATGATATCATCATCATGACATCACCATCAGCATCATCATCTCATCATGATATCATCATCATGATATCATCATCATGATATCATCATCATCATCTCATCATGATATCATCATCATCATCTCATCATGATATCATCATCATCATCATCATCATCATCATCATCATCATCATCATCATCTCATCATGATATCATCATCATCATCATCATCATCATCATCATCATCATCATCTCATGATTATATCATCATTATCTCATCATGATATCATCATCATGATATCATCATCATCATCATCTCATCATGATATCATCAGCAGCATCATCATCATCATCATCATCATCATCTCATCATGATATCATCATCATCATCATCATCATCATCATCTCATCATGATATCATCATCATCATCATCTCATCATTATATCATCATCATCATCATCATCATGATATCATCATCATGATATCATCATCTCATTATGATATCATCATCATCATCTCATCATGATATCATCATCACCATCATCTCATCATAATATCATCATCATCTCATCATGATATCATCATCATCTCATCATGATATCATCATCATCATCTCATCATGATATCATCATCATCATCATCTCATCATGATATCATCATCATCATCTCGTCATGATATCATCATCATCATCTCATCATGATATCACCATCATCATCTCATCATGATATCATCATCATCATCATCATCTCATCATGATATCATCATCATCATCATCATCTCATCATTATATCATCATCATCATCTCATCATGATATCATCATCATCATCATCATCATCTCATCATTATATCATCATCATCATCTCATCATGATATCATCATCATCATCATCATCATCATCTCATCATAATATCATCATCATCATCTCATCATCATCATCATCTCATCATGATATCATCATCATCATCTCATCATGTTATCATCATCATCATCATCATCATCATCATCATCATCATCATCATCATCATCTCATCATGATATCATCATCATCTCATCATGATATCATCATCATGATATCATCATCATCATCTCATCATATCATCATCATGATATCATCATCATCATCATCTCATCATGATATCATCATCATGATATCATCATCATCATCATCATCATCATCATCATCTCATCATGATATCATCATCATCATCTCATCATGATATCATCATCATGATATCATCAGCATCATCATCATCATCTCATCATGATATCATCATCATCTCATCATGATATCATCAGCATCACCATCATCTCATCATGATATCATCATCATGATATCATCATCATGATATCATCATCATTATCATCATAATCTCATCATGATATCATGATATCATCATCATCATCATCTCATCATGATATCATCATCATCTCATCATGATATCATCATCAGCATCATCATCATCATCATCATCTCATCATGATATCATCATCATCTCATCATGATATCATCAGCAGCATCATCATCATCATCATCTCATCATGATATCATCATCATCATCATCATCATCATCATCATCTCATCATGATATCATCATCATCATCATCATCATCTCATCATTATATCATCATCATCATGATATCATCATCTCATCATGATATCATCATCAACATCTCATCATGATATCATCATCATCATCTCATCATGATATCATCATCATCATCATCTCATCATAATATCATCATCATCTCATCATGATATCATCATCATCATCTCATCATGATATCATCATCATCATCTCATCATGATATCATCATCATCATCTCATCATGAAATCATCATCATCATCTCATCATGATATCATCATCATCATCTCATCATGATATCATCATCATCATCATCATCATCTCATCATGATATCATCATCATCATCATCATCATCATCATCTCATCATTATATCATCATCATCATCTCATCATGATATCATCATCATCATCTCATCATGATATCATCATCATCATCTCATCATGTTATCATCATCATCATCATCATCATCATCATCATCATCATCATCATCATCTCATCATGATATCATCATCATCTCATCATGATATCATCATCATGATATCATATTCATCATCTCATCATATCATCATCATGATATCATCATCATGATATCATCATCATCATCATCTCATCATGATATCATCATCATCATCTCATCATGATATCATCATCATGATATCATCATCATGATATCATCAGCATCATCATCATCATCTCATCATGATATCATCATCATCATCATCATCTCATCATAATATCATCATCATCACCTCATCATGATATCATCATCATCATCATCTCATCATGATATCATCATCATCATCATCATCTCATCATGATATCATCATCATCATCATCATCTCATCATGATATCATCATCATCTCATCATGATATCATCATCATCATCATCATCATCATCATCTCATCATGATATCATCATCATCTCATCATGATATCATCAGCATCATCATCATCATCTCATCATGATATCATCATCATCATCATCATCATCTCATCATGATATCATCATCATCATCATCATGATATCATCATCATGACATCATCATCAGCATAATCATCTCATCATGATATCATCATCATGATATCATCATCATCATCTCATCATGATATTATCATCATCATCATCTCATCATGATATCATCATCATCATCAGCATCATCATCTCATCATGATATCATCATCATGATATCATCATCATCATCTCATCATGATATCATCATCATCATCATCATCTCATCATGATATCATCATCATCATCATCATCATCATCATCATCATCTCATCATTATATCATCATCATCTCATCATCATCTCATCATGATATCATCATCATCATCATCATCATCATCTCATCATGATATCATCATCATCTCATCATGATAGCATCATCATCATCATCTCATCATGATATCATCATCATCATCTCATCATGATATCATCATCATCATCATCATCTCATCATGATATCATCATCATCATCATCATCATCATCATCTCATCATTATATCATCATCATCTCATCATCATCTCATCATGATATCATCATCATCATCATCATCATCTCATCATGATATCATCATCATCTCATCATGATATCATCATCATCTCATCATGATATCATCATCATCATCTCATCATGATATCATCATCATCATCTCATCATGATATCATCATCATCATCTCATCATGATATCATCATCATGATATCATCATCATCTCATCATGATATCATCAGCATCATCATCATCATCATCATCATCTCATCATGATATCATCATCATCTCATCATGATATCATCAGCATCATCATCATCATCTCATCATGATATCATCATCATCATCATCTCATCATGATATCATCATCATCATCATCATGATATCATCATCATCTCATCATGATATCATCAGCATCATCATCATCATCTCATCATGATATCATCATCATGACATCATCATCAGCATTATAATCTCATCATGATATCATCATCATGATATCATCTCATCATGATATCATCATCATCATCTCATCATGATATCATCATCATCATCATCATCATCATCTCATCATGATATCATCATCATCATCATCATCATCTCATCATTATATCATCATCATCTCATCATGATATCATCATCATATCATCATCATCATCTCATCATGATATCATCATCATCATCTCATCATGATATCATCATCATCATCATCATCATCTCATCATAATATCATCATCATCTCATCATGATATCATCATCATCATCATCATCTCATCATGATATCATCATCATCTCATCATGATATCATCATCTCATCATGATATCATCATCATCATCATCATCATCATCTCATCATGATATCATCATCATCATCATCATCATCTCATCATGATATCATCATCATCATCATCTCATCATGATATCATCATCATCTCATCATGATATCATCATCATCATCATCATCTCATCATGATATCATCATCATCATCATCATCATCTCATCATTATATCATCATCATCATCTCATCATGATATCATCATCATCATCATCATCATCATCATCATCATCATCATCATCTCATCATAATATCATCATCATCATCTCATCATCATCATCATCATCTCATCATGATATCATCATCATCATCTCATCATGTTATCATCATCATCATCATCATCATCATCTCATCATGATATCATCATCATCATCATCTCATCATGATATCATCATCATGATATCATCATCATGATATCATCATCATGATATCATCAGCATCATCATCATCATCTCATCATGATATCATCATCATCATCATCATCATCTCATCATGATATCATCATCATCTCATCATGATATCATCAGCATCATCATCATCATCATCTCATCATGATATCATCATCATCTCATCATGATATCATCAGCATCATCATCATCATCTCATCATGATATCATCATCATCATCATCATCTCATCATGATATCATCATCATCATCATGATATCATCATCATGACATCATCATCAGCATCATCATCTCATCATGATATCATCATCATGATATCATCATCATGATATCATCATCATCATCTCATCATGATATCATCATCATCATCTCATCATGATATCATCATCATCATCATCATCATCATCATCTCATCATGATATCATCATCATCATCATCATCTCATCATTATATCATCATCATCTCATCATGATATCATCATCTTGATATCATCATCATCATCATTTGATCATGATATCATCATCATCATCTCATCATGATATCATCATCATCATCATCATCATCATCATCTCATCATAATATCATCATCATCATGAGATGATTATATCATGATGATATCATGATGAGATGATGATGATATCATGATGAGATGATGATGATGATATCATGATGATGATATCATGATGAGATGATGATGATGCTGATGATGATGTCATGATGACATCATCATCATCATCATCATCATCTCATCATGATATCATCATCATCATCATCATGATATCATCATCATGACATCATCATCAGCATAATCATCTCATCATGATATCATCATCATGATATCATCATCATCATCTCATCATGATATCATCATCATCATCATCTCATCATGATATCATCATCATCATCAGCATCATCATCTCATCATGATATCATCATCATGATATCATCATCATGATATCATCATGATATCATCATCATCATCTCATCATGATATCATCATCATCATCATCATCTCATCATGATATCATCATCATCATCATCATCTCATCATTATATCATCATCATCTCATCATCATCTCATCATGATATCATCATCATCATCATCATCATCATCATCATCTCATCATGATATCATCATCATCTCATCATGATATCATCATCATCTCATCATGATATCATCATCATCATCTCATCATGATATCATCATCATGATATCATCATCATTATCATCATCATCTCATCATGATATCATCATCATGATATCATCATCATCATCATCATCTCATCATGATATCATCATCATCATCTCATCATGATATCATCATCATGATATCATCATCATCTCATCATGATATCATCAGCATCATCATCATCATCATCATCTCATCATGATATCATCATCATCTCATCATGATATCATCAGCATCATCATCATCATCTCATCATGATATCATCATCATCATCATCTCATCATGATATCATCATCATCATCATCATGATATCATCATCATCTCATCATGATATCATCAGCATCATCATCATCGTATCATCATGATATCATCATCATCATCATCATCTCATCATGATATCATCATCATCATCATCATGATATCATCATCATGACATCATCATCAGCATTATAATCTCATCATGATATCATCATCATGATATCATCATCATCATCTCATCATGATATCATCATCATCATCTCATCATGATATCATCATCATCATCATCATCATCATCTCATCATGATATCATCATCATCATCATCATCATCTCATCATTATATCATCATCATCTCATCATGATATCATCATCATATCATCATCATCATCTCATCATGATATCATCATCATCATCTCATCATGATATCATCATCATCATCATCATCATCTCATCATAATATCATCATCATCTCATCATGATATCATCATCATCATCATCATCTCATCATGATATCATCATCATCTCATCATGATATCATCATCTCATCATGATATCATCATCATCATCATCATCATCTCATCATGATATCATCATCATCATCATCATCATCATCTCATCATGATATCATCATCATCTCATCATGATATCATCATCATCTCATCATGATATCATCATCATCATCATCATCTCATCATGATATCATCATCATCATCATCTCATCATGATATCATCATCATCATCATCATCTCATCATGATATCATCATCATCATCATCATCTCATCATGATATCATCATCATCTCATCATGATATCATCATCATCATCTCATCATTATATCATCATCATCATCTCATCATGATATCATCATCATCATCATCATCATCATCATCATCATCATCTCATCATAATATCATCATCATCATCTCATCATCATCATCATCATCTCATCATGATATCATCATCATCTCATCATGTTATCATCATCATCATCATCATCATCATCATCATCTCATCATGATATCATCATCATCTCATCATGATATCATCATCATGATATCATATTCATCATCTCATCATATCATCATCATGATATCATCATCATCATCATCATCATCATCATCATCTCATCATGATATCATCATCATGATATCATCATCATCATCATCATCATCTCATCATGATATCATCATCATCATCTCATCATGATATCATCATCATGATATCATCATCATGATATCATCATCATGATATCATCATCATGATATCATCAGCATCATCATCATCATCTCATCATGATATCATCATCATCATCTCATCATGATATCATCATCATGATATCATCATCATGATATCATCATCATGATATCATCATCATGATATCATCAGCATCATCATCATCATCTCATCATGATATCATCATCATCATCATCATCATCTAATCATGATATCATCATCATCTCATCATGATATCATCAGCATCATCATCATCTCATCATGATATCATCATCATCTCATCATGATATCATCAGCATCATCATCATCATCTCATCATGATATCATCATCATCATCATCATCTCATCATGATATCATCATCATCTCATCATGATATCATCATCATCTCATCATGATATCATCATTATCATCTCATCATGATATCATCATGAGATGATGATGATGTTGATGATGATATCATGATGAGATGATAATGATGATATCATGATGATATCATGATGAGATGATTATATCATGATGATATCATGATGAGATGATGATGATATCATGATGAGATGATGATGATGATATCATGATGATGATATCATGATGAGATGATGATGATGCTGATGATGATGTCATGATGAAATGATGATGATGATGATATCATGATGAGATGATGATGATGATGATATGATGATGATGATGATATCATGATGAGATGATGATGATGATATCATGATGAGATGATGATGATGAGATGATGATGATATCATCATGATATCATCATCATCATCTCATCATGATATCATCATCATCATCTCATCATGATATCATCATCATGATATCATCATCATTATCATCATCATCTCATCATGATATCATGATATCATCATCATCATCATCTCATCATGATATCATCATCATCTCATCATGATATCATCAGCATCATCATCATCATCATCATCTCATCATGATATCATCATCATGATATCATCATCATTATCATCATCATCTCATCATGATATCATGATATCATCATCATCATCATCTCATCATGATATCATCATCATCTCATCATGATATCATCAGCATCATCATCATCATCATCTCATCATGATATCATCATCATCTCATCATGATATCATCAGCAGCATCATCATCATCATCTCATCATGATATCATCATCATCATCATCATGATATCATCATCTCATCATGATATCATCATCATCATCTCATCATGATATCATCATCATCATCTCATCATGATATCATCATCATCATCATCATCTCATCATAATATAATCATCATCTCATCATGATATCATCATCATCATCTCATCATGATATCATCATCATCATCTCATCATGATATCATCATCATCATCTCATCATGATATCATCATCATCATCTCATCATGATATCATCATCATCATCTCATCATGATATCATCATCATCATCATCATCATCATCATCATCATCTCATCATGATATCATCATCATCATCTCATCATGATATCATCATCATCATCTCATCATGATATCATCATCATCATCTCATCATGATATCATCATCATCATCTCATCATGATATCATCATCATCATCTCATCATGATATCATCATCATCATCTCATCATGATATCATCATCATCATCTCATCATGATATCATCATCATCATCATCATCATCTCATCATTATATCATCATCATCATCTCATCATGATATCATCATCATGATATCATCATCATCATTATCTCATCATGATATCATCATCATCATCTCATCATGATATCATCATCATCATCATCCTCATCTCATCATCATCATCATCATCATCTCATCATAATATCATCATCATCATCTCATCATGATATCATCATCATCATCTCATCATGATATCATCATCATCATCATCTCATCATGTTATCATCATCATCATCATCATCATCATCATCATCATCTCATCATGATATCATCATCATTTCATCATGATATCATCATCATGATATCATATTCATCATCTCATCATATCATCATCATGATATCATCATCTCATCATGATATCATCATCATCTCATCATGATATCATCATGATATCATCATGATATCATCATGATATCATCATGATATCATCATTATCATCTCATCATGATATCATCATCATCATCATCTCATCATGATATCATCATCATCTCATCATGATATCATCATCTCATCATGATATCATCATCATCATCTCATCATGATATCATCATCATCATCTCATCATGATATCATCATCATCATCTCATCATGTTATCATCATCATCATCATCTCATCATGATATCATCATCATCATCATCTCATCATGATATCATCATCATGATATCATCATCATCTCATCATGATATCATCATTATCATCTCATCATGATATCATCATGATATCATCATTATCATCTCATCATGATATCATCATTATCATCTCATCATGATATCATCATCATCTCATCATGATATCATCATCATCTCATCATGATATCATCATCTCATCATGATATCATCATCATCATCATCTCATCATGATATCATCATCATGACATCATCATCAGCATCATCATCTCATCATGATATCATCATCATCTCATCATGATATCATCATCTCATCATGATATCATCATCATCATCATCTCATCATGATATCATCATCATGACATCATCATCAGCATCATCATCTCATCATGATATCATCATCATGATCATCATCATCATCAGCTCATCATGGTATCATCATCATCTCATCATATCATCAACATAATCTCATCATGATATCATCATCATCATCATCTCATCATGATATCATCATCATCATCTCATCATGATATCATCATCAACATCATCATCATCTCATCATGATATCATCATCATCATCATCTCATCATGATATCATCATCATGACATCATCATCAGCATCATCATCATCTCATCATGATATCATCATCATGATCATCATCATCATCAGCTCATCATGGTATCATCATCATCTCATCATATCATCAACATAATCTCATCATGATATCATCATCATCATCATCTCATCATGATATCATCATCATCTCATCATTATATCATCATCATCATCATCATCTCATCATGATATCATCATCATCATCATCTCATCATGATATCATCATCATGACATCATCATCAGCATCATCATCTCATCATGATATCATCATCATGATCATCATCATCATCAGCTCATCATGGTATCATCATCATCTCATCATATCATCAACATAATCTCATCATGATATCATCATCATCTCATCATGATATCATCATCATCTCATCATTATATCATCATCATCATCATCATCATCATCATTTCATCATGATATCATCATCATCTCATCATGATATCATCATGATATCATCATGATATCATCATGATATCATCATTATCATCTCATCATGATATCATCATCACATCATGTTATCATCATCATCATCATCATCTCATCATGATATCATCATCATCATCATCATCTCATCATGATATCATCATCATCATCTCATCATGATATCATCGTCATCATCTCATCATGATATCATCATCATCATCTCATCATGTTATCATCATCATCATCATCATCTCATCATGATATCATCATCATCATCATCATCTAATCATGATATCATAATCATCATCATCATCATCTCATCATGATATCATCATCATCATCATCTCATCATGATATCATCATCTCATCATGATATCATCATCATGATATCATCATCATGACATCAACATCATCATCATCATCATCTCATCATGATATCATCATCATCATCATCTCATCATGATATCATCATCTCATCATGAGATCATCATCATGATATCATCATCATGACATCAACATCATCATCATCATCATCTCATCATGATATCATCATCATCTCATCATGATATCCTCATCATCATCATCATCTCATCATGATATCATCATCATGATATCATCATCATCTGATCACGATATCATCATCATCAGCTCATCATGGTATCATCATCATCTCATCATATCATCAACATCATCTCATCATGATATCATCATCATGTTATCATCATCATCTCATCATGATATCATCATGATCTCATCATTATATCATCATCATCATCATCATCTCATCATGATATCATCATCATCTCATCATGATATCATCATCATCTCATCATGATATCATCATGATATCATCATTATCATCTCATCATTATCATCTCATCATGATATCATCATCATCATCATCTCATCATGATATCATCATCATCTCATCATGATATCATCATCATCTCATCATGATATCATCATGATATCATCATTATCATCTCATCATTATCATCTCATCATGATATCATCATCATCATCATCTCATCATGATATCATCATCATCTCATCATGATATCATCATCATCTCATCATGATATCATCATCATCATCATCATCATGATATCATCATCATCATCATCATCTCATCATGATATCATCATCATCATCATCTCATCATGATATCATTATCATCTCATCATGATATCATCATCATCATCATCATCTCATCATGATATCATCATCATCATCATCTCATCATGATATCATCATCATGACATCATCATCATGACATCATCATCATCATCATCATCATCTCATCATGATATCATCATCATGATATCATCATCATCATCTCATCATGATATCATCATCATCATCATCTCATCATGATATCATCATCATCATCATCATCTCATCATGATATCATCATCATCATCATCTCATCATGATATCATCATCATGACATCATCATCATGATATCATCATCATCATCATCATCTCATCATGATATCATCATCATCATCATCTCATCATGATATCATCATCATCATCATCATCTCATCATGATATCATCATCATCTCATCATGATATCATCATCATCATCATCATCTCATCATGATATCATCATCATCATCATCATCTCATCATTATATCATCATCATCATCTCATCATGATATCATCATCATCATCATCATCATCATCATCTCATCATAATATCATCATCATCATCTCATCATCATCATCTCATCATGATATCATCATCATCTCATCATGTTATCATCATCATCATCATCATCATCATCATCTCATCATGATATCATCATCATCTCATCATGATATCATCATCATGATATCATATTCATCATCTCATCATATCATCATCATGATATCATCATCATCATCATCATCATCATCATCATCATCATCATCTCATCATGATATCATCATCATGATATCATCATCATCATCATCTCATCATGATATCATCATCATCATCTCATCATGATATCATCATCATGATATCATCATCATGATATCATCATCATGATATCATCAGCATCATCATCATCATCTCATCATGATATCATCATCATCATCATCTCATCATGATATCATCATCATGATATCATCATCATGATATCATCATCATGATATCATCATCATGATATCATCAGCATCATCATCATCATCTCATCATGATATCATCATCATCATCTCATCATGATATCATCATCATGATATCATCATCATGATATCATCATCATGATATCATCAGCATCATCATCATCATCTCATCATGATATCATCATCATCATCATCATCATCATCTCATCATGATATCATCATCATCTCATCATGATATCATCAGCATCATCATCACCATCATCTCATCATGATATCATCATCATCTCATCATGATATCATCAGCATCATCATCATCATCTCATCATGATATCATCATCATCATCATCATCATCTCATCATGATATCATCATCATCATCATCATCATGATATCATCATCATGACATCATCATCAGCATCATCATCTCATCATGATATCATCATCATGATATCATCATCATCATCTCATCATGATATCAGCATCAGCATCTCATCATGATATCATCATCATGATATCATCATCATCATCTCATCATGATATCATCATCATCATCTCATCATGATATCATCATCATCATCATCATCTCATCATGATATCATCATCATCATCATCATCATCTCATCATTATATCATCATCATCTCATCATGACATCATCATCTTGATATCATCATCATCATCATTTGATCATGATATCATCATCATCATCTCATCATGATATCATCATCATCTCATCATGATATCATCATCATGACATCATCATCATGACATCATCATCATCATCATTATCTCATCATGATATCATCATCATCTCATCATTATATCATCATCATCATCATTTCATCATGATATCATCATCATCTCATCATGATATCATCATGATATCATCATGATATCATCATGATATCATCATTATCATCTCATCATGATATCATCATCACATCATGTTATCATCATCATCATCTCATCATGATATCATCATCATCATCATCTCATCATGATATCATCATCATCATCTCATCATGATATCATCATCATCATCTCATCATGATATCATCATCATCATCTCATCATGATATCATCATCATCATCTCATCATGTTATCATCATCATCATCATCTCATCATGATATCATCATCATCATCATCTCATCATGATATCATCATCATGATATCATCATCATCTCATCATGATATCATCATTATCATCTCATCATGATATCATCATGATATCATCATTATCATCTCATCATGATATCATCATTATCATCTCATCATGATATCATCATCATCTCATCATGATATCATCATCATCTCATCATGATATCATCATCTCATCATGATATCATCATCATCATCATCTCATCATGATATCATCATCATCTCATCATGATATCATCATCATCATCATCTCATCATGATATCATCATCAAAATCATCATCATCTCATCATGATATCATCATCATCATCATCTCATCATGATATCATCATCATGACATCATCATCAGCATCATCATCTCATCATGATATCATCATCATGATCATCATCATCATCAGCTCATCATGGTATCATCATCATCTCATCATATCATCAACATAATCTCATCATGATATCATCATCATCATCATCTCATCATGATATCATCATCATCATCATCTCATCATGATATCATCATCAACATCATCATCATCTCATCATGATATCATCATCATCATCATCTCATCATGATATCATCATCATGACATCATCATCAGCATCATCATCATCTCATCATGATATCATCATCATGATCATCATCATCATCAGCTCATCATGGTATCATCATCATCTCATCATATCATCAACATAATCTCATCATGATATCATCATCATCATCATCTCATCATGATATCATCATCATCTCATCATTATATCATCATCATCATCATCATCATCATCATCATCTCATCATGATATCATCATCATCATCATCTCATCATGATATCATCATCATGACATCATCATCAGCATCATCATCTCATCATGATATCATCATCATGATCATCATCATCATCAGCTCATCATGGTATCATCATCATCTCATCATATCATCAACATAATCTCATCATGATATCATTATCATCTCATCATGATATCATCATCATCTCATCATTATATCATCATCATCATCATCATCATCATCATTTCATCATGATATCATCATTATCATCTCATCATGATATCATCATCACATCATGTTATCATCATCATCATCATCATCTCATCATGATATCATCATCATCATCATCTCATCATGATATCATCATCATCTCATCATGTTATCATCATCATCATCATCATCATCATCTCATCATGATATCATCATCATCATCATCATCTAATCATGATATCATAATCATCATCATCATCATCTCATCATGATATCATCATCATCATCATCTCATCATGATATCATCATCTCATCATGATATCATCATCATGATATCATCATCATCTCATCATGATATCATCATCATCATCATCTCATCATGATATCATCATCATCATCATCTCATCATGATATCATCATCTCATCATGATATCATCATCATGATATCATCATCATGACATCAACATCATCATCATCATCATCTCATCATGATATCATCATCATCTCATCATGATATCATCATCATCATCATCATCTCATCATGATATCATCATCATGATATCATCATCATCTGATCACGATATCATCATCATCAGCTCATCATGGTATCATCATCATCTCATCATATCATCAACATCATCTCAACATGATATCATCATCATGATATCATCATCATCTCATCATGATATCATCATCATCTCATCATATCATCATCATCATCATCATCATCTCATCATGATATCATCATCATCTCATCATATCATCATCATCATCATCATCTCATCATGATATCATCATCATCTCATCATGATATCATCATCATCTCATCATGATATCATCATGATATCATCATTATCATCTCATCATTATCATCTCATCATGATATCATCATCATCATCATCATCTCATCATGATATCATCATCATCTCATCATGATATCATCATCATCTCATCATGATATCATCATCATCATCATCATCATGATATCATCATCATCATCTCATCATGATATCATCATCATCATCATCATCTCATCATGATATCATTATCATCTCATCATGATATTATCATCATCATCATCTCATCATGATATCATCATCATCATCATCATGATATCATCATCATCATCTCTTCATGATATCATCATCATCATCATCTCATCATGATATCATTATCATCTCATCATGATATTATCATCATCATCATCTCATCATGATATCATCATCATCATCATCATCATCTCATCATGATATCATCATCATCATCATCTCATCATGATATCATCATCATGACATCATCATCATGACATCATCATCATCATCATCATCTCATCATGATATCATCATCATGATATCATCATCATCATCTCATCATGATATCATCATCATCATCATCTCATCATGATATCATCATCATCATCATCATCATCTCATCATGATATCATCATCATCATCATCTCATCATGATATCATCATCATGACATCATCATCATGACATCATCATCATCATCATTATCTCATCATGATATCATCATCATCTCATCATTATATCATCATCATCATCATTTCATCATGATATCATCATCATCTCATCATGATATCATCATGATATCATCATGATATCATCATGATATCATCATTATCATCTCATCATGATATCATCATCACATCATGTTATCATCATCATCATCTCATCATGATATCATCATCATCATCATCTCATCATGATATCATCATCATCATCTCATCATGATATCATCATCATCATCTCATCATGATATCATCATCATCATCTCATCATGTTATCATCATCATCATCATCATCATCATCTCATCATGATATCATCATCATCATCATCATCATCTCATCATGATATCATCATCATCATCATCATCATCATCATCTCATCATGATATCATCATCATCATCATCTCATCATGATATCATCATCTCATCATGATATCATCATCATGATATCATCATCATGACATCAACATCATCATCATCATCATCTCATCATGATATCATCATCATCTCATCATGATATCCTCATCATCATCATCATCATCATCATCTCATCATGATATCATCATCTCATCATGATATCATCATCTCATCATGATATCATCATCATGATATCATCATCATGACATCAACATCATCATCATCATCATCTCATCATGATATCATCATCATCTCATCATGATATCCTCATCATCATCATCATCATCATCATCATCTCATCATGATATCATCATCATCATCATCATCTCATCATGATATCATCATCATGATATCATAATCATCATCTCATCATATCATCATCATGATATCATCATCATCATGATATCATCATCATCATCATCATCATCTCATCATGATATCATCATCATGATAGTATCATCATCATCTCATCATATCATCATCATGATATCATCATCATCATCATGATATCATCATCATCATCATCATCTCATCATGATATCATCATCATCATCATCTCATCATGATATCATCATCTCATCATGATATCATCATCATCTCATCATGATATCCTCATCATCATCATCTCATCATGATATCATCATCATGATATCATCATCATCTGATCACGATATCATCATCATCAGCTCATCATGGTATCATCATCATCTCATCATATCATCAACATCATCTCATCATGATATCATCATCATGATATCATCATCATCTCATCATGATATCATCATAATCTCATCATTATATCATCATCATCATCATCATCTCATCATGATATCATCATCATCTCATCATGATATCATCATCATCTCACCATGATATCATCATGATATCATCATGATATCATCATTATCATCTCATCATGATATCATCATCATCATCATCTCATCATGATATCATCATCATCTCATCATGATATCATCATCTCATCATGATATCATCATCATCATCTCATCATGATATCATCATCATCATCTCATCATGATATCATCATCATCATCTCATCATGTTATCATCATCATCATCATCTCATCATGATATCATCATCATCATCTCATCATGATATCATCATCATCATCTCATCATCATCTCATCATGATATCATCATTATCATCTCATCATGATATCATCATGATATCATCATTATCATCTCATCATGATATCATCATTATCATCTCATCATGATATCATCATCATCTCATCATGATATCATCATCATCTCATCATGATATCATCATCTCATCATGATATCATCATCATCATCATCTCATCATGATATCATCATCATGACATCATCATCAGCATCATCATCTCATCATGATATCATCATAATCTCATCATGATATCATCATCTCATCATGATATCATCATCATCATCATCTCATCATGATATCATCATCATGACATCATCATCAGCATCATCATCTCATCATGATATCATCATCATGATCATCATCATCATCAGCTCATCATGGTATCATCATCATCTCATCATATCATCAACATAATCTCATCATGATATCATCATCATCATCATCTCATCATGATATCATCTTCATCATCTCATCATGATATCATCATCAACATCATCATCATCTCATCATGATATCATCATCATCATCATCTCATCATGATATCATCATCATGACATCATCATCAGCATCATCATCATCTCATCATGATATCATCATCATGATCATCATCATCATCAGCTCATCATGGTATCATCATCATCTCATCATATCATCAACATAATCTCATCATGATATCATCATCATCATCATCTCATCATGATATCATCATCATCTCATCATTATATCATCATCATCATCATCATCATCTCATCATGATATCATCATCATCATCATCTCATCATGATATCATCATCATGACATCATCATCAGCATCATCATCTCATCATGATATCATCATCATGATCATCATCATCATCAGCTCATCATGGTATCATCATCATCTCATCATATCATCAACATAATCTCATCATGATATCATCATCATCTCATCATGATATCATCATCATCTCATCATTATATCATCATCATCATCATCATCATCATTTCATCATGATATCATCATCATCTCATCATGATATCATCATGATATCATCATGATATCATCATGATATCATCATGATATCATCATTATCATCTCATCATGATATCATCATCACATCATGTTATCATCATCATCATCATCATCTCATCATGATATCATCATCATCATCATCTCATCATGATATCATCATCATCATCTCATCATGATATCATCGTCATCATCTCATCATGATATCATCATCATCATCTCATCATGTTATCATCATCATCATCATCATCTCATCATGATATCATCATCATCATCATCATCTAATCATGATATCATAATCATCATCATCATCATCTCATCATGATATCATCATCATCATCATCTCATCATGATATCATCATCTCATCATGATATCATCATCATGATATCATCATCATGACATCAACATCATCATCATCATCATCTCATCATGATATCATCATCATCATCATCTCATCATGATATCATCATCTCATCATGATATCATCATCATGATATCATCATCATGACATCAACATCATCATCATCATCATCTCATCATGATATCATCATCATCTCATCATGATATCCTCATCATCATCATCATCTCATCATGATATCATCATCATGATATCATCATCATCTGATCACGATATCATCATCATCAGCTCATCATGGTATCATCATCATCTCATCATATCATCAACATCATCTCATCATGATATCATCATCATGATATCATCATCATCTCATCATGATATCATCATGATCTCATCATTATATCATCATCATCATCATCATCTCATCATGATATCATCATCATCTCATCATGATATCATCATCATCTCATCATGATATCATCATGATATCATCATGATATCATCATTATCATCTCATCATTATCATCTCATCATGATATCATCATCATCATCATCTCATCATGATATCATCATCATCTCATCATGATATCATCATCATCTCATCATGATATCATCATCATCATCATCATCATGATATCATCATCATCTCATCATGATATCATCATCATCATCATCTCATCATGATATCATTATCATCTCATCATGATATCATCATCATCATCATCTCATCATGATATCATCATCATCATCATCTCATCATGATATCATCATCATGACATCATCATCATGACATCATCATCATCATCATCATCTCATCATGATATCATCATCATGATATCATCATCATCATCTCATCATGATATCATCATCATCATCATCTCATCATGATATCATCATCATCATCATCATCTCATCATGATATCATCATCATCATCATCTCATCATGATATCATCATCATGACATCATCATCATGACATCATCATCATCATCATCATCATCTCATCATGATATCATCATCATCATCATCATCATCTCATCATGATATCATCATCATCATCTCATCATGATATCATCATCATCATCATCATCTCATCATGATATCATCATCATCATCATCATCTCATCATTATATCATCATCATCATCATCTCATCATAATATCATCATCATCATCTCATCATCATCATCATCATCATCTCATCATGATATCATCATCATCTCATCATGTTATCATCATCATCATCATCATCATCATCTCATCATGATATCATCATCATCTCATCATGATATCATCATCATGATATCATATTCATCATCTCATCATATCATCATCATGATATCATCATCATCATCATCATCATCATCATCATCATCATCTCATCATGATATCATCATCATGATATCATCATCATCATCATCATCATCTCATCATGATATCATCATCATCATCTCATCATGATATCATCATCATGATATCATCATCATGATATCATCATCATGATATCATCAGCATCATCATCATCATCTCATCATGATATCATCATCATCATCATCTCATCATGATATCATCATCATGATATCATCATCATGATATCATCATCATGATATCATCATCATGATATCATCATCATGATATCATCAGCATCATCATCATCATCTCATCATGATATCATCATCATCATCTCATCATGATATCATCATCATGATATCATCATCATGATATCATCATCATGATATCATCAGCATCATCATCATCATCTCATCATGATATCATCATCATCATCATCATCATCATCTCATCATGATATCATCATCATCTCATCATGATATCATCAGCATCATCATCATCATCATCTCATCATGATATCATCATCATCTCATCATGATATCATCAGCATCATCATCATCATCTCATCATGATATCATCATCATCATCATCATCATCATCTCATCATGATATCATCATCATCATCATCATCATGATATCATCATCATGACATCATCATCAGCATCATCATCTCATCATGATATCATCATCATGATATCATCATCATCATCTCATCATGATATCAGCATCAGCATCTCATCATGATATCATCATCATGATATCATCATCATCATCTCATCATGATATCATCATCATCATCTCATCATGATATCATCATCATCATCATCATCTCATCATGATATCATCATCATCATCATCATCTCATCATTATATCATCATCATCTCATCATGACATCATCATCTTGATATCATCATCATCATCATTTGATCATGATATCATCATCATCATCTCATCATGATATCATCATCATCATCATCATCATCATCATCATCATCATCTCATCATAATATCATCATCATCATCTCATCATGATATAATCATCATCTCATCATGATATCATCATCATCTCATCATGATATCATCATCATCTCATCATAATATCATCATGAGATGATGATGATGATGATGATGATATCATGATGAGATGATAATGATGATATCATGATGATATCATGATGAGATGATTATATCATGATGATATCATGATGAGATGATGATGATATCATGATGAGATGATGATGATGATATCTTGATGATGATATCATGATGAGATGATGATGATGCTGATGATGATGTCATGATGAAATGATGATGATGATGATATCATGATGAGATGATGATGATGATGATATGATGATGATGATGATATCATGATGAGATGATGATGATGATATCATGATGAGATGATGATGATGAGATGATGATGATATCATCATGATATCATCATCATCATCATCTCATCATGATATCATCATCATCATCTCATCATGATATCATCATCATGATATCATCATCATTATCATCATCATCTCATCATGATATCATGATATCATCATCATCATCATCTCATCATGATATCATCATCATCTCATCATGATATCATCAGCATCATCATCATCATCATCATCTCATCATGATATCATCATCATGATATCATCATCATTATCATCATCATCTCATCATGATATCATGATATCATCATCATCATCATCTCATCATGATATCATTATCATCTCATCATGATATCATCAGCATCATCATCATCATCATCTCATCATGATATCATCATCATCTCATCATGATATCATCAGCAGCATCAGCATCATCATCTCATCATGATATCATCATCATCATCATCATCATGATATCATCATGATATCATCATCATCATCATCTCATCATGATATCATCATCATCATCATCATCATGATATCATCATCTCATCATGATATCATCATCATCATCTCATCATGATATCATCATCATCATCTCATCATGATATCATCATCATCATCATCATCATCATCATCATCATCTCATCATGATATCATCATCATCATCTCATCATGATATCATCATCATCATCTCATCATGATATCATCATCATCATCTCATCATGATATCATCATCATCATCTCATCATGATATCATCATCATCATCTCATCATGATATCATCATCATCATCTCATCATGATATCATCATCATCATCTCATAATGATATCATCATCATCATCATCATCATCTCATCATTATATCATCATCATCATCTCATCATGATATCATCATCATGATATCATCATCATCATTATCTCATCATGATATCATCATCATCATCTCATCATGATATCATCATCATCATCATCCTCATCTCATCATCATCATCATCATCATCTCATCATAATATCATCATCATCATCTCATCATGATATCATCATCATCATCTCATCATGATATCATCATCATCATCATCTCATCATGTTATCATCATCATCATCATCATCATCATCATCATCATCTCATCATGATATCATCATCATTTCATCATGATATCATCATCATGATATCATATTCATCATCTCATCATATCATCATCATGATATCATCATCTCATCATGATATCATCATCATCTCATCATGATATCATCATGATATCATCATGATATCATCATGATATCATCATGATATCATCATGATATCATCATTATCATCTCATCATGATATCATCATCATCATCATCTCATCATGATATCATCATCATCTCATCATGATATCATCATCTCATCATGATATCATCATCATCATCTCATCATGATATCATCATCATCATCTCATCATGATATCATCATCATCATCTCATCATGTTATCATCATCATCATCATCTCATCATGATATCATCATCATCATCATCTCATCATGATATCATCATCATGATATCATCATCATCTCATCATGATATCATCATTATCATCTCATCATGATATCATCATGATATCATCATTATCATCTCATCATGATATCATCATTATCATCTCATCATGATATCATCATCATCTCATCATGATATCATCATCATCTCATCATGATATCATCATCTCATCATGATATCATCATCATCATCATCTCATCATGATATCATCATCATGACATCATCATCAGCATCATCATCTCATCATGATATCATCATCATCTCATCATGATATCATCATCTCATCATGATATCATCATCATCATCATCTCATCATGATATCATCATCATGACATCATCATCAGCATCATCATCTCATCATGATATCATCATCATGATCATCATCATCATCAGCTCATCATGGTATCATCATCATCTCATCATATCATCAACATAATCTCATCATGATATCATCATCATCATCATCTCATCATGATATCATCATCATCATCTCATCATGATATCATCATCAACATCATCATCATCTCATCATGATATCATCATCATCATCATCTCATCATGATATCATCATCATGACATCATCATCAGCATCATCATCATCTCATCATGATATCATCATCATGATCATCATCATCATCAGCTCATCATGGTATCATCATCATCTCATCATATCATCAACATAATCTCATCATGATATCATCATCATCATCATCTCATCATGATATCATCATCATCTCATCATTATATCATCATCATCATCATCATCTCATCATGATATCATCATCATCATCATCTCATCATGATATCATCATCATGACATCATCATCAGCATCATCATCTCATCATGATATCATCATCATGATCATCATCATCATCAGCTCATCATGGTATCATCATCATCTCATCATATCATCAACATAATCTCATCATGATATCATCATCATCTCATCATGATATCATCATCATCTCATCATTATATCATCATCATCATCATCATCATCATTTCATCATGATATCATCATCATCTCATCATGATATCATCATGATATCATCATGATATCATCATGATATCATCATGATATCATCATTATCATCTCATCATGATATCATCATCACATCATGTTATCATCATCATCATCATCATCTCATCATGATATCATCATCATCATCATCATCTCATCATGATATCATCATCATCATCTCATCATGATATCATCGTCATCATCTCATCATGATATCATCATCATCATCTCATCATGTTATCATCATCATCATCTCATCATGATATCATCATCATCATCATCATCTAATCATGATATCATAATCATCATCATCATCATCTCATCATGATATCATCATCATCATCATCTCATCATGATATCATCATCTCATCATGATATCATCATCATGATATCATCATCATGACATCAACATCATCATCATCATCATCTCATCATGATATCATCATCATCATCATCTCATCATGATATCATCATCTCATCATGAGATCATCATCATGATATCATCATCATGACATCAACATCATCATCATCATCATCTCATCATGATATCATCATCATCTCATCATGATATCCTCATCATCATCATCATCTCATCATGATATCATCATCATGATATCATCATCATCTGATCACGATATCATCATCATCAGCTCATCATGGTATCATCATCATCTCATCATATCATCAACATCATCTCATCATGATATCATCATCATGTTATCATCATCATCTCATCATGATATCATCATGATCTCATCATTATATCATCATCATCATCATCATCTCATCATGATATCATCATCATCTCATCATGATATCATCATCATCTCATCATGATATCATCATGATATCATCATTATCATCTCATCATTATCATCTCATCATGATATCATCATCATCATCATCTCATCATGATATCATCATCATCTCATCATGATATCATCATCATCTCATCATGATATCATCATCATCATCATCATCATGATATCATCATCATCATCATCTCATCATGATATCATCATCATCATCATCTCATCATGATATCATTATCATCTCATCATGATATCATCATCATCATCATCATCTCATCATGATATCATCATCATCATCATCTCATCATGATATCATCATCATGACATCATCATCATGACATCATCATCATCATCATCATCATCATCTCATCATGATATCATCATCATGATATCATCATCATCATCTCATCATGATATCATCATCATCATCATCTCATCATGATATCATCATCATCATCATCATCTCATCATGATATCATCATCATCATCATCTCATCATGATATCATCATCATGACATCATCATCATGATATCATCATCATCATCATCATCTCATCATGATATCATCATCATCATCATCTCATCATGATATCATCATCATCATCATCATCTCATCATGATATCATCATCATCTCATCATGATATCATCATCATCATCATCATCTCATCATGATATCATCATCATCATCATCATCTCATCATTATATCATCATCATCATCTCATCATGATATCATCATCATCATCATCATCATCATCATCTCATCATAATATCATCATCATCATCTCATCATCATCATCATCATCTCATCATGATATCATCATCATCTCATCATGTTATCATCATCATCATCATCATCATCATCATCTCATCATGATATCATCATCATCTCATCATGATATCATCATCATGATATCATATTCATCATCTCATCATATCATCATCATGATATCATCATCATCATCATCATCATCATCATCATCATCATCATCTCATCATGATATCATCATCATGATATCATCATCATCATCATCTCATCATGATATCATCATCATCATCTCATCATGATATCATCATCATGATATCATCATCATGATATCATCATCATGATATCATCAGCATCATCATCATCATCTCATCATGATATCATCATCATCATCATCTCATCATGATATCATCATCATGATATCATCATCATGATATCATCATCATGATATCATCATCATGATATCATCAGCATCATCATCATCATCTCATCATGATATCATCATCATCATCTCATCATGATATCATCATCATGATATCATCATCATGATATCATCATCATGATATCATCAGCATCATCATCATCATCTCATCATGATATCATCATCATCATCATCATCATCATCTCATCATGATATCATCATCATCTCATCATGATATCATCAGCATCATCATCACCATCATCTCATCATGATATCATCATCATCTCATCATGATATCATCAGCATCATCATCATCATCTCATCATGATATCATCATCATCATCATCATCATCTCATCATGATATCATCATCATCATCATCATCATGATATCATCATCATGACATCATCATCAGCATCATCATCTCATCATGATATCATCATCATGATATCATCATCATCATCTCATCATGATATCAGCATCAGCATCTCATCATGATATCATCATCATGATATCATCATCATCATCTCATCATGATATCATCATCATCATCTCATCATGATATCATCATCATCATCATCATCTCATCATGATATCATCATCATCATCATCATCATCTCATCATTATATCATCATCATCTCATCATGACATCATCATCTTGATATCATCATCATCATCATTTGATCATGATATCATCATCATCATCTCATCATGATATCATCATCATCATCTCATCATGATATCATCATCATGACATCATCATCATGACATCATCATCATCATCATTATCTCATCATGATATCATCATCATCTCATCATTATATCATCATCATCATCATTTCATCATGATATCATCATCATCTCATCATGATATCATCATGATATCATCATGATATCATCATGATATCATCATTATCATCTCATCATGATATCATCATCACATCATGTTATCATCATCATCATCTCATCATGATATCATCATCATCATCATCTCATCATGATATCATCATCATCATCTCATCATGATATCATCATCATCATCTCATCATGATATCATCATCATCATCTCATCATGATATCATCATCATCATCTCATCATGTTATCATCATCATCATCATCTCATCATGATATCATCATCATCATCATCTCATCATGATATCATCATCATGATATCATCATCATCTCATCATGATATCATCATTATCATCTCATCATGATATCATCATGATATCATCATTATCATCTCATCATGATATCATCATTATCATCTCATCATGATATCATCATCATCTCATCATGATATCATCATCATCTCATCATGATATCATCATCTCATCATGATATCATCATCATCATCATCTCATCATGATATCATCATCATCTCATCATGATATCATCATCATCATCATCTCATCATGATATCATCATCAAAATCATCATCATCTCATCATGATATCATCATCATCATCATCTCATCATGATATCATCATCATGACATCATCATCAGCATCATCATCTCATCATGATATCATCATCATGATCATCATCATCATCAGCTCATCATGGTATCATCATCATCTCATCATATCATCAACATAATCTCATCATGATATCATCATCATCATCATCTCATCATGATATCATCATCATCATCATCTCATCATGATATCATCATCAACATCATCATCATCTCATCATGATATCATCATCATCATCATCTCATCATGATATCATCATCATGACATCATCATCAGCATCATCATCATCTCATCATGATATCATCATCATGATCATCATCATCATCAGCTCATCATGGTATCATCATCATCTCATCATATCATCAACATAATCTCATCATGATATCATCATCATCATCATCTCATCATGATATCATCATCATCTCATCATTATATCATCATCATCATCATCATCATCATCATCTCATCATGATATCATCATCATCATCATCTCATCATGATATCATCATCATGACATCATCATCAGCATCATCATCTCATCATGATATCATCATCATGATCATCATCATCATCAGCTCATCATGGTATCATCATCATCTCATCATATCATCAACATAATCTCATCATGATATCATTATCATCTCATCATGATATCATCATCATCTCATCATTATATCATCATCATCATCATCATCATCATTTCATCATGATATCATCATTATCATCTCATCATGATATCATCATCACATCATGTTATCATCATCATCATCATCATCTCATCATGATATCATCATCATCATCATCTCATCATGATATCATCATCATCATCTCATCATGATATCATTATCATCATCATCTCATCATGATATCATCATCATCATCTCATCATGTTATCATCATCATCATCATCATCATCATCTCATCATGATATCATCATCATCATCATCATCTAATCATGATATCATAATCATCATCATCATCATCTCATCATGATATCATCATCATCATCATCTCATCATGATATCATCATCTCATCATGATATCATCATCATGATATCATCATCATCTCATCATGATATCATCATCATCATCATCTCATCATGATATCATCATCATCATCATCTCATCATGATATCATCATCTCATCATGATATCATCATCATGATATCATCATCATGACATCAACATCATCATCATCATCATCTCATCATGATATCATCATCATCTCATCATGATATCATCATCATCATCATCATCTCATCATGATATCATCATCATGATATCATCATCATCTGATCACGATATCATCATCATCAGCTCATCATGGTATCATCATCATCTCATCATATCATCAACATCATCTCAACATGATATCATCATCATGATATCATCATCATCTCATCATGATATCATCATCATCTCATCATATCATCATCATCATCATCATCTCATCATGATATCATCATCATCTCATCATATCATCATCATCATCATCATCTCATCATGATATCATCATCATCTCATCATGATATCATCATCATCTCATCATGATATCATCATGATATCATCATTATCATCTCATCATTATCATCTCATCATGATATCATCATCATCATCATCATCTCATCATGATATCATCATCATCTCATCATGATATCATCATCATCTCATCATGATATCATCATCATCATCATCATCATGATATCATCATCATCATCTCATCATGATATCATCATCATCATCATCATCTCATCATGATATCATTATCATCTCATCATGATATTATCATCATCATCATCTCATCATGATATCATCATCATCATCATCATGATATCATCATCATCATCTCTTCATGATATCATCATCATCATCATCTCATCATGATATCATTATCATCTCATCATGATATTATCATCATCATCATCTCATCATGATATCATCATCATCATCATCATCATCTCATCATGATATCATCATCATCATCATCTCATCATGATATCATCATCATGACATCATCATCATGACATCATCATCATCATCATCATCTCATCATGATATCATCATCATGATATCATCATCATCATCTCATCATGATATCATCATCATCATCATCTCATCATGATATCATCATCATCATCATCATCATCTCATCATGATATCATCATCATCATCATCTCATCATGATATCATCATCATGACATCATCATCATGACATCATCATCATCATCATTATCTCATCATGATATCATCATCATCTCATCATTATATCATCATCATCATCATTTCATCATGATATCATCATCATCTCATCATGATATCATCATGATATCATCATGATATCATCATGATATCATCATTATCATCTCATCATGATATCATCATCACATCATGTTATCATCATCATCATCTCATCATGATATCATCATCATCATCATCTCATCATGATATCATCATCATCATCTCATCATGATATCATCATCATCATCTCATCATGATATCATCATCATCATCTCATCATGTTATCATCATCATCATCATCATCATCTCATCATGATATCATCATCATCATCATCATCATCTCATCATGATATCATCATCATCATCATCATCATCATCATCATCTCATCATGATATCATCATCATCATCATCTCATCATGATATCATCATCTCATCATGATATCATCATCATGATATCATCATCATGACATCAACATCATCATCATCATCATCTCATCATGATATCATCATCATCTCATCATGATATCCTCATCATCATCATCATCATCATCATCATCTCATCATGATATCATCATCTCATCATGATATCATCATCTCATCATGATATCATCATCATGATATCATCATCATGACATCAACATCATCATCATCATCATCTCATCATGATATCATCATCATCTCATCATGATATCCTCATCATCATCATCATCATCATCATCTCATCATGATATCATCATCATCATCATCATCTCATCATGATATCATCATCATGATATCATAATCATCATCTCATCATATCATCATCATGATATCATCATCATCATGATATCATCATCATCATCATCATCATCTCATCATGATATCATCATCATGATAGTATCATCATCATCTCATCATATCATCATCATGATATCATCATCATCATCATGATATCATCATCATCATCATCTCATCATGATATCATCATCATCATCATCTCATCATGATATCATCATCTCATCATGATATCATCATCATCTCATCATGATATCCTCATCATCATCATCTCATCATGATATCATCATCATGATATCATCATCATCTGATCACGATATCATCATCATCAGCTCATCATGGTATCATCATCATCTCATCATATCATCAACATCATCTCATCATGATATCATCATCATGATATCATCATCATCTCATCATGATATCATCATAATCTCATCATTATATCATCATCATCATCATCATCTCATCATGATATCATCATCATCTCATCATGATATCATCATCATCTCACCATGATATCATCATGATATCATCATGATATCATCATTATCATCTCATCATGATATCATCATCATCATCATCTCATCATGATATCATCATCATCTCATCATGATATCATCATCTCATCATGATATCATCATCATCATCTCATCATGATATCATCATCATCATCTCATCATGATATCATCATCATCATCTCATCATGTTATCATCATCATCATCATCTCATCATGATATCATCATCATCATCTCATCATGATATCATCATCATCATCTCATCATCATCTCATCATGATATCATCATTATCATCTCATCATGATATCATCATGATATCATCATTATCATCTCATCATGATATCATCATTATCATCTCATCATGATATCATCATCATCTCATCATGATATCATCATCATCTCATCATGATATCATCATCTCATCATGATATCATCATCATCATCATCTCATCATGATATCATCATCATGACATCATCATCAGCATCATCATCTCATCATGATATCATCATAATCTCATCATGATATCATCATCTCATCATGATATCATCATCATCATCATCTCATCATGATATCATCATCATGACATCATCATCAGCATCATCATCTCATCATGATATCATCATCATGATCATCATCATCATCAGCTCATCATGGTATCATCATCATCTCATCATATCATCAACATAATCTCATCATGATATCATCATCATCATCATCTCATCATGATATCATCATCATCATCTCATCATGATATCATCATCAACATCATCATCATCTCATCATGATATCATCATCATCATCATCTCATCATGATATCATCATCATGACATCATCATCAGCATCATCATCATCTCATCATGATATCATCATCATGATCATCATCATCATCAGCTCATCATGGTATCATCATCATCTCATCATATCATCAACATAATCTCATCATGATATCATCATCATCATCATCTCATCATGATATCATCATCATCTCATCATTATATCATCATCATCATCATCATCATCTCATCATGATATCATCATCATCATCATCTCATCATGATATCATCATCATGACATCATCATCAGCATCATCATCTCATCATGATATCATCATCATGATCATCATCATCATCAGCTCATCATGGTATCATCATCATCTCATCATATCATCAACATAATCTCATCATGATATCATCATCATCTCATCATGATATCATCATCATCTCATCATTATATCATCATCATCATCATCATCATCATTTCATCATGATATCATCATCATCTCATCATGATATCATCATGATATCATCATGATATCATCATGATATCATCATGATATCATCATTATCATCTCATCATGATATCATCATCACATCATGTTATCATCATCATCATCATCATCTCATCATGATATCATCATCATCATCATCTCATCATGATATCATCATCATCATCTCATCATGATATCATCGTCATCATCTCATCATGATATCATCATCATCATCTCATCATGTTATCATCATCATCATCATCATCTCATCATGATATCATCATCATCATCATCATCTAATCATGATATCATAATCATCATCATCATCATCTCATCATGATATCATCATCATCATCATCTCATCATGATATCATCATCTCATCATGATATCATCATCATGATATCATCATCATGACATCAACATCATCATCATCATCATCTCATCATGATATCATCATCATCATCATCTCATCATGATATCATCATCTCATCATGATATCATCATCATGATATCATCATCATGACATCAACATCATCATCATCATCATCTCATCATGATATCATCATCATCTCATCATGATATCCTCATCATCATCATCATCTCATCATGATATCATCATCATGATATCATCATCATCTGATCACGATATCATCATCATCAGCTCATCATGGTATCATCATCATCTCATCATATCATCAACATCATCTCATCATGATATCATCATCATGATATCATCATCATCTCATCATGATATCATCATGATCTCATCATTATATCATCATCATCATCATCATCATCATCTCATCATGATATCATCATCATCTCATCATGATATCATCATCATCTCATCATGATATCATCATGATATCATCATGATATCATCATTATCATCTCATCATTATCATCTCATCATGATATCATCATCATCATCATCTCATCATGATATCATCATCATCTCATCATGATATCATCATCATCATCATCATCATGATATCATCATCATCATCATCATCTCATCATGATATCATCATCATCATCATCTCATCATGATATCATTATCATCTCATCATGATATCATCATCATCATCATCTCATCATGATATCATCATCATCATCATCTCATCATGATATCATCATCATGACATCATCATCATGACATCATCATCATCATCATCATCTCATCATGATATCATCATCATGATATCATCATCATCATCTCATCATGATATCATCATCATCATCATCTCATCATGATATCATCATCATCATCATCATCTCATCATGATATCATCATCATCATCATCTCATCATGATATCATCATCATGACATCATCATCATGACATCATCATCATCATCATCATCATCTCATCATGATATCATCATCATCATCATCATCATCTCATCATGATATCATCATCATCATCTCATCATGATATCATCATCATCATCATCATCTCATCATGATATCATCATCATCATCATCATCTCATCATTATATCATCATCATCATCATCTCATCATAATATCATCATCATCATCTCATCATCATCATCATCATCATCTCATCATGATATCATCATCATCTCATCATGTTATCATCATCATCATCATCATCATCATCTCATCATGATATCATCATCATCTCATCATGATATCATCATCATGATATCATATTCATCATCTCATCATATCATCATCATGATATCATCATCATCATCATCATCATCATCATCATCATCATCTCATCATGATATCATCATCATGATATCATCATCATCATCATCATCATCTCATCATGATATCATCATCATCATCTCATCATGATATCATCATCATGATATCATCATCATGATATCATCATCATGATATCATCAGCATCATCATCATCATCTCATCATGATATCATCATCATCATCATCTCATCATGATATCATCATCATGATATCATCATCATGATATCATCATCATGATATCATCATCATGATATCATCATCATGATATCATCAGCATCATCATCATCATCTCATCATGATATCATCATCATCATCTCATCATGATATCATCATCATGATATCATCATCATGATATCATCATCATGATATCATCAGCATCATCATCATCATCTCATCATGATATCATCATCATCATCATCATCATCATCATCTCATCATGATATCATCATCATCTCATCATGATATCATCAGCATCATCATCATCATCATCTCATCATGATATCATCATCATCTCATCATGATATCATCAGCATCATCCTCATCATCTCATCATGATATCATCATCATCATCATCATCATCTCATCATGATATCATCATCATCATCATCATCATGATATCATCATCATGACATCATCATCAGCATCATCATCTCATCATGATATCATCATCATGATATCATCATCATCATCTCATCATGATATCAGCATCAGCATCTCATCATGATATCATCATCATGATATCATCATCATCATCTCATCATGATATCATCATCATCATCTCATCATGATATCATCATCATCATCATCATCTCATCATGATATCATCATCATCATCATCATCTCATCATTATATCATCATCATCTCATCATGACATCATCATCTTGATATCATCATCATCATCATTTGATCATGATATCATCATCATCATCTCATCATGATATCATCATCATCATCATCATCATCATCATCATCATCATCATCATCTCATCATAATATCATCATCATCATCTCATCATGATATAATCATCATCTCATCATGATATCATCATCATCTCATCATGATATCATCATCATCTCATCATAATATCATCATGAGATGATGATGATGATGATGATGATATCATGATGAGATGATAATGATGATATCATGATGATATCATGATGAGATGATTATATCATGATGATATCATGATGAGATGATGATGATATCATGATGAGATGATGATGATGATATCTTGATGATGATATCATGATGAGATGATGATGATGCTGATGATGATGTCATGATGAAATGATGATGATGATGATATCATGATGAGATGATGATGATGATGATATGATGATGATGATGATATCATGATGAGATGATGATGATGATATCATGATGAGATGATGATGATGAGATGATGATGATATCATCATGATATCATCATCATCATCATCTCATCATGATATCATCATCATCATCTCATCATGATATCATCATCATGATATCATCATCATTATCATCATCATCTCATCATGATATCATGATATCATCATCATCATCATCTCATCATGATATCATCATCATCTCATCATGATATCATCAGCATCATCATCATCATCATCATCTCATCATGATATCATCATCATGATATCATCATCATTATCATCATCATCTCATCATGATATCATGATATCATCATCATCATCATCTCATCATGATATCATTATCATCTCATCATGATATCATCAGCATCATCATCATCATCATCTCATCATGATATCATCATCATCTCATCATGATATCATCAGCAGCATCAGCATCATCATCTCATCATGATATCATCATCATCATCATCATCATGATATCATCATGATATCATCATCATCATCATCTCATCATGATATCATCATCATCATCATCATGATATCATCATCTCATCATGATATCATCATCATCATCTCATCATGATATCATCATCATCATCTCATCATGATATCATCATCATCATCATCATCTCATCATAATATCATCATCATCTCATCATGATATCATCATCATCATCTCATCATGATATCATCATCATCATCTCATCATGATATCATCATCATCATCTCATCATGATATCATCATCATCATCTCATCATGATATCATCATCATCATCTCATCATGATATCATCATCATCATCATCATCATCATCATCTCATCATGATATCATCATCATCATCTCATCATGATATCATCATCATCATCTCATCATGATATCATCATCATCATCTCATCATGATATCATCATCATCATCTCATCATGATATCATCATCATCATCTCATCATGATATCATCATCATCATCTCATCATGATATCATCATCATCATCATCATCATCATCTCATCATTATATCATCATCATCATCTCATCATGATATCATCATCATCTCATCATGATATCATCATCATCATCATCTCATCATGATATCATCATCATCATCTCATCATGATATCATCATCATCATCATCTCATCATGATATCATCATCATCATCTCATCATGATATCATCATCATCATCTCATCATGATATCATCATCATCATCTCATCATGTTATCATCATCATCATCTCATCATGTTATCATCATCATCATCATCATCATCATCATCATCTCATCATGATATCATCATCATTTCATCATGATATCATCAGCATCATCATCATCATCATCATCTCATCATGATATCATCATCATGATATCATCATCATTATCATCATCATCTCATCATGATATCATGATATCATCATCATCATCATCTCATCATGATATCATCATCATCTCATCATGATATCATCAGCATCATCATCATCATCATCATCTCATCATGATATCATCATCATCTCATCATGATATCATCAGCAGCATCATCATCATCATCTCATCATGATATCATCATCATCATCATCATCATGATATCATCATGATATCATCATCATCATCATCTCATCATGATATCATCATCATCATCATCATGATATCATCATGATATCATCATCATCATCATCTCATCATGATATCATCATCATCATCATCTCATCATGATATCATCATCATCATCATCATCTCATCATAATATCATCATCATCTCATCATGATATCATCATCATCATCTCATCATGATATCATCATCATCATCTCATCATGATATCATCATCATCATCTCATCATGATATCATCATCATCATCTCATCATGATATCATCATCATCATCTCATCATGATATCATCATCATCATCATCATCATCATCTCATCATGATATCATCATCATCATCTCATCATGATATCATCATCATCATCTCATCATGATATCATCATCATCATCTCATCATGATATCATCATCATCATCTCATCATGATATCATCATCATCATCTCATCATGATATCATCATCATCATCTCATCATGATATCATCATCATCATCTCATCATGATATCATCATCATCATCATCATCATCATCATCTCATCATTATATCATCATCATCATCTCATCATGATATCATCATCATGATATCATCATCATCATCATCTCATCATGATATCATCATCATCATCTCATCATGATATCATCATCATCATCATCATCATCATCTCATCATCATCATCATCATCATCTCATCATAATATCATCATCATCATCTCATCATGATATCATCATCATCATCTCATCATGTTATCATCATCATCATCATCATCATCATCATCATCATCTCATCATGATATCATCATCATTTCATCATGATATCATCATCATGATATCATATTCATCATCTCATCATATCATCATCATGATATCATCATCTCATCATGATATCATCATCATCTCATCATGATATCATCATGATATCATCATGATATCATCATGATATCATCATGATATCATCATGATATCATCATGATATCATCATTATCATCTCATCATGATATCATCATCATCATCATCATCTCATCATGATATCATCATCATCATCTCATCATGATATCATCATCATCATCTCATCATGATATCATCATCATCATCTCATCATGATATCATCATCATCATCATCATCATCATCATCATCTCATCATGATATCATCATCATCATCTCATCATGATATCATCATCATCATCTCATCATGATATCAACATCATCATCTCATCATGATATCATCATCATCATCTCATCATGATATCATCATCATCATCTCATCATGATATCATCATCATCATCTCATCATGATATCATCATCATCATCATCATCATCATCTCATCATTATATCATCATCATCATCTCATCATGATATCATCATCATCATCTCATCATGATATCATCATCATCATCATCTCATCATGATATCATCATCATCATCTCATCATGATATCATCATCATCATCATCTCATCATGATATCATCATCATCATCTCATCATGATATCATCATCATCATCTCATCATGATATCATCATCATCATCTCATCATGTTATCATCATCATCATCTCATCATGTTATCATCATCATCATCATCATCATCATCATCATCATTTCATCATGATATCATCATCATGATATCATATTCATCATCTCATCATATCATCATCATGATATCATCATCTCATCATGATATCATCATCATCTCATCATGATATCATCATGATATCATCATGATATCATCATGATATCATCATGATATCATCATGATATCATCATTATCATCTCATCATGATATCATCATCATCATCATCATCTCATCATGATATCATCATCATCATCATCATCATCATCATCATCATCATCATATCATCATGATATCATCATCATCTCATCATGAAATCATCATCTCATCATGATATCATAATCATCTCATCATGATATCATCATCATCTCATCATGATATCATCATCATCATCATCATCATCATCTCATCATGATATCATCATCATCATCATCATCTCATCATGATATCATCATCATCATCATCATCATCATCTCATCATGATATCATCAGCATCATCATCATCATCATCATCATCTCATCATGATATCATCATCATCATCTCATCATGATATCATCATCATCATCTCATCATGATATCATCAGCATCATCATCATCATCATCATCTCATCATGATATCATCATCATCATCATCTCATCATGATATCATCATCATCATCATCATCATCTCATCATTATATCATCATCATCATCTCATCATGATATCATCATCATGATATCATCATCATCATCATCATCTCATCATCATCATCATCATCTCATCATAATATCATCATCATCATCTCATCATGATATCATCATCATCATCATCTCATCATGACATCATCATCATCATCTCATCATGTTATCATCATCATCATCATCATCATCATCTCATCATGATATCATCATCATCATCATCTCATCATGATATCATCATCATGATATCATCATCATCATCTCATCATGATATCATCATCATCATCTCATCATGATATCATCATCATGATATCATCATCATTATCATCATCATCTCATCATGATATCATGATATAATCATCATCATCATCTCATCATGATATCATCATCATCTCATCATGATATCATCAGCATCATCATCATCATCATCTCATCATGATATCATCATCATCCTCACCAAAGAGGAGAAACGCGTTGTTTGCTATAGGAAACAAGGGATGTGCAACACTGGACTCTTTTTCAAGGATTTTTACCATTTTTACTGCTTTTAATGAAATTGAGGACTCTTCAGATTTTAACTGTAAGAATTCTATGTTTTATTTGTATTACATATTAAACAGTGTTAATTAATATCCTTGCCTTCCTTCTTCCTCATGTGTTTTGTGGAGTCTTCATGGATGAAGTGACGGAACATCATTAACCCTTTCCCTGGGCTCCCTTATGCTGATATCCCTGAGCAAGTAGTTGCTCAGACGAATGTGAGTGGCCACTTGGCACAATTCATTCACTTTATTTCACTTTTTCTTTGATATATTACACTATTGTGTGTTTTATTCTTTTATTTTTCATATTCCCTTTGTACAACACTGCAAGATACATACTTGTTCTAAGGGTAAATATAAGTGTGTGTAGTGTTGGTTGAAGCGCACTGGTCACGTTTTTCTTTGTATCATCATCATTATCATCATCATCTCATCATGATATCATGATATCATCATCATCATCATCATCTCATCATGATATCATCATCATCTCATCATGATATCATCAGCATCATCATCATCATCATCATCTCATCATGATATCATCATCATCTCATCATGATATCATCAGCAGCATCATCATCATCATCATCATCATCTCATCATGATATCATCATCATCATCATCATCATCTCATCATGATATCATCATCATCATCATCTCATCATTATATCATCAGCATCATCATCATCATCATCTCATCATGATATCATCAGCATCATCATCATCATCATCTCATCATGATATCATCATCATCTCATCATGATATCATCAGCAGCATCATCATCATCATCATCATCATCATCTCATCATGATATCATCATCATCATCATCATCATCTCATCATGATATCATCATCATCATCATCTCATCATGATATCATCATCATGACATCATCATCATGACATCATCATCATCATCATCATCTCATCATGATATCATCATCATGATATCATCATCATCATCTCATCATGATATCATCATCATCATCATCTCATCATGATATCATCATCATCATCATCATCTCATCATGATATCATCATCATCATCATCTCATCATGATATCATCATCATGACATCATCATCATGATATCATCATCATCATCATCATCTCATCATGATATCATCATCATCATCATCTCATCATGATATCATCATCATCATCATCATCATCTCATCATGATATCATCATCATCATCTCATCATGATATCATCATCATCATCATCATCTCATCATGATATCATCATCATCATCATCATCTCATCATTATATCATCATCATCATCATCTCATCATGATATCATCATCATCATCATCATCATCATCATCATCTCATCATAATATCATCATCATCATCTCATCATCATCATCATCATCTCATCATGATATCATCATCATCTCATCATGTTATCATCATCATCATCATCATCATCATCATCATCTCATCATGATATCATCATCATCTCATCATGATATCATCATCATGATATCATATTCATCATCTCATCATATCATCATCATGATATCATCATCATCATCATCATCATCATCATCATCATCATCATCATCTCATCATGATATCATCATCATGATATCATCATCATCATCATCATCATCTCATCATGATATCATCATCATCATCTCATCATGATATCATCATCATGATATCATCATCATGATATCATCATCATGATATCATCAGCATCATCATCATCATCTCATCATGATATCATCATCATCATCATCTCATCATGATATCATCATCATGATATCATCATCATGATATCATCATCATGATATCATCATCATGATATCATCATCATGATATCATCAGCATCATCATCATCATCTCATCATGATATCATCATCATCATCTCATCATGATATCATCATCATGATATCATCATCATGATATCATCATCATGATATCATCATCATGATATCATCAGCATCATCATCATCATCTCATCATGATATCATCATCATCATCATCATCATCATCATCATCTCATCATGATATCATCATCATCTCATCATGATATCATCAGCATCATCATCATCATCATCTCATCATGATATCATCATCATCTCATCATATCATCAGCATCATCATCATCATCTCATCATGATATCATCATCATCATCATCATCATCTCATCATGATATCATCATCATCATCATCATCATGATATCATCATCATGACATCATCATCAGCATCATCATCTCATCATGATATCATCATCATGATATCATCATCATCATCTCATCATGATATCAGCATCAGCATCTCATCATGATATCATCATCATGATATCATCATCATCATCTCATCATGATATCATCATCATCATCTCATCATGATATCATCATCATCATCATCATCTCATCATGATATCATCATCATCATCATCATCTCATCATTATATCATCATCATCTCATCATGACATCATCATCTTGATATCATCATCATCATCATTTGATCATGATATCATCATCATCATCTCATCATGATATCATCATCATCATCATCATCATCATCATCATCATCTCATCATAATATCATCATCATCATCTCATCATGATATAATCATCATCTCATCATGATATCATCATCATCTCATCATGATATCATCATCATCTCATCATAATATCATCATGAGATGATGATGATGATGATGATGATATCATGATGAGATGATAATGATGATATCATGATGATATCATGATGAGATGATTATATCATGATGATATCATGATGAGATGATGATGATATCATGATGAGATGATGATGATATCTTGATGATGATATCATGATGAGATGATGATGATGCTGATGATGATGTCATGATGAAATGATGATGATGATGATATCATGATGAGATGATGATGATGATGATATGATGATGATGATGATATCATGATGAGATGATGATGATGATATCATGATGAGATGATGATGATGAGATGATGATGATATCATCATGATATCATCATCATCATCATCTCATCATGATATCATCATCATCATCATCTCATCATGATATCATCATCATGATATCATCATCATTATCATCATCATCTCATCATGATATCATGATATCATCATCATCATCATCTCATCATGATATCATCATCATCTCATCATGATATCATCAGCATCATCATCATCATCATCATCATCTCATCATGATATCATCATCATGATATCATCATCATTATCATCATCATCTCATCATGATATCATGATATCATCATCATCATCATGATATCATTATCATCTCATCATGATATCATCAGCATCATCATCATCATCATCTCATCATGATATCATCATCATCTCATCATGATATCATCAGCAGCATCAGCATCATCATCTCATCATGATATCATCATCATCATCATCATCATGATATCATCATGATATCATCATCATCATCATCTCATCATGATATCATCATCATCATCATCATGATATCATCATCTCATCATGATATCATCATCATCATCTCATCATGATATCATCATCATCATCTCATCATGATATCATCATCATCATCATCATCATCTCATCATAATATCATCATCATCTCATCATGATATCATCATCATCATCTCATCATGATATCATCATCATCATCTCATCATGATATCATCATCATCATCTCATCATGATATCATCATCATCATCTCATCATGATATCATCATCATCATCTCATCATGATATCATCATCATCATCATCATCATCATCATCTCATCATGATATCATCATCATCATCTCATCATGATATCATCATCATCATCTCATCATGATATCATCATCATCATCTCATCATGATATCATCATCATCATCTCATCATGATATCATCATCATCATCTCATCATGATATCATCATCATCATCTCATCATGATATCATCATCATCATCATCATCATCATCATCTCATCATTATATCATCATCATCATCTCATCATGATATCATCATCATCATCTCATCATGATATCATCATCATCATCATCTCATCATGATATCATCATCATCATCTCATCATGATATCATCATCATCATCATCTCATCATGATATCATCATCATCATCTCATCATGATATCATCATCATCATCTCATCATGATATCATCATCATCATCTCATCATGTTATCATCATCATCATCTCATCATGTTATCATCATCATCATCATCATCATCATCATCTCATCATGATATCATCATCATTTCATCATGATATCATCAGCATCATCATCATCATCATCATCTCATCATGATATCATCATCATGATATCATCATCATTATCATCATCATCTCATCATGATATCATGATATCATCATCATCATCATCTCATCATGATATCATCATCATCTCATCATGATATCATCAGCATCATCATCATCATCATCATCTCATCATGATATCATCATCATCTCATCATGATATCATCAGCAGCATCATCATCATCATCTCATCATGATATCATCATCATCATCATCATCATCATGATATCATCATGATATTATCATCATCATCATCTCATCATGATATCATCATCATCATCATCATGATATCATCATGATATCATCATCATCATCATCTCATCATGATATCATCATCATCATCTCATCATGATATCATCATCATCATCATCATCTCATCATAATATCATCATCATCTCATCATGATATCATCATCATCATCTCATCATGATATCATCATAATCATCTCATCATGATATCATCATCATCATCTCATCATGATATCATCATCATCATCTCATCATGATATCATCATCATCATCTCATCATGATATCATCATCATCATCATCATCTCATCATGATATCATCATCATCATCTCATCATGATATCATCATCATCATCTCATCATGATATCATCATCATCATCTCATCATGATATCATCATCATCATCTCATCATGATATCATCATCATCATCTCATCATGATATCATCATCATCATCTCATCATGATATCATCATCATCATCATCATCATCATCATCTCATCATTATATCATCATCATCATCTCATCATGATATCATCATCATGATATCATCATCATCATCATCTCATCATGATATCATCATCATCATCTCATCATGATATCATCATCATCATCATCATCATCTCATCATGATATCATCATCATCTCATCATGATATCATCATCATGATATCATATTCATCATCTCATCATATCATCATCATCATCATCATCATCATCATCATCATCATCATCATCTCATCATGATATCATCATCATGATATCATCATCATCATCATCATCATCATCATCTCATCATGATATCATCATCATCATCTCATCATGATATCATCATCATGATATCATCATCATGATATCATCATCATGATATCATCAGCATCATCATCATCATCTCATCATGATATCATCATCATCATCATCTCATCATGATATCATCATCATGATATCATCATCATGATATCATCATCATGATATCATCATCATGATATCATCATCATGATATCATCAGCATCATCATCATCATCTCATCATGATATCATCATCATCATCTCATCATGATATCATCATCATGATATCATCATCATGATATCATCATCATGATATCATCATCATGATATCATCAGCATCATCATCATCATCTCATCATGATATCATCATCATCATCATCATCATCATCATCTCATCATGATATCATCATCATCTCATCATGATATCATCAGCATCATCATCATCATCATCTCATCATGATATCATCATCATCTCATCATGATATCATCAGCATCATCATCATCATCTCATCATGATATCATCATCATCATCATCATCATCTCATCATGATATCATCATCATCATCATCATCATGATATCATCATCATGACATCATCATCAGCATCATCATCTCATCATGATATCATCATCATGATATCATCATCATCATCTCATCATGATATCAGCATCAGCATCTCATCATGATATCATCATCATGATATCATCATCATCATCTCATCATGATATCATCATCATCATCTCATCATGATATCATCATCATCATCATCATCTCATCATGATATCATCATCATCATCATCATCTCATCATTATATCATCATCATCTCATCATGGCATCATCATCTTGATATCATCATCATCATCATTTGATCATGATATCATCATCATCATCTCATCATGATATCATCATCATCATCATCATCATCATCATCTCATCATAATATCATCATCATCATCTCATCATGATATAATCATCATCTCATCATGATATCATCATCATCTCATCATGATATCATCATCATCTCATCATAATATCATCATGAGATGATGATGATGATGATGATGATATCATGATGAGATGATAATGATGATATCATGATGATATCATGATGAGATGATTATATCATGATGATATCATGATGAGATGATGATGATATCATGATGAGATGATGATGATGATATCATGATGATGATATCATGATGAGATGATGATGATGCTGATGATGATGTCATGATGAAATGATGATGATGATGATATCATGATGAGATGATGATGATGATGATATGATGATGATGATGATATCATGATGAGATGATGATGATGATATCATGATGAGATGATGATGATGAGATGATGATGATATCATCATGATATCATCATCATCATCATCTCATCATGATATCATCATCATCATCTCATCATGATATCATCATCATGATATCATCATCATTATCATCATCATCTCATCATGATATCATGATATCATCATCATCATCATCTCATCATGATATCATCATCATCTCATCATGATATCATCAGCATCATCATCATCATCATCATCTCATCATGATATCATCATCATGATATCATCATCATTATCATCATCATCTCATCATGATATCATGATATCATCATCATCATCATCTCATCATGATATCATCATCATCTCATCATGATATCATCAGCATCATCATCATCATCATCATCTCATCATGATATCATCATCATCTCATCATGATATCATCAGCAGCATCAGCATCATCATCTCATCATGATATCATCATCATCATCATCATCATGATATCATCATGATATCATCATCATCATCATCTCATCATGATATCATCATCATCATCATCATGATATCATCATCTCATCATGATATCATCATCATCATCTCATCATGATATCATCATCATCATCTCATCATGATATCATCATCATCATCATCATCTCATCATAATATCATCATCATCTCATCATGATATCATCATCATCATCTCATCATGATATCATCATCATCATCTCATCATGATATCATCATCATCATCTCATCATGATATCATCATCATCATCTCATCATGATATCATCATCATCATCTCATCATGATATCATCATCATCATCATCATCATCATCATCATCATCTCATCATGATATCATCATCATCATCTCATCATGATATCATCATCATCATCTCATCATGATATCAACATCATCATCTCATCATGATATCATCATCATCATCTCATCATGATATCATCATCATCATCTCATCATGATATCATCATCATCATCTCATCATGATATCATCATCATCATCATCATCATCATCTCATCATTATATCATCATCATCATCTCATCATGATATCATCATCATCATCTCATCATGATATCATCATCATCATCATCTCATCATGATATCATCATCATCATCTCATCATGATATCATCATCATCATCATCTCATCATGATATCATCATCATCATCTCATCATGATATCATCATCATCATCTCATCATGATATCATCATCATCATCTCATCATGTTATCATCATCATCATCTCATCATGTTATCATCATCATCATCATCATCATCATCATCATCATCATCTCATCATGATATCATCATCATTTCATCATGATATCATCAGCATCATCATCATCATCATCATCTCATCATGATATCATCATCATGATATCATCATCATTATCATCATCATCTCATCATGATATCATGATATCATCATCATCATCATCTCATCATGATATCATCATCATCTCATCATGATATCATCAGCATCATCATCATCATCATCTCATCATGATATCATCATCATCTCATCATGATATCATCAGCAGCATCATCATCATCATCTCATCATGATATCATCATCATCATCATCATCATGATATCATCATGATATCATCATCATCATCATCTCATCATGATATCATCATCATCATCATCATGATATCATCATGATATCATCATCATCATCATCTCATCATGATATCATCATCATCATCATCTCATCATGATATCATCATCATCATCATCATCTCATCATAATATCATCATCATCTCATCATGATATCATCATCATCATCTCATCATGATATCATCATCATCATCTCATCATGATATCATCATCATCATCTCATCATGATATCATCATCATCATCTCATCATGATATCATCATCATCATCTCATCATGATATCATCATCATCATCATCATCATCATCTCATCATGATATCATCATCATCATCTCATCATGATATCATCATCATCATCTCATCATGATATCATCATCATCATCTCATCATGATATCATCATCATCATCTCATCATGATATCATCATCATCATCTCATCATGATATCATCATCATCATCTCATCATGATATCATCATCATCATCTCATCATGATATCATCATCATCATCATCATCATCATCATCTCATCATTATATCATCATCATCATCTCATCATGATATCATCATCATGATATCATCATCATCATCATCTCATCATGATATCATCATCATCATCTCATCATGATATCATCATCATCATCATCATCATCATCTCATCATCATCATCATCATCATCTCATCATAATATCATCATCATCATCTCATCATGATATCATCATCATCATCTCATCATGTTATCATCATCATCATCATCATCATCATCATCATCATCTCATCATGATATCATCATCATTTCATCATGATATCATCATCATGATATCATATTCATCATCTCATCATATCATCATCATGATATCATCATCTCATCATGATATCATCATCATCTCATCATGATATCATCATGATATCATCATGATATCATCATGATATCATCATGATATCATCATGATATCATCATGATATCATCATTATCATCTCATCATGATATCATCATCATCATCATCATCTCATCATGATATCATCATCATCATCTCATCATGATATCATCATCATCATCTCATCATGATATCATCATCATCATCTCATCATGATATCATCATCATCATCATCATCATCATCATCATCTCATCATGATATCATCATCATCATCTCATCATGATATCATCATCATCATCTCATCATGATATCAACATCATCATCTCATCATGATATCATCATCATCATCTCATCATGATATCATCATCATCATCTCATCATGATATCATCATCATCATCTCATCATGATATCATCATCATCATCATCATCATCATCTCATCATTATATCATCATCATCATCTCATCATGATATCATCATCATCATCTCATCATGATATCATCATCATCATCATCTCATCATGATATCATCATCATCATCTCATCATGATATCATCATCATCATCATCTCATCATGATATCATCATCATCATCTCATCATGATATCATCATCATCATCTCATCATGATATCATCATCATCATCTCATCATGTTATCATCATCATCATCTCATCATGTTATCATCATCATCATCATCATCATCATCATCATCATTTCATCATGATATCATCATCATGATATCATATTCATCATCTCATCATATCATCATCATGATATCATCATCTCATCATGATATCATCATCATCTCATCATGATATCATCATGATATCATCATGATATCATCATGATATCATCATGATATCATCATGATATCATCATTATCATCTCATCATGATATCATCATCATCATCATCATCTCATCATGATATCATCATCATCATCATCATCATCATCATCATCATCATCATATCATCATGATATCATCATCATCTCATCATGAAATCATCATCTCATCATGATATCATAATCATCTCATCATGATATCATCATCATCTCATCATGATATCATCATCATCATCATCATCATCATCTCATCATGATATCATCATCATCATCATCATCTCATCATGATATCATCATCATCATCATCATCATCATCTCATCATGATATCATCAGCATCATCATCATCATCATCATCATCTCATCATGATATCATCATCATCATCTCATCATGATATCATCATCATCATCTCATCATGATATCATCAGCATCATCATCATCATCATCATCTCATCATGATATCATCATCATCATCATCTCATCATGATATCATCATCATCATCATCATCATCTCATCATTATATCATCATCATCATCTCATCATGATATCATCATCATGATATCATCATCATCATCATCATCTCATCATCATCATCATCATCTCATCATAATATCATCATCATCATCTCATCATGATATCATCATCATCATCATCTCATCATGACATCATCATCATCATCTCATCATGTTATCATCATCATCATCATCATCATCATCTCATCATGATATCATCATCATCATCATCTCATCATGATATCATCATCATGATATCATCATCATCATCTCATCATGATATCATCATCATCATCTCATCATGATATCATCATCATGATATCATCATCATTATCATCATCATCTCATCATGATATCATGATATAATCATCATCATCATCTCATCATGATATCATCATCATCTCATCATGATATCATCAGCATCATCATCATCATCATCTCATCATGATATCATCATCATCCTCACCAAAGAGGAGAAACGCGTTGTTTGCTATAGGAAACAAGGGATGTGCAACACTGGACTCTTTTTCAAGGATTTTTACCATTTTTACTGCTTTTAATGAAATTGAGGACTCTTCAGATTTTAACTGTAAGAATTCTATGTTTTATTTGTATTACATATTAAACAGTGTTAATTAATATCCTTGCCTTCCTTCTTCCTCATGTGTTTTGTGGAGTCTTCATGGATGAAGTGACGGAACATCATTAACCCTTTCCCTGGGCTCCCTTATGCTGATATCCCTGAGCAAGTAGTTGCTCAGACGAATGTGAGTGGCCACTTGGCACAATTCATTCACTTTATTTCACTTTTTCTTTGATATATTACACTATTGTGTGTTTTATTCTTTTATTTTTCATATTCCCTTTGTACAACACTGCAAGATACATACTTGTTCTAAGGGTAAATATAAGTGTGTGTAGTGTTGGTTGAAGCGCACTGGTCACGTTTTTCTTTGTATCATCATCATTATCATCATCATCTCATCATGATATCATGATATCATCATCATCATCATCATCTCATCATGATATCATCATCATCTCATCATGATATCATCAGCATCATCATCATCATCATCATCTCATCATGATATCATCATCATCTCATCATGATATCATCAGCAGCATCATCATCATCATCATCATCATCTCATCATGATATCATCATCATCATCATCATCATCTCATCATGATATCATCATCATCATCATCTCATCATTATATCATCAGCATCATCATCATCATCATCTCATCATGATATCATCAGCATCATCATCATCATCATCTCATCATGATATCATCATCATCTCATCATGATATCATCAGCAGCATCATCATCATCATCATCATCATCATCTCATCATGATATCATCATCATCATCATCATCATCTCATCATGATATCATCATCATCATCATCTCATCATTATATCATCAGCATCATCATCATGATATCATCATCATCATCATCATCATGATATCATCATCATCATCTCATCATGATATCATCATCATCATCATCTCATCATGATATCATTATCATCTCATCATGATATTATCATCATCATCATCTCATCATGATATCATCATCATCATCATCATCATCATCTCATCATGATATCATCATCATCATCATCATCTCATCATGATATCATCATCATGACATCATCATCATGACATCATCATCATCATCATCATCTCATCATGATATCATCATCATGATATCATCATCATCATCTCATCATGATATCATCATCATCATCATCTCATCATGATATCATCATCATCATCATCATCTCATCATGATATCATCATCATCTCATCATTATATCATCATCATCATCATTTCATCATGATATCATCATCATCTCATCATGATATCATCATGATATCATCATGATATCATCATTATCATCTCATCATGATATCATCATCACATCATGTTATCATCATCATCATCTCATCATGATATCATCATCATCATCATCTCATCATGATATCATCATCATCATCTCATCATGATATCATCATCATCATCTCATCATGATATCATCATCATCATCTCATCATGTTATCATCATCATCATCATCTCATCATGATATCATCATCATCATCATCATCTCATCATGATATCATCATCATCATCATCATCATTATCATCTCATCATGATATCATCATCATCATCTCATCATGATATCATCATCATCATCATCATCTCATCATGATATCATCATCATGACATCATCATCATGACATCATCATCATCATCATCATCTCATCATGATATCATCATCATGATATCATCATCATCATCTCATCATGATATCATCATCATCATCATCTCATCATGATATCATCATCATCATCATCATCTCATCATGATATCATCATCATCATCATCTCATCATGATATCATCATCATGACATCATGATATCATCATCATCATCATCATCTCATCATGATATCATCATCATCATCATCTCATCATGATATCATCATCATCATCATCATCTCATCATGATATCATCATCATCATCTCATCATGATATCATCATCATCATCATCATCTCATCATGATATCATCATCATCATCATCATCATCTCATCATTATATCATCATCATCATCTCATCATGATATCATCATCATCATCATCATCATCATCTCATCATAATATCATCATCATCATCATCATCTCATCATGATATCATCATCATCTCATCATGTTATCATCATCATCATCATCATCATCATCATCTCATCATGATATCATCATCATCTCATCATGATATCATCATCATGATATCATATTCATCATCTCATCATATCATCATCATGATATCATCATCATCATCATCATCATCATCATCATCATCATCTCATCATGATATCATCATCATGATATCATCATCATCATCATCATCATCTCATCATGATATCATCATCATCATCTCATCATGATATCATCATCATGATATCATCATCATGATATCATCATCATGATATCATCATCATGATATCATCAGCATCATCATCATCATCTCATCATGATATCATCATCATCATCATCTCATCATGATATCATCATCATGATATCATCATCATGATATCATCATCATGATATCATCATCATGATATCATCATCATCTCATCATGATATCATCAGCAGCATCATCATCATCATCTCATCATGATATCATCATCATCATCATCATCATGATATCATCATGATATCATCATCATCATCATCTCATCATGATATCATCATCATCATCATCATGATATCATCATCTCATCATGATATCATCATCATCATCTCATCATGATATCATCATCATCATCTCATCATGATATCATCATCATCATCATCATCTCATCATAATATCATCATCATCTCATCATGATATCATCATCATCATCTCATCATGATATCATCATCATCATCTCATCATGATATCATCATCATCATCTCATCATGATATCATCATCATCATCTCATCATGATATCATCATCATCATCTCATCATGATATCATCATCATCATCATCATCATCATCTCATCATGATATCATCATCATCATCTCATCATGATATCATCATCATCATCTCATCATGATATCATCATCATCATCATCTCATCATGATATCATCATCATCATCTCATCATGATATCATCATCATCATCTCATCATGATATCATCATCATCATCATCATCTCATCATTATATCATCATCATCATCTCATCATGATATCATCATCATCATCTCATCATGATATCATCATCATCATCATCTCATCATGATATCATCATCATCATCTCATCATGATATCATCATCATCATCATCTCATCATGATATCATCATCATCATCTCATCATGATATCATCATCATCATCTCATCATGATATCATCATCATCATCTCATCATGATATCATCATCATCATCTCATCATGATATCATCATCATCATCTCATCATGTTATCATCATCATCATCATCATCATCATCATCATCATCTCATCATGATATCATCATCATTTCATCATGATATCATCAGCATCATCATCATCATCATCATCTCATCATGATATCATCATCATGATATCATCATCATTATCATCATCATCTCATCATGATATCATGATATCATCATCATCATCATCTCATCATGATATCATCATCATCTCATCATGATATCATCAGCATCATCATCATCATCATCTCATCATGATATCATCATCATCTCATCATGATATCATCAGCAGCATCATCATCATCATCTCATCATGATATCATCATCATCATCATCATCATCATGATATCATCATGATATCATCATCATCATCATCTCATCATGATATCATCATCATCATCATCATGATATCATCATCTCATCATGATATCATCATCATCATCTCATCATGATATCATCATCATCATCTCATCATGATATCATCATCATCATCATCATCTCATCATAATATCATCATCATCTCATCATGATATCATCATCATCATCTCATCATGATATCATCATCATCATCTCATCATGATATCATCATCATCATCTCATCATGATATCATCATCATCATCTCATCATGATATCATCATCATCATCTCATCATGATATCATCATCATCATCTCATCATGATATCATCATCATCATCATCATCATCATCTCATCATGATATCATCATTATCATCTCATCATGATATCATCATCACATCATGTTATCATCATCATCATCTCATCATGATATCATCATCATCATCATCTCATCATGATATCATCATCATCATCTCATCATGATATCATCATCATCATCTCATCATGATATCATCATCATCATCTCATCATGTTATCATCATCATCATCATCTCATCATGATATCATCATCATCATCATCATCTCATCATGATATCATCATCATCATCATCATCATTATCATCTCATCATGATATCATCATCATCATCATCATCTCATCATGATATCATCATCATCATCATCTCATCATGATATCATCATCATGACATCATCATCATGACATCATCATCATCATCATCATCTCATCATGATATCATCATCATGATATCATCATCATCATCTCATCATGATATCATCATCATCATCATCATCATTATCATCTCATCATGATATCATCATCATCATCATCTCATCATGATATCATCATCATCATCATCTCATCATGATATCATCATCATGACATCATCATCATGACATCATCATCATCATCATCATCTCATCATGATATCATCATCATGATATCATCATCATCATCTCATCATGATATCATCATCATCATCATCTCATCATGATATCATCATCATCATCATCATCTCATCATGATATCATCATCATCATCATCTCATCATGATATCATCATCATGACATCATGATATCATCATCATCATCATCATCTCATCATGATATCATCATCATCATCATCTCATCATGATATCATCATCATCATCATCATCTCATCATGATATCATCATCATCATCTCATCATGATATCATCATCATCATCATCATCTCATCATGATATCATCATCATCATCATCATCATCTCATCATTATATCATCATCATCATCTCATCATGATATCATCATCATCATCATCATCATCATCTCATCATAATATCATCATCATCATCTCATCATCATCATCATCATCTCATCATGATATCATCATCATCTCATCATGTTATCATCATCATCATCATCATCATCATCATCTCATCATGATATCATCATCATCTCATCATGATATCATCATCATGATATCATATTCATCATCTCATCATATCATCATCATGATATCATCATCATCATCATCATCATCATCATCATCATCATCATCTCATCATGATATCATCATCATGATATCATCATCATCATCATCTCATCATGATATCATCATCATCATCTCATCATGATATCATCATCATGATATCATCATCATGATATCATCATCATGATATCATCAGCATCATCATCATCATCTCATCATGATATCATCATCATCATCATCTCATCATGATATCATCATCATGATATCATCATCATGATATCATCATCATGATATCATCATCATCTCATCATGATATCATCAGCAGCATCATCATCATCATCTCATCATGATATCATCATCATCATCATCATCATGATATCATCATGATATCATCATCATCATCATCTCATCATGATATCATCATCATCATCATCATGATATCATCATCTCATCATGATATCATCATCATCATCTCATCATGATATCATCATCATCATCTCATCATGATATCATCATCATCATCATCATCATCTCATCATAATATCATCATCATCTCATCATGATATCATCATCATCATCTCATCATGATATCATCATCATCATCTCATCATGATATCATCATCATCATCTCATCATGATATCATCATCATCATCTCATCATGATATCATCATCATCATCTCATCATGATATCATCATCATCATCATCATCATCATCTCATCATGATATCATCATCATCATCTCATCATGATATCATCATCATCATCTCATCATGATATCATCATCATCATCTCATCATGATATCATCATCATCATCTCATCATGATATCATCATCATCATCTCATCATGATATCATCATCATCATCATCATCATCATCTCATCATTATATCATCATCATCATCTCATCATGATATCATCATCATCATCTCATCATGATATCATCATCATCATCATCTCATCATGATATCATCATCATCATCTCATCATGATATCATCATCATCATCATCTCATCATGATATCATCATCATCATCTCATCATGATATCATCATCATCATCATCTCATCATGATATCATCATCATCATCTCATCATGATATCATCATCATCATCTCATCATGATATCATCATCATCATCTCATCATGTTATCATCATCATCATCATCATCATCATCATCATCATCTCATCATGATATCATCATCATTTCATCATGATATCATCAGCATCATCATCATCATCATCATCTCATCATGATATCATCATCATGATATCATCATCATTATCATCATCATCTCATCATGATATCATGATATCATCATCATCATCATCTCATCATGATATCATCATCATCTCATCATGATATCATCAGCATCATCATCATCATCATCTCATCATGATATCATCATCATCTCATCATGATATCATCAGCAGCATCATCATCATCATCTCATCATGATATCATCATCATCATCATCATCATCATGATATCATCATGATATCATCATCATCATCATCTCATCATGATATCATCATCATCATCATCATGATATCATCATCTCATCATGATATCATCATCATCATCTCATCATGATATCATCATCATCATCTCATCATGATATCATCATCATCATCATCATCTCATCATAATATCATCATCATCTCATCATGATATCATCATCATCATCTCATCATGATATCATCATCATCATCTCATCATGATATCATCATCATCATCTCATCATGATATCATCATCATCATCTCATCATGATATCATCATCATCATCTCATCATGATATCATCATCATCATCTCATCATGATATCATCATCATCATCATCATCATCATCTCATCATGATATCATCATCATCATCATCTCATCATGATATCATCATCATCATCTCATCATGATATCATCATCATCATCTCATCATGATATCATCATCATCATCTCATCATGATATCATCATCATCATCTCATCATGATATCATCATCATCATCTCATCATGATATCATCATCATCATCATCATCATCTCATCATTATATCATCATCATCATCTCATCATGATATCATCATCATGATATCATCATCATCATCATCTCATCATGATATCATCATCATCATCTCATCATGATATCATCATCATCATCATCATCATCATCATCTCATCATAATATCATCATCATCATCTCATCATGATATAATCATCATCTCATCATGATATCATCATCATCTCATCATGATATCATCATCATCTCATCATAATATCATCATGAGATGATGATGATGATGATGATGATGATATCATGATGAGATGATAATGATGATATCATGATGATATCATGATGAGATGATTATATCATGATGATATCATGATGAGATGATGATGATATCATGATGAGATGATGATGATGATATCATGATGATGATATCATGATGAGATGATGATGATGCTGATGATGATGTCATGATGAAATGATGATGATGATGATATCATGATGAGATGATGATGATGATGATATGATGATGATGATGATATCATGATGAGATGATGATGATGATATCATGATGAGATGATGATGATGAGATGATGATGATATCATCATGATATCATCATCATCATCATCATCTCATCATGATATCATCATCATCATCTCATCATGATATCATCATCATGATATCATCATCATTATCATCATCATCTCATCATGATATCATGATATCATCATCATCATCATCTCATCATGATATCATCATCATCTCATCATGATATCATCAGCATCATCATCATCATCATCATCATCTCATCATGATATCATCATCATGATATCATCATCATTATCATCATCATCTCATCATGATATCATGATATCATCATCATCATCATCTCATCATGATATCATCATCATCTCATCATGATATCATCAGCATCATCATCATCATCATCATCTCATCATGATATCATCATCATCTCATCATGATATCATCAGCAGCATCAGCATCATCATCTCATCATGATATCATCATCATCATCATCATCATGATATCATCATGATATCATCATCATCATCATCTCATCATGATATCATCATCATCATCATCATGATATCATCATCTCATCATGATATCATCATCATCATCTCATCATGATATCATCATCATCATCTCATCATGATATCATCATCATCATCATCATCTCATCATAATATCATCATCATCTCATCATGATATCATCATCATCATCTCATCATGATATCATCATCATCATCTCATCATGATATCAACATCATCATCTCATCATGATATCATCATCATCATCTCATCATGATATCATCATCATCATCTCATCATGATATCATCATCATCATCTCATCATGATATCATCATCATCATCATCATCATCATCTCATCATTATATCATCATCATCATCTCATCATGATATCATCATCATCATCTCATCATGATATCATCATCATCATCATCTCATCATGATATCATCATCATCATCTCATCATGATATCATCATCATCATCATCTCATCATGATATCATCATCATCATCTCATCATGATATCATCATCATCATCTCATCATGATATCATCATCATCATCTCATCATGTTATCATCATCATCATCTCATCATGTTATCATCATCATCATCATCATCATCATCATCATCATCATCTCATCATGATATCATCATCATTTCATCATGATATCATCAGCATCATCATCATCATCATCATCATCTCATCATGATATCATCATCATGATATCATCATCATTATCATCATCATCTCATCATGATATCATGATATCATCATCATCATCATCTCATCATGATATCATCATCATCTCATCATGATATCATCAGCATCATCATCATCATCATCTCATCATGATATCATCATCATCTCATCATGATATCATCAGCAGCATCATCATCATCATCTCATCATGATATCATCATCATCATCATCATCATGATATCATCATGATATCATCATCATCATCATCTCATCATGATATCATCATCATCATCATCATGATATCATCATGATATCATCATCATCATCATCTCATCATGATATCATCATCATCATCATCTCATCATGATATCATCATCATCATCATCATCTCATCATAATATCATCATCATCTCATCATGATATCATCATCATCATCTCATCATGATATCATCATCATCATCTCATCATGATATCATCATCATCATCTCATCATGATATCATCATCATCATCTCATCATGATATCATCATCATCATCTCATCATGATATCATCATCATCATCATCATCATCTCATCATGATATCATCATCATCATCTCATCATGATATCATCATCATCATCTCATCATGATATCATCATCATCATCTCATCATGATATCATCATCATCATCTCATCATGATATCATCATCATCATCTCATCATGATATCATCATCATCATCTCATCATGATATCATCATCATCATCATCATCATCATCATCTCATCATTATATCATCATCATCATCTCATCATGATATCATCATCATGATATCATCATCATCATCATCTCATCATGATATCATCATCATCATCATCATCTCATCATAATATCATCATCATCATCTCATCATGATATCATCATCATCATCTCATCATGTTATCATCATCATCATCATCATCATCATCTCATCATGATATCATCATCATTTCATCATGATATCATCATCATGATATCATATTCATCATCTCATCATATCATCATCATGATATCATCATCTCATCATGATATCATCATCATCTCATCATGATATCATCATGATATCATCATGATATCATCATGATATCATCATGATATCATCATGATATCATCATTATCATCTCATCATGATATCATCATCATCATCATCATCTCATCATGATATCATCATCATCATCTCATCATGATATCATCATCATCATCTCATCATGATATCATCATCATCATCTCATCATGATATCATCATCATCATCATCATCATCATCATCATCTCATCATGATATCATCATCATCATCTCATCATGATATCATCATCATCATCTCATCATGATATCAACATCATCATCTCATCATGATATCATCATCATCATCTCATCATGATATCATCATCATCATCTCATCATGATATCATCATCATCATCTCATCATGATATCATCATCATCATCATCATCATCATCTCATCATTATATCATCATCATCATCTCATCATGATATCATCATCATCATCTCATCATGATATCATCATCATCATCATCTCATCATGATATCATCATCATCATCTCATCATGATATCATCATCATCATCATCTCATCATGATATCATCATCATCATCTCATCATGATATCATCATCATCATCTCATCATGATATCATCATCATCATCTCATCATGTTATCATCATCATCATCTCATCATGTTATCATCATCATCATCATCATCATCATCATCATTTCATCATGATATCATCATCATGATATCATATTCATCATCTCATCATATCATCATCATGATATCATCATCTCATCATGATATCATCATCATCTCATCATGATATCATCATGATATCATCATGATATCATCATGATATCATCATGATATCATCATGATATCATCATTATCATCTCATCATGATATCATCATCATCATCATCATCTCATCATGATATCATCATCATCATCATCATCATCATCATCATCATCATCATCATATCATCATGATATCATCATCATCTCATCATGAAATCATCATCTCATCATGATATCATAATCATCTCATCATGATATCATCATCATCTCATCATGATATCATCATCATCATCATCATCTCATCATGATATCATCATCATCATCATCATCTCATCATGATATCATCATCATCATCATCATCATCATCTCATCATGATATCATCAGCATCATCATCATCATCATCATCATCTCATCATGATATCATCATCATCATCTCATCATAATATCATCATCATCATCTCATCATGATATCATCAGCATCATCATCATCATCATCATCTCATCATGATATCATCATCATCATCATCTCATCATGATATCATCATCATCATCATCATCTCATCATTATATCATCATCATCATCTCATCATGATATCATCATCATGATATCATCATCATCATCATCATCTCATCATCATCATCATCATCTCATCATAATATCATCATCATCATCTCATCATGATATCATCATCATCATCATCTCATCATGACATCATCATCATCATCTCATCATGTTATCATCATCATCATCATCATCATCATCATCATCTCATCATGATATCATCATCATCATCATCTCATCATGATATCATCATCATGATATCATCATCATCATCTCATCATGATATCATCATCATCATCTCATCATGATATCATCATCATGATATCATCATCATTATCATCATCATCTCATCATGATATCATGATATAATCATCATCATCATCTCATCATGATATCATCATCATCTCATCATGATATCATCAGCATCATCATCATCATCATCTCATCATGATATCATCATCATCCTCACCAAAGAGGAGAAACGCGTTGTTTGCTATAGGAAACAAGGGATGTGCAACACTGGACTCTTTTTCAAGGATTTTTACCATTTTTACTGCTTTTAATGAAATTGAGGACTCTTCAGATTTTAACTGTAAGAATTCTATGTTTTATTTGTATTACATATTAAACAGTGTTCATTAATATCCTTGCCTTCCTTCTTCCTCATGTGTTTTGTGGAGTCTTCATGGATGAAGTGACGGAACATCATTAACCCTTTCCCTGGGCTCCCTTATGCTGATATCCCTGAGCAAGTAGTTGCTCAGACGAATGTGAGTGGCCACTTGGCACAATTCATTCACTTTATTTCACTTTTTCTTTGATATATTACACTATTGTGTGTTTTATTCTTTTATTTTTCATATTCCCTTTGTACAACACTGCAAGATACATACTTGTTCTAAGGGTAAATATAAGTGTGTGTAGTGTTGGTTGAAGCGCACTGGTCACGTTTTTCTTTGTATCATCATCATTATCATCATCATCTCATCATGATATCATGATATCATCATCATCATCATCATCTCATCATGATATCATCATCATCTCATCATGATATCATCAGCATCATCATCATCATCATCATCTCATCATGATATCATCATCATCTCATCATGATATCATCAGCAGCATCATCATCATCATCATCATCATCTCATCATGATATCATCATCATCATCATCATCATCTCATCATGATATCATCATCATCATCATCTCATCATTATATCATCAGCATCATCATCATCATCATCTCATCATGATATCATCAGCATCATCATCATCATCATCTCATCATGATATCATCATCATCTCATCATGATATCATCAGCAGCATCATCATCATCATCATCATCATCATCTCATCATGATATCATCATCATCATCATCATCATCTCATCATGATATCATCATCATCATCATCTCATCATTATATCATCAGCATCATCATCATGATATCATCATCATCATCATCATCATGATATCATCATCATCATCTCATCATGATATCATCATCATCATCATCTCATCATGATATCATTATCATCTCATCATGATATTATCATCATCATCATCTCATCATGATATCATCATCATCATCATCATCATCTCATCATGATATCATCATCATCATCATCATCTCATCATGATATCATCATCATGACATCATCATCATGACATCATCATCATCATCATCATCTCATCATGATATCATCATCATGATATCATCATCATCATCTCATCATGATATCATCATCATCATCATCTCATCATGATATCATCATCATCATCATCATCTCATCATGATATCATCATCATCTCATCATTATATCATCATCATCATCATTTCATCATGATATCATCATCATCTCATCATGATATCATCATGATATCATCATGATATCATCATTATCATCTCATCATGATATCATCATCACATCATGTTATCATCATCATCATCTCATCATGATATCATCATCATCATCATCTCATCATGATATCATCATCATCATCTCATCATGATATCATCATCATCATCTCATCATGATATCATCATCATCATCTCATCATGTTATCATCATCATCATCATCTCATCATGATATCATCATCATCATCATCATCTCATCATGATATCATCATCATCATCATCATCATTATCATCTCATCATGATATCATCATCATCATCATCTCATCATGATATCATCATCATCATCATCATCTCATCATGATATCATCATCATGACATCATCATCATGACATCATCATCATCATCATCATCTCATCATGATATCATCATCATGATATCATCATCATCATCTCATCATGATATCATCATCATCATCATCTCATCATGATATCATCATCATCATCATCATCATCTCATCATGATATCATCATCATCATCATCTCATCATGATATCATCATCATGACATCATGATATCATCATCATCATCATCATCTCATCATGATATCATCATCATCATCATCTCATCATGATATCATCATCATCATCATCTCATCATGATATCATCATCATCATCTCATCATGATATCATCATCATCATCATCATCTCATCATGATATCATCATCATCATCATCATCATCTCATCATTATATCATCATCATCATCTCATCATGATATCATCATCATCATCATCATCATCATCTCATCATAATATCATCATCATCATCTCATCATCATCATCATCATCTCATCATGATATCATCATCATCTCATCATGTTATCATCATCATCATCATCATCATCATCATCTCATCATGATATCATCATCATCTCATCATGATATCATCATCATGATATCATATTCATCATCTCATCATATCATCATCATGATATCATCATCATCATCATCATCATCATCATCATCATCATCTCATCATGATATCATCATCATGATATCATCATCATCATCATCATCATCTCATCATGATATCATCATCATCATCTCATCATGATATCATCATCATGATATCATCATCATGATATCATCATCATGATATCATCATCATGATATCATCAGCATCATCATCATCATCTCATCATGATATCATCATCATCATCATCTCATCATGATATCATCATCATGATATCATCATCATGATATCATCATCATGATATCATCATCATGATATCATCATCATCTCATCATGATATCATCAGCAGCATCATCATCATCATCTCATCATGATATCATCATCATCATCATCATCATGATATCATCATGATATCATCATCATCATCATCTCATCATGATATCATCATCATCATCATCATGATATCATCATCTCATCATGATATCATCATCATCATCTCATCATGATATCATCATCATCATCTCATCATGATATCATCATCATCATCATCATCTCATCATAATATCATCATCATCTCATCATGATATCATCATCATCATCTCATCATGATATCATCATCATCATCATCTCATCATGATATCATCATCATCATCTCATCATGATATCATCATCATCATCTCATCATGATATCATCATCATCATCTCATCATGATATCATCATCATCATCATCATCATCATCATCTCATCATGATATCATCATCATCATCTCATCATGATATCATCATCATCATCTCATCATGATATCATCATCATCATCTCATCATGATATCATCATCATCATCTCATCATGATATCATCATCATCATCTCATCATGATATCATCATCATCATCATCATCATCATCTCATCATTATATCATCATCATCATCTCATCATGATATCATCATCATCATCTCATCATGATATCATCATCATCATCATCTCATCATGATATCATCATCATCATCTCATCATGATATCATCATCATCATCATCTCATCATGATATCATCATCATCATCTCATCATGATATCATCATCATCATCTCATCATGATATCATCATCATCATCTCATCATGATATCATCATCATCATCTCATCATGATATCATCATCATCATCTCATCATGTTATCATCATCATCATCATCATCATCATCATCATCATCATCTCATCATGATATCATCATCATTTCATCATGATATCATCAGCATCATCATCATCATCATCATCTCATCATGATATCATCATCATGATATCATCATCATTATCATCATCATCTCATCATGATATCATGATATCATCATCATCATCATCTCATCATGATATCATCATCATCTCATCATGATATCATCAGCATCATCATCATCATCATCTCATCATGATATCATCATCATCTCATCATGATATCATCAGCAGCATCATCATCATCATCTCATCATGATATCATCATCATCATCATCATCATCATGATATCATCATGATATCATCATCATCATCATCTCATCATGATATCATCATCATCATCATCATGATATCATCATCTCATCATGATATCATCATCATCATCTCATCATGATATCATCATCATCATCTCATCATGATATCATCATCATCATCATCATCTCATCATAATATCATCATCATCTCATCATGATATCATCATCATCATCTCATCATGATATCATCATCATCATCTCATCATGATATCATCATCATCATCTCATCATGATATCATCATCATCATCTCATCATGATATCATCATCATCATCTCATCATGATATCATCATCATCATCTCATCATGATATCATCATCATCATCATCATCATCATCTCATCATGATATCATCATTATCATCTCATCATGATATCATCATCACATCATGTTATCATCATCATCATCTCATCATGATATCATCATCATCATCATCTCATCATGATATCATCATCATCATCTCATCATGATATCATCATCATCATCTCATCATGATATCATCATCATCATCTCATCATGTTATCATCATCATCATCATCTCATCATGATATCATCATCATCATCATCATCTCATCATGATATCATCATCATCATCATCATCATTATCATCTCATCATGATATCATCATCATCATCATCTCATCATGATATCATCATCATCATCATCTCATCATGATATCATCATCATGACATCATCATCATGACATCATCATCATCATCATCATCTCATCATGATATCATCATCATGATATCATCATCATCATCTCATCATGATATCATCATCATCATCATCTCATCATGATATCATCATCATCATCATCATCTCATCATGATATCATCATCATCATCATCTCATCATGATATCATCATCATGACATCATGATATCATCATCATCATCATCATCTCATCATGATATCATCATCATCATCATCTCATCATGATATCATCATCATCATCATCTCATCATGATATCATCATCATCATCTCATCATGATATCATCATCATCATCATCATCTCATCATGATATCATCATCATCATCATCATCATCTCATCATTATATCATCATCATCATCTCATCATGATATCATCATCATCATCATCATCATCATCTCATCATAATATCATCATCATCATCTCATCATCATCATCATCATCTCATCATGATATCATCATCATCTCATCATGTTATCATCATCATCATCATCATCATCATCATCTCATCATGATATCATCATCATCTCATCATGATATCATCATCATGATATCATATTCATCATCTCATCATATCATCATCATGATATCATCATCATCATCATCATCATCATCATCATCATCATCTCATCATGATATCATCATCATGATATCATCATCATCATCATCTCATCATGATATCATCATCATCATCTCATCATGATATCATCATCATGATATCATCATCATGATATCATCATCATGATATCATCAGCATCATCATCATCATCTCATCATGATATCATCATCATCATCATCTCATCATGATATCATCATCATGATATCATCATCATGATATCATCATCATGATATCATCATCATGATATCATCATCATCTCATCATGATATCATCAGCAGCATCATCATCATCATCTCATCATGATATCATCATCATCATCATCATCATGATATCATCATGATATCATCATCATCATCATCTCATCATGATATCATCATCATCATCATCATGATATCATCATCTCATCATGATATCATCATCATCATCTCATCATGATATCATCATCATCATCTCATCATGATATCATCATCATCATCATCATCATCTCATCATAATATCATCATCATCTCATCATGATATCATCATCATCATCTCATCATGATATCATCATCATCATCTCATCATGATATCATCATCATCATCTCATCATGATATCATCATCATCATCTCATCATGATATCATCATCATCATCTCATCATGATATCATCATCATCATCATCATCATCATCTCATCATGATATCATCATCATCATCTCATCATGATATCATCATCATCATCTCATCATGATATCATCATCATCATCTCATCATGATATCATCATCATCATCTCATCATGATATCATCATCATCATCTCATCATGATATCATCATCATCATCATCATCATCATCTCATCATTATATCATCATCATCATCTCATCATGATATCATCATCATCATCTCATCATGATATCATCATCATCATCATCTCATCATGATATCATCATCATCATCTCATCATGATATCATCATCATCATCATCTCATCATGATATCATCATCATCATCTCATCATGATATCATCATCATCATCTCATCATGATATCATCATCATCATCTCATCATGATATCATCATCATCATCTCATCATGATATCATCATCATCATCTCATCATGTTATCATCATCATCATCATCATCATCATCATCATCATCATCTCATCATGATATCATCATCATTTCATCATGATATCATCAGCATCATCATCATCATCATCATCTCATCATGATATCATCATCATGATATCATCATCATTATCATCATCATCTCATCATGATATCATGATATCATCATCATCATCATCTCATCATGATATCATCATCATCTCATCATGATATCATCAGCATCATCATCATCATCATCTCATCATGATATCATCATCATCTCATCATGATATCATCAGCAGCATCATCATCATCATCTCATCATGATATCATCATCATCATCATCATCATCATGATATCATCATGATATCATCATCATCATCATCTCATCATGATATCATCATCATCATCATCATGATATCATCATCTCATCATGATATCATCATCATCATCTCATCATGATATCATCATCATCATCTCATCATGATATCATCATCATCATCATCATCTCATCATAATATCATCATCATCTCATCATGATATCATCATCATCATCTCATCATGATATCATCATCATCATCTCATCATGATATCATCATCATCATCTCATCATGATATCATCATCATCATCTCATCATGATATCATCATCATCATCTCATCATGATATCATCATCATCATCTCATCATGATATCATCATCATCATCTCATCATGATATCATCATCATCATCATCATCATCATCTCATCATGATATCATCATCATCATCTCATCATGATATCATCATCATCATCTCATCATGATATCATCATCATCATCTCATCATGATATCATCATCATCATCTCATCATGATATCATCATCATCATCTCATCATGATATCATCATCATCATCTCATCATGATATCATCATCATCATCATCATCATCTCATCATTATATCATCATCATCATCTCATCATGATATCATCATCATGATATCATCATCATCATCATCTCATCATGATATCATCATCATCATCTCATCATGATATCATCATCATCATCATCATCATCATCTCATCATCATCATCATCATCATCTCATCATAATATCATCATCATCATCTCATCATGATATCATCATCATCATCTCATCATGATATCATCATCATCATCTCATCATGTTATCATCATCATCATCATCATCATCATCATCATCATCTCATCATGATATCATCATCATTTCATCATGATATCATCATCATGATATCATATTCATCATCTCATCATATCATCATCATGATATCATCATCTCATCATGATATCATCATCATCTCATCATGATATCATCATGATATCATCATGATATCATCATGATATCATCATGATATCATCATGATATCATCATGATATCATCATTATCATCTCATCATGATATCATCATCATCATCATCATCTCATCATGATATCATCATCATCATCATCATCATCATCATCATCATCATATCATCATGATATCATCATCATCTCATCATGAAATCATCATCTCATCATGATATCATAATCATCTCATCATGATATCATCATCATCATCTCATCATGATATCATCATCATCATCTCATCATGTTATCATCATCATCATCATCTCATCATGATATCATCATCATCATCATCATCTCATCATGATATCATCATCATCATCATCATCATTATCATCTCATCATGATATCATCATCATCATCATCTCATCATGATATCATCATCATCATCATCTCATCATGATATCATCATCATGACATCATCATCATGACATCATCATCATCATCATCATCTCATCATGATATCATCATCATGATATCATCATCATCATCTCATCATGATATCATCATCATCATCATCTCATCATGATATCATCATCATCATCATCATCTCATCATGATATCATCATCATCATCATCATCTCATCATGATATCATCATCATGACATCATCATCATGATATCATCATCATCATCATCATCTCATCATGATATCATCATCATCATCATCTCATCATGATATCATCATCATCATCATCATCTCATCATGATATCATCATCATCATCTCATCATGATATCATCATCATCATCATCATCTCATCATGATATCATCATCATCATCATCATCTCATCATTATATCATCATCATCATCTCATCATGATATCATCATCATCATCATCATCTCATCATAATATCATCATCATCATCTCATCATCATCATCATCATCTCATCATGATATCATCATCATCTCATCATGTTATCATCATCATCATCATCATCATCATCTCATCATGATATCATCATCATCTCATCATGATATCATCATCATGATATCATATTCATCATCTCATCATATCATCATCATGATATCATCATCATCATCATCATCATCATCATCATCATCATCATCTCATCATGATATCATCATCATGATATCATCATCATCATCATCATCATCTCATCATGATATCATCATCATCATCTCATCATGATATCATCATCATGATATCATCATCATGATATCATCATCATGATATCATCAGCATCATCATCATCATCTCATAATGATATCATCATCATCATCATCTCATCATGATATCATCATCATGATATCATCATCATGATATCATCATCATGATATCATCATCATGATATCATCATCATGATATCATCAGCATCATCATCATCATCTCATCATGATATCATCATCATCATCATCTCATCATGATATCATCATCATGATATCATCATCATGATATCATCATCATGATATCATCATCATGATATCATCAGCATCATCATCATCATCTCATCATGATATCATCATCATCATCATCATCATCTCATCATGATATCATCATCATCTCATCATGATATCATCAGCATCATCATCATCATCATCTCATCATGATATCATCATCATCTCATCATGATATCATCAGCATCATCATCATCATCTCATCATGATATCATCATCATCATCTCATCATGATATCATCATCATCATCTCATCATGATATCATCATCATCATCTCATCATGATATCATCATCATCATCTCATCATGTTATCATCATCATCATCATCATCATCATCATCATCATCTCATCATGATATCATCATCATTTCATCATGATATCATCAGCATCATCATCATCATCATCATCTCATCATGATATCATCATCATGATATCATCATCATTATCATCATCATCTCATCATGATATCATGATATCATCATCATCATCATCTCATCATGATATCATCATCATCTCATCATGATATCATCAGCATCATCATCATCATCATCATCTCATCATGATATCATCATCATCTCATCATGATATCATCAGCAGCATCATCATCATCATCTCATCATGATATCATCATCATCATCATCATCATCATGATATCATCATGATATCATCATCATCATCATCTCATCATGATATCATCATCATCATCATCATGATATCATCATCTCATCATGATATCATCATCATCATCTCATCATGATATCATCATCATCATCTCATCATGATATCATCATCATCATCATCATCTCATCATAATATCATCATCATCTCATCATGATATCATCATCATCATCTCATCATGATATCATCATCATCATCTCATCATGATATCATCATCATCATCTCATCATGATATCATCATCATCATCTCATCATGATATCATCATCATCATCTCATCATGATATCATCATCATCATCTCATCATGATATCATCATCATCATCTCATCATGATATCATCATCATCATCATCATCATCATCTCATCATGATATCATCATCATCATCTCATCATGATATCATCATCATCATCTCATCATGATATCATCATCATCATCTCATCATGATATCATCATCATCATCTCATCATGATATCATCATCATCATCTCATCATGATATCATCATCATCATCATCATCATCTCATCATTATATCATCATCATCATCTCATCATGATATCATCATCATGATATCATCATCATCATCATCTCATCATGATATCATCATCATCATCTCATCATGATATCATCATCATCATCATCATCATCATCTCATCATCATCATCATCATCATCTCATCATAATATCATCATCATCATCTCATCATGATATCATCATCATCATCTCATCATGATATCATCATCATCATCTCATCATGTTATCATCATCATCATCATCATCATCATCTCATCATGATATCATCATCATTTCATCATGATATCATCATCATGATATCATATTCATCATCTCATCATATCATCATCATGATATCATCATCTCATCATGATATCATCATCATCTCATCATGATATCATCATGATATCATCATGATATCATCATGATATCATCATGATATCATCATGATATCATCATTATCATCTCATCATGATATCATCATCATCATCATCATCTCATCATGATATCATCATCATCATCATCATCATCATCATCATCATATCATCATGATATCATCATCATCTCATCATGAAATCATCATCTCATCATGATATCATAATCATCTCATCATGATATCATCATCATCATCTCATCATGATATCATCATCATCATCTCATCATGTTATCATCATCATCATCATCTCATCATGATATCATCATCATCATCATCATCTCATCATGATATCATCATCATCATCATCATCATTATCATCTCATCATGATATCATCATCATCATCATCTCATCATGATATCATCATCATCATCATCTCATCATGATATCATCATCATGACATCATCATCATGACATCATCATCATCATCATCATCTCATCATGATATCATCATCATGATATCATCATCATCATCTCATCATGATATCATCATCATCATCATCTCATCATGATATCATCATCATCATCATCATCTCATCATGATATCATCATCATCATCATCATCTCATCATGATATCATCATCATGACATCATCATCATGATATCATCATCATCATCATCATCTCATCATGATATCATCATCATCATCATCTCATCATGATATCATCATCATCATCATCATCTCATCATGATATCATCATCATCATCTCATCATGATATCATCATCATCATCATCATCTCATCATGATATCATCATCATCATCATCATCTCATCATTATATCATCATCATCATCTCATCATGATATCATCATCATCATCATCATCTCATCATAATATCATCATCATCATCTCATCATCATCATCATCATCTCATCATGATATCATCATCATCTCATCATGTTATCATCATCATCATCATCATCATCATCTCATCATGATATCATCATCATCTCATCATGATATCATCATCATGATATCATATTCATCATCTCATCATATCATCATCATGATATCATCATCATCATCATCATCATCATCATCATCATCATCATCATCATCTCATCATGATATCATCATCATGATATCATCATCATCATCATCATCATCATCTCATCATGATATCATCATCATCATCTCATCATGATATCATCATCATGATATCATCATCATGATATCATCATCATGATATCATCAGCATCATCAACATCATCTCATAATGATATCATCATCATCATCATCTCATCATGATATCATCATCATGATATCATCATCATGATATCATCATCATGATATCATCATCATGATATCATCATCATGATATCATCAGCATCATCATCATCATCTCATCATGATATCATCATCATCATCATCTCATCATGATATCATCATCATGATATCATCATCATGATATCATCATCATGATATCATCAGCATCATCATCATCATCTCATCATGATATCATCATCATCATCATCATCATCATCTCATCATGATATCATCATCATCTCATCATGATATCATCAGCATCATCATCATCATCATCTCATCATGATATCATCATCATCTCATCATGATATCATCAGCATCATCATCATCATCTCATCATGATATCATCATCATCATCATCATCATCTCATCATGATATCATCATCATCATCATCATCATGATATCATCATCATGACATCATCATCAGCATCATCATCTCATCATGATATCATCATCATGATATCATCATCATCATCATCTCATCATGATATCAGCATCAGCATCTCATCATGATATCATCATCATGATATCATCATCATCATCTCATCATGATATCATCATCATCATCTCATCATGATATCATCATCATCATCATCATCTCATCATGATATCATCATCATCATCATCATCTCATCATTATATCATCATCATCTCATCATGACATCATCATCTTGATATCATCATCATTTGATCATGATATCATCATCATCATCTCATCATGATATCATCATCATCATCATCATCATCATCATCATCATCATCTCATCATAATATCATCATCATCATCTCATCATGATATAATCATCATCTCATCATGATATCATCATCATCTCATCATGATATCATCATCATCTCATCATGATATCATGATGAGATGATTATATCATGATGATATCATGATGAGATGATGATGATATCATGATGAGATGATGATGATGATATCATGATGATGATATCATGATGAGATGATGATGATGCTGATGATGATGTCATGATGAAATGATGATGATGATGATATCATGATGAGATGATGATGATGATGATATGATGATGATGATGATATCATGATGAGATGATGATGATGATATCATGATGAGATGATGATGATGAGATGATGATGATATCATCATGATATCATCATCATCATCATCATCTCATCATGATATCATCATCATCATCTCATCATGATATCATCATCATGATATCATCATCATTATCATCATCATCTCATCATGATATCATGATATCATCATCATCATCATCTCATCATGATATCATCATCATCTCATCATGATATCATCAGCATCATCATCATCATCATCATCTCATCATGATATCATCATCATGATATCATCATCATTATCATCATCATCTCATCATGATATCATCATCATCTCATCATGATATCATCAGCAGCATCATCATCATCATCTCATCATGATATCATCATCATCATCATCATCATCATGATATCATCATGATATCATCATCATCATCATCTCATCATGATATCATCATCATCATCATCATGATATCATCATCTCATCATGATATCATCATCATCATCTCATCATGATATCATCATCATCATCTCATCATGATATCATCATCATCATCATCATCTCATCATAATATCATCATCATCTCATCATGATATCATCATCATCATCTCATCATGATATCATCATCATCATCTCATCATGATATCATCATCATCATCTCATCATGATATCATCATCATCATCTCATCATGATATCATCATCATCATCTCATCATGATATCATCATCATCATCATCATCATCATCTCATCATGATATCATCATCATCATCTCATCATGATATCATCATCATCATCTCATCATGATATCATCATCATCATCTCATCATGATATCATCATCATCATCTCATCATGATATCATCATCATCATCTCATCATGATATCATCATCATCATCTCATCATGATATCATCATCATCATCATCATCATCATCTCATCATTATATCATCATCATCATCTCATCATGATATCATCATCATCATCTCATCATGATATCATCATCATCATCATCTCATCATGATATCATCATCATCATCTCATCATGATATCATCATCATCATCATCTCATCATGATATCATCATCATCATCTCATCATGATATCATCATCATCATCTCATCATGATATCATCATCATCATCTCATCATGATATCATCATCATCATCATCTCATCATGTTATCATCATCATCATCATCATCATCATCATCATCTCATCATGATATCATCATCATTTCATCATGATATCATCAGCATCATCATCATCATCATCATCTCATCATGATATCATCATCATGATATCATCATCATTATCATCATCATCTCATCATGACATCATGATATCATCATCATCATCATCATCTCATCATGATATCATCATCATCTCATCATGATATCATCAGCATCATCATCATCATCATCTCATCATGATATCATCATCATCTCATCATGATATCATCAGCAGCATCATCATCATCATCATCTCATCATGATATCATCATCATCATCATCATCATGATATCATCATGATATCATCATCATCATCATCTCATCATGATATCATCATCATCATCATCATGATATCATCATCTCATCATGATATCATCATCATCATCTCATCATGATATCATCATCATCATCTCATCATGATATCATCATCATCATCATCATCTCATCATAATATCATCATCATCTCATCATGATATCATCATCATCATCTCATCATGATATCATCATCATCATCTCATCATGATATCATCATCATCATCTCATCATGATATCATCATCATCATCTCATCATGATATCATCATCATCATCTCATCATGATATCATCATCATCATCTCATCATGATATCATCATCATCATCATCATCATCATCTCATCATGATATCATCATCATCATCTCATCATGATATCATCATCATCATCTCATCATGATATCATCATCATCATCTCATCATGATATCATCATCATCATCTCATCATGATATCATCATCATCATCTCATCATGATATCATCATCATCATCTCATCATGATATCATCATCATCATCATCATCATCATCTCATCATTATATCATCATCATCATCTCATCATGATATCATCATCATGATATCATCATCATCATCATCTCATCATGATATCATCATCATCATCTCATCATGATATCATCATCATCATCATCATCATCATCTCATCATCATCATCATCATCATCTCATCATAATATCATCATCATCATCTCATCATGATATCATCATCATCATCTCATCATGATATCATCATCATCATCTCATCATGTTATCATCATCATCATCATCATCATCATCATCATCATCTCATCATGATATCATCATCATTTCATCATGATATCATCATCATGATATCATATTCATCATCTCATCATATCATCATCATGATATCATCATCTCATCATGATATCATCATCATCTCATCATGATATCATCATGATATCATCATGATATCATCATGATATCATCATGATATCATCATGATATCATCATTATCATCTCATCATGATATCATCATCATCATCATCATCATCTCATCATGATATCATCATCATCATCATCATCATCATCATCATCATCATATCATCATGATATCATCATCATCTCATCATGAAATCATCATCTCATCATGATATCATAATCATCTCATCATGATATCATCATCATCTCATCATGATATCATCATCATCATCATCATCATCTCATCATGATATCATCATCATCATCATCATCATCATCTCATCATGATATCATCATCATCATCATCATCATCTCATCATGATATCATCAGCATCATCATCATCATCATCATCTCATCATGATATCATCATCATCATCTCATCATGATATCATCATCATCATCTCATCATGATATCATCATCATGATATCATCATCATCATCTCATCATGATATCATCATCATCATCTCATCATGATATCATCATCATGATATCATCATCATTATCATCATCATCTCATCATGATATCATGATATAATCATCATCATCATCTCATCATGATATCATCATCATCTCATCATGATATCATCAGCATCATCATCATCATCATCTCATCATGATATCATCATCATCCTCACCAAAGAGGAGAAACGCGTTGTGTGCTATAGGAAACAAGGGATGTGCAACACTGGACTCTTTTTCAAGGATTTTTACCATTTTTACTGCTTTTAATGAAATTGAGGACTCTTCAGATTTTAACTGTAAGAATTCTATGTTTTATTTGTATTACATATTAAACAGTGTTCATTAATATCCTTGCCTTCCTTCTTCCTCATGTGTTTTGTGGAGTCTTCATGGATGAAGTGACGGAACATCATTAACCCTTTCCCTGGGCTCCCTTATGCTGATATCCCTGAGCAAGTAGTTGCTCAGACGAATGTGAGTGGCCACTTGGCACAATTCATTCACTTTATTTCACTTTTTCTTTGATATATTACACTATTGTGTGTTTTATTCTTTTATTTTTCATATTCCCTTTGTACAACACTGCAAGATACATACTTGTTCTAAGGGTAAATATAAGTGTGTGTAGTGTTGGTTGAAGCGCACTGGTCACGTTTTTCTTTGTATCATCATCATTATCATCATCATCTCATCATGATATCATGATATCATCATCATCATCATCATCTCATCATGATATCATCATCATCTCATCATGATATCATCAGCATCATCATCATCATCATCATCTCATCATGATATCATCATCATCTCATCATGATATCATCAGCAGCATCATCATCATCATCATCATCATCTCATCATGATATCATCATCATCATCATCATCATCATCTCATCATGATATCATCATCATCATCATCTCATCATTATATCATCAGCATCATCATCATCATCATCTCATCATGATATCATCAGCATCATCATCATCATCATCTCATCATGATATCATCATCATCTCATCATGATATCATCAGCAGCATCATCATCATCATCATCATCATCATCTCATCATGATATCATCATCATCATCATCATCATCTCATCATGATATCATCATCATCATCATCTCATCATTATATCATCAGCATCATCATCATGATATCATCATCATCATCATCATCATGATATCATCATCATCATCTCATCATGATATCATCATCATCATCATCTCATCATGATATCATTATCATCTCATCATGATATTATCATCATCATCATCTCATCATGATATCATCATCATCATCATCATCATCTCATCATGATATCATCATCATCATCATCTCATCATGATATCATCATCATGACATCATCATCATGACATCATCATCATCATCATCATCTCATCATGATATCATCATCATGATATCATCATCATCATCTCATCATGATATCATCATCATCATCATCTCATCATGATATCATCATCATCATCATCATCATCTCATCATGATATCATCATCATCTCATCATGATATCATCATCATGACATCATCATCATGACATCATCATCATCATCATTATCTCATCATGATATCATCATCATCTCATCATTATATCATCATCATCATCATTTCATCATGATATCATCATCATCTCATCATGATATCATCATGATATCATCATGATATCATCATGATATCATCATTATCATCTCATCATGATATCATCATCACATCATGTTATCATCATCATCATCTCATCATGATATCATCATCATCATCATCTCATCATGATATCATCATCATCATCTCATCATGATATCATCATCATCATCTCATCATGATATCATCATCATCATCTCATCATGTTATCATCATCATCATCATCTCATCATGATATCATCATCATCATCATCATCTCATCATGATATCATCATCATCATCATCATCATCTCATCATGATATCATCATCATCATCATCATCTCATCATGATATCATCATCTCATCATGATATCATCATCATGATATCATCATCATGACATCAACATCATCATCATCATCATCTCATCATGATATCATCATCATCTCATCATGATATCCTCATCATCATCATCATCATCATCTCATCATGATATCATCATCATCATCATCATCTCATCATGATATCATCATCATGATATCATAATCATCATCTCATCATATCATCATCATGATATCATCATCATCATGATATCATCATCATCATCATCATCTCATCATGATATCATCATCATGATAGTATCATCATCATCTCATCATATCATCATCATGATATCATCATCATCATCATGATATCATCATCATCATCATCATCATCATCATCATCTCATCATGATATCATCATCATCATCATCTCATCATGATATCATCATCTCATCATGATATCATCATCATCTCATCATGATATCCTCATCATCATCATCTCATCATGATATCATCATCATGATATCATCATCATCTGATCACGATATCATCATCATCAGCTCATCATGGTATCATCATCATCTCATCATATCATCAACATCATCTCATCATGATATCATCATCATGATATCATCATCATCTCATCATGATATCATCATAATCTCATCATTATATCATCATCATCATCATCATCATCTCATCATGATATCATCATCATCTCATCATGATATCATCATCATCTCACCATGATATCATCATGATATCATCATGATATCATCATTATCATCTCATCATGATATCATCATCATCATCATCATCATCTCATCATGATATCATCATCATCTCATCATGATATCATCATCTCATCATGATATCATCATCATCATCATCTCATCATGATATCATCATCATCTCACCATGATATCATCATGATATCATCATGATATCATCATTATCATCTCATCATGATATCATCATCATCATCATCTCATCATGATATCATCATCATCTCATCATGATATCATCATCTCATCATGATATCATCATCATCATCATCTCATCATGATATCATCATCATCATCATCATCATCTCATCATGATATCATCATCATCTCATCATGATATCATCATCATCATCTCATCATGATATCATCATCATCTCATGATGATATCATCATCATCATCATCATGATATCATCATCATCATCATCTCATCATGATATCATCATCATGACATCATCATCAGCATCATCATCTCATCTTGATATCATCATCATGATATCATCATCATCATCTCATCATGATATCATCATCATCATCTCATCATGATATCATCATCATCATCATCATCATCATCATCATCTCATCATGATATCATCATCATCATCATCATCATCATCTCATCATTATATCATCATCATCATCATCTCATCATGATATCATCATCATCATCTCATCATGATATCATCATCATCATCATCATCATCATCTCATCATAATATCATCATCATCTCATCATGATATCATCATCATCATCTCATCATGATATCATCATCATCATCTCATCATGATATCATCATCATCATCTCATCATGTTATCATCATCATCATCATCTCATCATGATATCATCATCATCATCATCTCATCATGATATCATCATCATGATATCATCATCATCTCATCATGATATCATCATTATCATCTCATCATGATATCATCATGATATCATCATTATCATCTCATCATGATATCATCATTATCATCTCATCATGATATCATCATCATCTCATCATGATATCATCATCATCTCATCATGATATCATCATCTCATCATGATATCATCATCATCATCATCTCATCATGATATCATCATCATGACATCATCATCAGCATCATCATCTCATCATGATATCATCATCATGATCATCATCATCATCAGCTCATCATGGTATCATCATCATCTCATCATATCATCAACATAATCTCATCATGATATCATCATCATCATCATCATCTCATCATGATATCATCATCATCATCTCATCATGATATCATCATCAACATCATCATCATCTCATCATGATATCATCATCATCATCATCTCATCATGATATCATCATCATGACATCATCATCAGCATCATCATCATCTCATCATGATATCATCATCATGATCATCATCATCATCAGCTCATCATGGTCTCATCATCATCTCATCATATCATCAACATAATCTCATCATGATATCATCATCATCATCATCTCATCATGATATCATCATCATCTCATCATTATATCATCATCATCATCATCATCATCTCATCATGATATCATCATCATCATCATCTCATCATGATATCATCATCATGACATCATCATCAGCATCATCATCTCATCATGATATCATCATCATGATCATCATCATCATCAGCTCATCATGGTATCATCATCATCTCATCATATCATCAACATAATCTCATCATGATATCATCATCATCTCATCATGATATCATCATCATCTCATCATTATATCATCATCATCATCATCATCATTTCATCATGATATCATCATCATCTCATCATGATATCATCATGATATCATCATGATATCATCATGATATCATCATGATATCATCATTATCATCTCATCATGATATCATCATCACATCATGTTATCATCATCATCATCATCATCATCTCATCATGATATCATCATCATCATCATCATCTCATCATGATATCATCATCATCATCTCATCATGATATCATCGTCATCATCTCATCATGATATCATCATCATCATCTCATCATGTTATCATCATCATCATCATCATCTCATCATGATATCATCATCATCATCATCATCATCTAATCATGATATCATAATCATCATCATCATCATCTCATCATGATATCATCATCATCATCATCTCATCATGATATCATCATCTCATCATGATATCATCATCATGATATCATCATCATGACATCAACATCATCATCATCATCATCATCTCATCATGATATCATCATCATCATCATCTCATCATGATATCATCATCTCATCATGATATCATCATCATGATATCATCATCATGACATCAACATCATCATCATCATCATCTCATCATGATATCATCATCATCTCATCATGATATCCTCATCATCATCATCATCTCATCATGATATCATCATCATGATATCATCATCATCTGATCACGATATCATCATCATCAGCTCATCATGGTATCATCATCATCTCATCATATCATCAACATCATCTCATCATGATATCATCATCATGATATCATCATCATCTCATCATGATATCATCATGATCTCATCATTATATCATCATCATCATCATCATCTCATCATGATATCATCATCATCTCATCATGATATCATCATGATATCATCATGATATCATCATTATCATCTCATCATTATCATCTCATCATGATATCATCATCATCATCATTTCATCATGATATCATCATCATCTCATCATGATATCATCATCATCTCATCATGATATCATCATCATCATCATCATCATGATATCATCATCATCATCATCTCATCATGATATCATCATCATCATCATCTCATCATGATATCATTATCATCTCATCATGATATCATCATCATCATCATCTCATCATGATATCATCATCATCATCATCATCTCATCATGATATCATCATCATCATCATCTCATCATGATATCATCATCATGACATCATCATCATGACATCATCATCATGACATCATCATCATCATCATCATCTCATCATGATATCATCATCATGATATCATCATCATCATCTCATCATGATATCATCATCATCATCATCTCATCATGATATCATCATCATCATCATCATCTCATCATGATATCATCATCATCATCATCTCATCATGATATCATCATCATGACATCATCATCATGACATCATCATCATCATCATGATATCATCATCATCATCATCTCATCATTATATCATCATCATCATCATTTCATCATGATATCATCATCATCTCATCATGATATCATCATGATATCATCATGATATCTTTATGATATCATCATTATCATCTCATCATGATATCATCATCACATCATGTTATCATCATCATCATCATCTCATCATGATATCATCATCATCATCATCTCATCATGATATCATCATCATCATCTCATCATGATATCATCATCATCATCTCATCATGATATCATCATCATCATCTCATCATGTTATCATCATCATCATCATCATCATCTCATCATGATATCATCATCATCATCATCATCATCTCATCATGATATCATCATCATCATCATCATCATCATCATCTCATCATGATATCATCATCATCATCATCTCATCATGATATCATCATCTCATCATGATATCATCATCTCATCATGATATCATCATCATGATATCATCATCATGACATCAACATCATCATCATCATCATCTCATCATGATATCATCATCATCTCATCATGATATCCTCATCATCATCATCATCATCATCATCTCATCATGATATCATCATCATCATCATCATCTCATCATGATATCATCATCATGATATCATAATCATCATCTCATCATATCATCATCATGATATCATCATCATCATGATATCATCATCATCATCATCTCATCATGATATCATCATCATGATAGTATCATCATCATCTCATCATATCATCATCATGATATCATCATCATCATCATGATATCATCATCATCATCATCATCATCTCATCATGATATCATCATCATCATCATCTCATCATGATATCATCATCTCATCATATCATCAACATCATCTCATCATGATATCATCATCATGATATCATCATCATCTCATCATGATATCATCATAATCTCATCATTATATCATCATCATCATCATCTCATCATGATATCATCATCATCTCATCATGATATCATCATCATCTCACCATGATATCATCATGATATCATCATGATATCATCATTATCATCTCATCATGATATCATCATCATCATCATCTCATCATGATATCATCATCATCTCATCATGATATCATCATCTCATCATGATATCATCATCATCATCTCATCATGATATCATCATCATCATCATCTCATCATGATATCATCATCATCATCTCATCATGATATCATCATCATCATCATCATCATCTCATCATAATATCATCATCATCTCATCATGATATCATCATCATCATCTCATCATGATATCATCATCATCATCTCATCATGATATCATCATCATCATCTCATCATGATATCATCATCATCATCTCATCATGTTATCATCATCATCATCATCTCATCATGATATCATCATCATCATCATCTCATCATGATATCATCATCATGATATCATCATCATCTCATCATGATATCATCATTATCATCTCATCATGATATCATCATGATATCATCATTATCATCTCATCATGATATCATCATTATCATCTCATCATGATATCATCATCATCTCATCATGATATCATCATCATCTCATCATGATATCATCATCTCATCATGATATCATCATCATCATCATCATCTCATCATGATATCATCATCATCTCATCATGATATCATCATCATCATCATCTCATCATGATATCATCATCAACATCATCATCATCTCATCATGATATCATCATCATCATCATCTCATCATGATATCATCATCATGACATCATCATCAGCATCATCATCTCATCATGATATCATCATCATGATCATCATCATCATCAGCTCATCATGGTATCATCATCATCTCATCATATCATCAACATAATCTCATCATGATATCATCATCATCATCATCATCATCTCATCATGATATCATCATCATCATCATCATCATGATATCATCATCATCATCATCTCATCATGATATCATCATCATGACATCATCATCAGCATCATCATCTCATCATGATATCATCATCATGATATCATCATCATCATCTCATCATGATATCAGCATCAGCATCTCATCATGATATCATCATCATGATATCATCATCATCATCTCATCATGATATCATCATCATCATCTCATCATGATATCATTATCATCATCATCATCTCATCATGATATCATCATCATCATCATCATCTCATCATTATATCATCATCATCTCATCATGACATCATCATCTTGATATCATCATCATCATCATTTGATCATGATATCATCATCATCATCTCATCATGATATCATCATCATCATCATCATCATCATCATCATCTCATCATAATATCATCATCATCATCTCATCATGATATAATCATCATCTCATCATGATATCATCATCATCTCATCATGATATCATCATCATCTCATCATGATATCATCATGAGATGATGATGATGATGATGATATCATGATGAGATGATAATGATGATATCATGATGATATCATGATGAGATGATTATATCATGATGATATCATGATGAGATGATGATGATATCATGATGAGATGATGATGATGATATCATGATGATGATATCATGATGAGATGATGATGATGCTGATGATGATGTCATGATGAAATGATGATGATGATGATATCATGATGAGATGATGATGATGATGATATGATGATGATGATGATATCATGATGAGATGATGATGATGATATCATGATGAGATGATGATGATGAGATGATGATGATATCATCATGATATCATCATCATCATCATCTCATCATGATATCATCATCATCATCTCATCATGATATCATCATCATGATATCATCATCATTATCATCATCATCTCATCATGATATCATGATATCATCATCATCATCATCTCATCATGATATCATCATCATCTCATCATGATATCATCAGCATCATCATCATCATCATCATCTCATCATGATATCATCATCATGATATCATCATCATTATCATCATCATCTCATCATGATATCATGATATCATCATCATCATCATCTCATCATGATATCATCATCATCTCATCATGATATCATCAGCATCATCATCATCATCATCTCATCATGATATCATCATCATCTCATCATGATATCATCAGCAGCATCATCATCATCATCTCATCATGATATCATCATCATCATCATCATCATGATATCATCATGATATCATCATCATCATCATCTCATCATGATATCATCATCATCATCATCATGATATCATCATCTCATCATGATATCATCATCATCATCTCATCATGATATCATCATCATCATCTCATCATGATATCATCATCATCATCATCATCATCATCTCATCATAATATCATCATCATCTCATCATGATATCATCATCATCATCTCATCATGATATCATCATCATCATCTCATCATGATATCATCATCATCATCTCATCATGATATAATCATCATCATCTCATCATGATATCATCATCATCATCTCATCATGATATCATCATCATCATCATCATCATCATCATCATCTCATCATGATATCATCATCATCATCTCATCATGATATCATCATCATCATCTCATCATGATATCATCATCATCATCTCATCATGATATCATCATCATCATCTCATCATGATATCATCATCATCATCTCATCATGATATCATCATCATCATCTCATCATGATATCATCATCATCATCATCATCATCATCTCATCATTATATCATCATCATCATCTCATCATGATATCATCATCATCATCTCATCATGATATCATCATCATCATCATCTCATCATGATATCATCATCATCATCTCATCATGATATCATCATCATCATCATCTCATCATGATATCATCATCATCATCTCATCATGATATCATCATCATCATCTCATCATGATATCATCATCATCATCTCATCATGATATCATCATCATCATCTCATCATGTTATCATCATCATCATCATCATCATCATCATCATCATCTCATCATGATATCATCATCATTTCATCATGATATCATCAGCATCATCATCATCATCATCATCATCATCTCATCATGATATCATCATCATGATATCATCATCATTATCATCATCATCTCATCATGATATCATGATATCATCATCATCATCATCTCATCATGATATCATCATCATCTCATCATGATATCATCAGCATCATCATCATCATCATCTCATCATGATATCATCATCATCTCATCATGATATCATCAGCAGCATCATCATCATCATCTCATCATGATATCATCATCATCATCATCTCATCATGATATCATCATCATGACATCATCATCATGACATCATCATCATCATCATGATATCATCATCATCATCATCTCATCATTATATCATCATCATCATCATTTCATCATGATATCATCATCATCTCATCATGATATCATCATGATATCATCATGATATCTTTATGATATCATCATTATCATCTCATCATGATATCATCATCACATCATGTTATCATCATCATCATCATCTCATCATGATATCATCATCATCATCATCTCATCATGATATCATCATCATCATCTCATCATGATATCATCATCATCATCTCATCATGATATCATCATCATCATCTCATCATGTTATCATCATCATCATCATCATCTCATCATGATATCATCATCATCATCATCATCATCTCATCATGATATCATCATCATCATCATCATCATCATCATCATCATCTCATCATGATATCATCATCATCATCATCTCATCATGATATCATCATCTCATCATGATATCATCATCTCATCATGATATCATCATCATGATATCATCATCATGACATCAACATCATCATCATCATCATCTCATCATGATATCATCATCATCTCATCATGATATCCTCATCATCATCATCATCATCATCATCATCATCTCATCATGATATCATCATCATCATCATCATCTCATCATGATATCATCATCATGATATCATAATCATCATCTCATCATATCATCATCATGATATCATCATCATCATGATATCATCATCATCATCATCTCATCATGATATCATCATCATGATAGTATCATCATCATCTCATCATATCATCATCATGATATCATCATCATCATCATGATATCATCATCATCATCATCATCATCATCTCATCATGATATCATCATCATCATCATCTCATCATGATATCATCATCTCATCATATCATCAACATCATCTCATCATGATATCATCATCATGATATCATCATCATCTCATCATGATATCATCATAATCTCATCATTATATCATCATCATCATCATCTCATCATGATATCATCATCATCTCATCATGATATCATCATCATCTCACCATGATATCATCATGATATCATCATGATATCATCATTATCATCTCATCATGATATCATCATCATCATCATCTCATCATGATATCATCATCATCTCATCATGATATCATCATCTCATCATGATATCATCATCATCATCTCATCATGATATCATCATCATCATCATCTCATCATGATATCATCATCATCATCTCATCATGATATCATCATCATCATCATCATCATCTCATCATAATATCATCATCATCTCATCATGATATCATCATCATCATCTCATCATGATATCATCATCATCATCTCATCATGATATCATCATCATCATCTCATCATGATATCATCATCATCATCTCATCATGTTATCATCATCATCATCATCTCATCATGATATCATCATCATCATCATCTCATCATGATATCATCATCATGATATCATCATCATCTCATCATGATATCATCATTATCATCTCATCATGATATCATCATGATATCATCATTATCATCTCATCATGATATCATCATTATCATCTCATCATGATATCATCATCATCTCATCATGATATCATCATCATCTCATCATGATATCATCATCTCATCATGATATCATCATCATCATCATCATCTCATCATGATATCATCATCATCTCATCATGATATCATCATCATCATCATCTCATCATGATATCATCATCAACATCATCATCATCTCATCATGATATCATCATCATCATCATCTCATCATGATATCATCATCATGACATCATCATCAGCATCATCATCTCATCATGATATCATCATCATGATCATCATCATCATCAGCTCATCATGGTATCATCATCATCTCATCATATCATCAACATAATCTCATCATGATATCATCATCATCATCATCATCATCATCTCATCATGATATCATCATCATCATCATCATCATGATATCATCATCATCATCATCTCATCATGATATCATCATCATGACATCATCATCAGCATCATCATCTCATCATGATATCATCATCATGATATCATCATCATCATCTCATCATGATATCAGCATCAGCATCTCATCATGATATCATCATCATGATATCATCATCATCATCTCATCATGATATCATCATCATCATCTCATCATGATATCATCATCATCATCATCATCTCATCATGATATCATCATCATCGTCATCATCTCATCATTATATCATCATCATCTCATCATGACATCATCATCTTGATATCATCATCATCATCATTTGATCATGATATCATCATCATCATCTCATCATGATATCATCATCATCATCATCATCATCATCATCATCTCATCATAATATCATCATCATCATCTCATCATGATATAATCATCATCTCATCATGATATCATCATCATCTCATCATGATATCATCATCATCTCATCATGATATCATCATGAGATGATGATGATGATGATGATGATATCATGATGAGATGATAATGATGATATCATGATGATATCATGATGAGATGATTATATCATGATGATATCATGATGAGATGATGATGATATCATGATGAGATGATGATGATGATATCATGATGATGATATCATGATGAGATGATGATGATGCTGATGATGATGTCATGATGAAATGATGATGATGATGATATCATGATGAGATGATGATGATGATGATATGATGATGATGATGATATCATGATGAGATGATGATGATGATATCATGATGAGATGATGATGATGAGATGATGATGATATCATCATGATATCATCATCATCATCATCTCATCATGATATCATCATCATCATCTCATCATGATATCATCATCATGATATCATCATCATTATCATCATCATCTCATCATGATATCATGATATCATCATCATCATCATCTCATCATGATATCATCATCATCTCATCATGATATCATCAGCATCATCATCATCATCATCATCTCATCATGATATCATCATCATGATATCATCATCATTATCATCATCATCTCATCATGATATCATGATATCATCATCATCATCATCTCATCATGATATCATCATCATCTCATCATGATATCATCAGCATCATCATCATCATCATCTCATCATGATATCATCATCATCTCATCATGATATCATCAGCAGCATCATCATCATCATCTCATCATGATATCATCATCATCATCATCATCATGATATCATCATGATATCATCATCATCATCATCTCATCATGATATCATCATCATCATCATCATGATATCATCATCTCATCATGATATCATCATCATCATCTCATCATGATATCATCATCATCATCTCATCATGATATCATCATCATCATCATCATCATCTCATCATAATATCATCATCATCTCATCATGATATCATCATCATCATCTCATCATGATATCATCATCATCATCTCATCATGATATCATCATCATCATCTCATCATGATATAATCATCATCATCTCATCATGATATCATCATCATCATCTCATCATGATATCATCATCATCATCATCATCATCATCATCATCTCATCATGATATCATCATCATCATCTCATCATGATATCATCATCATCATCTCATCATGATATCATCATCATCATCTCATCATGATATCATCATCATCATCTCATCATGATATCATCATCATCATCTCATCATGATATCATCATCATCATCTCATCATGATATCATCATCATCATCATCATCATCATCTCATCATTATATCATCATCATCATCTCATCATGATATCATCATCATCATCTCATCATGATATCATCATCATCATCATCTCATCATGATATCATCATCATCATCTCATCATGATATCATCATCATCATCATCTCATCATGATATCATCATCATCATCTCATCATGATATCATCATCATCATCTCATCATGATATCATCATCATCATCTCATCATGATATCATCATCATCATCTCATCATGTTATCATCATCATCATCATCATCATCATCATCATCATCTCATCATGATATCATCATCATTTCATCATGATATCATCAGCATCATCATCATCATCATCATCATCTCATCATGATATCATCATCATGATATCATCATCATTATCATCATCATCTCATCATGATATCATGATATCATCATCATCATCATCTCATCATGATATCATCATCATCTCATCATGATATCATCAGCATCATCATCATCATCATCTCATCATGATATCATCATCATCTCATCATGATATCATCAGCAGCATCATCATCATCATCTCATCATGATATCATCATCATCATCATCATCATGATATCATCATGATATCATCATCATCATCATCTCATCATGATATCATCATCATCATCATCATGATATCATCATCTCATCATGATATCATCATCATCATCTCATCATGATATCATCATCATCATCTCATCATGATATCATCATCATCATCATCATCTCATCATAATATCATCATCATCTCATCATGATATCATCATCATCATCTCATCATGATATCATCATCATCATCTCATCATGATATCATCATCATCATCTCATCATGATATCATCATCATCATCTCATCATGATATCATCATCATCATCTCATCATGATATCATCATCATCATCATCATCATCATCTCATCATGATATCATCATCATCATCATCTCATCATGATATCATCATCATCATCTCATCATGATATCATCATCATCATCTCATCATGATATCATCATCATCATCTCATCATGATATCATCATCATCATCTCATCATGATATCATCATCATCATCTCATCATGATATCATCATCATCATCATCATCATCATCATCTCATCATTATATCATCATCATCATCTCATCATGATATCATCATCATGATATCATCATCATCATCATCTCATCATGATATCATCATCATCATCTCATCATGATATCATCATCATCATCATCATCATCATCATCTCATCATCATCATCATCATCATCATCTCATCATAATATCATCATCATCATCTCATCATGATATCATCATCATCATCTCATCATGATATCATCATCATCATCTCATCATGTTATCATCATCATCATCATCATCATCATCATCATCATCATCTCATCATGATATCATCATCATTTCATCATGATATCATCATCATGATATCATATTCATCATCTCATCATATCATCATCATGATATCATCATCTCATCATGATATCATCATCATCTCATCATGATATCATCATGATATCATCATGATATCATCATGATATCATCATGATATCATCATGATATCATCATTATCATCTCATCATGATATCATCATCATCATCATCATCTCATCATGATATCATCATCATCATCATCATCATCATCATCATCATCATCATCATATCATCATGATATCATCATCATCTCATCATGAAATCATCATCTCATCATGATATCATAATCATCTCATCATGATATCATCATCATCTCATCATGATATCATCATCATCATCATCATCTCATCATGATATCATCATCATCATCATCATCTCATCATGATATCATCATCATCATCATCATCATCTCATCATGATATCATCAGCATCATCATCATCATCATCATCATCTCATCATGATATCATCATCATCATCTCATCATGATATCATCATCATCATCTCATCATGATATCATCAGCATCATCATCATCATCATCATCTCATCATGATATCATCATCATCATCATCTCATCATGATATCATCATCATCATCATCATCTCATCATTATATCATCATCATCATCTCATCATGATATCATCATCATGATATCATCATCATCATCATCATCTCATCATCATCATCATCATCTCATCATAATATCATCATCATCATCTCATCATGATATCATCATCATCATCATCTCATCATGACATCATCATCATCATCTCATCATGTTATCATCATCATCATCATCATCATCATCTCATCATGATATCATCATCATCATCATCTCATCATGATATCATCATCATGATATCATCATCATCATCTCATCATGATATCATCATCATCATCTCATCATGATATCATCATCATGATATCATCATCATTATCATCATCATCTCATCATGATATCATGATATAATCATCATCATCATCTCATCATGATATCATCATCATCTCATCATGATATCATCAGCATCATCATCATCATCATCTCATCATGATATCATCATCATCCTCACCAAAGAGGAGAAACGCGTTGTGTGCTATAGGAAACAAGGGATGTGCAACACCGGACTCTTTTTCAAGGATTTTTACCATTTTTACTGCTTTTAATGAAATTGAGGACTCTTCAGATTTTAACTGTAAGAATTCTATGTTTTATTTGTATTACATATTAAACAGTGTTCATTAATATCCTTGCCTTCCTTCTTCCTCATGTGTTTTGTGGAGTCTTCATGGATGAAGTGACGGAACATCATTAACCCTTTCCCTGGGCTCCCTTATGCTGATATCCCTGAGCAAGTAGTTGCTCAGACGAATGTGAGTGGCCACTTGGCACAATTCATTCACTTTATTTCACTTTTTCTTTGATATATTACACTATTGTGTGTTTTATTCTTTTATTTTTCATATTCCCTTTGTACAACACTGCAAGATACATACTTGTTCTAAGGGTAAATATAAGTGTGTGTAGTGTTGGTTGAAGCGCACTGGTCACGTTTTTCTTTGTATCATCATCATTATCATCATCATCTCATCATGATATCATGATATCATCATCATCATCATCATCTCATCATGATATCATCATCATCTCATCATGATATCATCAGCATCATCATCATCATCATCATCTCATCATGATATCATCATCATCTCATCATGATATCATCAGCAGCATCATCATCATCATCATCATCATCTCATCATGATATCATCATCATCATCATCATCATCATCTCATCATGATATCATCATCATCATCATCTCATCATTATATCATCAGCATCATCATCATCATCATCTCATCATGATATCATCAGCATCATCATCATCATCATCTCATCATGATATCATCATCATCTCATCATGATATCATCAGCAGCATCATCATCATCATCATCTCATCATGATATCATCATCATCATCATCATCATCTCATCATGATATCATCATCATCATCATCTCATCATTATATCATCAGCATCATCATCATGATATCATCATCATCATCATCATCATCATGATATCATCATCATCATCTCATCATGATATCATCATCATCATCATCTCATCATGATATCATTATCATCTCATCATGATATTATCATCATCATCATCTCATCATGATATCATCATCATCATCATCATCATCATCTCATCATGATATCATCATCATCATCATCTCATCATGATATCATCATCATGACATCATCATCATGACATCATCATCATCATCATCATCTCATCATGATATCATCATCATGATATCATCATCATCATCTCATCATGATATCATCATCATCATCATCTCATCATGATATCATCATCATCATCATCATCTCATCATGATATCATCATCATCTCATCATGATATCATCATCATGACATCATCATCATGACATCATCATCATCATCATTATCTCATCATGATATCATCATCATCTCATCATTATATCATCATCATCATCATTTCATCATGATATCATCATCATCTCATCATGATATCATCATGATATCATCATGATATCATCATGATATCATCATTATCATCTCATCATGATATCATCATCACATCATGTTATCATCATCATCATCTCATCATGATATCATCATCATCATCATCTCATCATGATATCATCATCATCATCTCATCATGATATCATCATCATCATCTCATCATGATATCATCATCATCATCTCATCATGTTATCATCATCATCATCATCATCATCATGATATCATCATCATCATCATCATCTCATCATGATATCATCATCATCATCATCATCATCATCATCATCTCATCATGATATCATCATCATCATCATCTCATCATGATATCATCATCTCATCATGATATCATCATCATGATATCATCATCATGACATCAACATCATCATCATCATCATCTCATCATGATATCATCATCATCTCATCATGATATCATCATCATCATCATCATCATCATCATCTCATCATGATATCATCATCATCATCATCATCATCTCATCATGATATCATCATCATGATATCATAATCATCATCTCATCATATCATCATCATGATATCATCATCATCATGATATCATCATCATCATCATCATCTCATCATGATATCATCATCATGATAGTATCATCATCATCTCATCATATCATCATCATGATATCATCATCATCATCATGATATCATCATCATCATCATCATCATCATCTCATCATGATATCATCATCATCATCATCTCATCATGATATCATCATCTCATCATGATATCATCATCATCTCATCATGATATCCTCATCATCATCATCTCATCATGATATCATCATCATGATATCATCATCATCTGATCACGATATCATCATCATCAGCTCATCATGGTATCATCATCATCTCATCATATCATCAACATCATCTCATCATGATATCATCATCATGATATCATCATCATCTCATCATGATATCATCATAATCTCATCATTATATCATCATCATCATCATCATCTCATCATGATATCATCATCATCTCATCATGATATCATCATCATCTCACCATGATATCATCATGATATCATCATGATATCATCATTATCATCTCATCATGATATCATCATCATCATCATCTCATCATGATATCATCATCATCTCATCATGATATCATCATCTCATCATGATATCATCATCATCATCATCTCATCATGATATCATCATCATCATCATCATCATCTCATCATGATATCATCATCATCATCATCTCATCATGATATCATCATCATCATCTCATCATGATATCATCATCATCTCATCATGATATCATCATCATCATCATCATGATATCATCATCATCATCATCTCATCATGATATCATCATCATGACATCATCATCAGCATCATCATCTCATCATGATATCATCATCATGATATCATCATCATCATCTCATCATGATATCATCATCATCATCTCATCATGATATCATCATCATCATCATCATCATCATCATCATCTCATCATGATATCATCATCATCATCATCATCATCATCATCTCATCATTATATCATCATCATCTCATCATGATATCATCATCATGATATCATCATCATCATCATCTCATCATGATATCATCATCATCATCTCATCATGATATCATCATCATCATCATCATCATCATCTCATCATAATATCATCATCATCTCATCATGATATCATCATCATCATCTCATCATGATATCATCATCATCATCTCATCATGATATCATCATCATCATCTCATCATGTTATCATCATCATCATCATCTCATCATGATATCATCATCATCATCATCTCATCATGATATCATCATCATGATATCATCATCATCTCATCATGATATCATCATTATCATCTCATCATGATATCATCATGATATCATCATTATCATCTCATCATGATATCATCATTATAATCTCATCATGATATCATCATCATCTCATCATGATATCATCATCATCTCATCATGATATCATCATCTCATCATGATATCATCATCATCATCATCTCATCATGATATCATCATCATGACATCATCATCAGCATCATCATCTCATCATGATATCATCATCATGATCATCATCATCATCAGCTCATCATGGTATCATCATCATCTCATCATATCATCAACATAATCTCATCATGATATCATCATCATCATCATCATCTCATCATGATATCATCATCATCATCTCATCATGATATCATCATCAACATCATCATCATCTCATCATGATATCATCATCATCATCATCTCATCATGATATCATCATCATGACATCATCATCAGCATCATCATCATCTCATCATGATATCATCATCATGATCATCATCATCATCAGCTCATCATGGTCTCATCATCATCTCATCATATCATCAACATAATCTCATCATGATATCATCATCATCATCATCTCATCATGATATCATCATCATCTCATCATTATATCATCATCATCATCATCATCATCATCATCTCATCATGATATCATCATCATCATCATCTCATCATGATATCATCATCATGACATCATCATCAGCATCATCATCTCATCATGATATCATCATCATGATCATCATCATCATCAGCTCATCATGGTATCATCATCATCTCATCATATCATCAACATAATCTCATCATGATATCATCATCATCTCATCATGATATCATCATCATCTCATCATTATATCATCATCATCATCATCATCATCATTTCATCATGATATCATCATCATCTCATCATGATATCATCATGATATCATCATGATATCATCATGATATCATCATGATATCATCATGATATCATCATTATCATCTCATCATGATATCATCATCACATCATGTTATCATCATCATCATCATCATCATCTCATCATGATATCATCATCATCATCATCTCATCATGATATCATCATCATCATCTCATCATGATATCATCGTCATCATCTCATCATGATATCATCATCATCATCTCATCATGTTATCATCATCATCATCATCTCATCATGATATCATCATCATCATCATCATCATCTAATCATGATATCATAATCATCATCATCATCATCTCATCATGATATCATCATCATCATCATCTCATCATGATATCATCATCTCATCATGATATCATCATCATGATATCATCATCATGACATCAACATCATCATCATCATCATCATCTCATCATGATATCATCATCATCATCATCTCATCATGATATCATCATCTCATCATGATATCATCATCATGATATCATCATCATGACATCAACATCATCATCATCATCATCTCATCATGATATCATCATCATCTCATCATGATATCCTCATCATCATCATCATCTCATCATGATATCATCATCATGATATCATCATCATCTGATCACGATATCATCATCATCAGCTCATCATGGTATCATCATCATCTCATCATATCATCAACATCATCTCATCATGATATCATCATCATGATATCATCATCATCTCATCATGATATCATCATGATCTCATCATTATATCATCATCATCATCATCATCATCATCTCATCATGATATCATCATCATCTCATCATGATATCATCATGATATCATCATGATATCATCATTATCATCTCATCATTATCATCTCCTCATGATATCATCATCATCATCATCTCATCATGATATCATCATCATCTCATCATGATATCATCATCATCTCATCATGATATCATCATCATCATCATCATCATGATATCATCATCATCATCATCTCATCATGATATCATCATCATCATCATCTCATCATTATATCATCATCATCATCATCATCATCTCATCATGATATCATCATCATCATCATCTCATCATGATATCATCATCATGACATCATCATCAGCATCATCATCTCATCATGATATCATCATCATGATCATCATCATCATCAGCTCATCATGGTATCATCATCATCTCATCATATCATCAACATAATCTCATCATGATATCATCATCATCTCATCATGATATCATCATCATCTCATCATTATATCATCATCATCATCATCATCATCATTTCATCATGATATCATCATCATCTCATCATGATATCATCATGATATCATCATGATATCATCATGATATCATCATGATATCATCATTATCATCTCATCATGATATCATCATCACATCATGTTATCATCATCATCATCATCATCATCTCATCATGATATCATCATCATCATCATCATCTCATCATGATATCATCATCATCATCATCATCTCATCATGATATCATCATCAACATCATCATCATCTCATCATGATATTATCATCATCATCATCTCATCATGATATCAACATCATGACATCATCATCATCATCATCATCATCTCATCATGATATCATCATCATGATCATCATCATCATCAGCTCATCATGGTATCATCATCATCTCATCATATCATCAACATAATCTCATCATGATATCATCATCATCATCATCTCATCATGATATCATCATCATCTCATCATTATATCATCATCATCATCATCATCTCATCATGATATCATCATCATCATCATCTCATCATGATATCATCATCATGACATCATCATCAGCATCATCATCTCATCATGATATCATCATCATGATCATCATCATCATCAGCTCATCATGGTATCATCATCATCTCATCATATCATCAACATAATCTCATCATGATATCATCATCATCTCATCATGATATCATCATCATCTCATCATTATATCATCATCATCATCATCATCATTTCATCATGATATCATCATCATCTCATCATGATATCATCATGATATCATCATGATATCATCATTATCATCTCATCATGATATCATCATCACATCATGTTATCATCATCATCATCATCATCATCTCATCATGATATCATCATCATCATCATCATCTCATCATGATATCATCATCATCATCTCATCATGATATCATCATCATCATCTCATCATGATATCATCATCATCATCTCATCATGTTATCATCATCATCATCATCATCATCTCATCATGATATCATCATCATCATCATCATCATCATCTAATCATGATATCATAATCATCATCATCATCATCTCATCATGATATCATCATCATCTCATCATGATATCATCATCATCTCATCATGATATCATCATCATCATCATCTCATCATGATATCATCATCAACATCATCATCATCTCATCATGATATCATCATCATCATCATCTCATCATGATATCATCATCATGACATCATCATCAGCATCATCATCTCATCATGATATCATCATCTTGATCATCATCATCATCAGCTCATCATGTTATCATCATCATCTCATCATATCATCAACATAATCTCATCATGATATCATCATCATCATCATCTCATCATGATATCATCATCATCATCATCATCTCATCATGATATCATCATCAACATCATCATCATCTCATCATGATATTATCATCATCATCATCTCATCATGATATCATCATCATGACATCATCATCAGCATCATCATCATCTCATCATGATATCATCATCATGATCATCATCATCATCAGCTCATCATGGTATCATCATCATCTCATCATATCATCAACATAATCTCATCATGATATCATCATCATCATCATCTCATCATGATATCATCATCATCTCATCATTATATCATCATCATCATCATCATCATCATCATCATCTCATCATGATATCATCATCATCATCATCTCATCATGATATCATCATCATGACATCATCATCAGCATCATCATCTCATCATGATATCATCATCATGATCATCATCATCATCAGCTCATCATGGTATCATCATCATCTCATCATATCATCAACATAATCTCATCATGATATCATCATCATCTCATCATGATATCATCATCATCTCATCATTATATCATCATCATCATCATCATCATTTCATCATGATATCATCATCATCTCATCATGATATCATCATGATATCATCATGATATCATCATTATCATCTCATCATGATATCATCATCACATCATGTTATCATCATCATCATCATCATCATCTCATCATGATATCATCATCATCATCATCATCTCATCATGATATCATCATCATCATCTCATCATGATATCATCATCATCATCTCATCATGATATCATCATCATCATCTCATCATGTTATCATCATCATCATCATCATCATCTCATCATGATATCATCATCATCATCATCATCATCATCTAATCATGATATCATAATCATCATCATCATCATCTCATCATGATATCATCATCATCTCATCATGATATCATCATCTCATCATGATATCATCATCATGATATCATCATCATGACATCAACATCATCATCATCATCATCTCATCATGATATCATCATCATCATCATCTCATCATGATATCATCATCTCATCATGATATCATCATCATGATATCATCATCATGACATCAACATCATCATCATCATCATCTCATCATGATATCATCATCATCTCATCATGATATCCTCATCATCATCATCATCTCATCATGATATCATCATCATGATATCATCATCATCTGATCACGATATCATCATCATCAGCTCATCATGGTATCATCATCATCTCATCATATCATCAACATCATCTCATCATGATATCATCATCATGATATCATCATCATCTCATCATGATATCATCATCATCTCATCATTATATCATCATCATCATCATCTCATCATGATATCATCATCATCTCATCATGATATCATCATCATCTCATCATGATATCATCATGATATCATCATGATATCATCATTATCATCTCATCATTATCATCTCATCATGATATCATCATCATCATCATCTCATCATGATATCATCATCATCTCATCATGATATCATCATCATCTCATCATGATATCATCATCATCATCATCATCATGATATCATCATCATCATCATCTCATCATGATATCATCATCATCATCATCTCATCATGATATCATTATCATCTCATCATGATATCATTATCATCTCATCATGATATCATCATCATCATCATCTCATCATGATATCATCATCATCATCATCATCTCATCATGATATCATCATCATCATCATCTCATCATGATATCATCATCATGACATCATCATCATGACATCATCATCATCATCATCTCATCATGATATCATCATCATGATATCATCATCATCATCTCATCATGATATCATCATCATCATAATCTCATCATGATATCATCATTATCATCATCATCTCATCATGATATCATCATCATCATCATCTCATCATGATATCATCATCATGACATCATCATCATGACATCATCATCATCATCATTATCTCATCATGATATCATCATCATCTCATCATTATATCATCATCATCATCATTTCATCATGATATCATCATCATCTCATCATGATATCATCATGATATCATCATGATATCATCATGATATCATCATTATCATCTCATCATGATATCATCCTCACATCATGTTATCATCATCATCATCTCATCATGATATCATCATCATCATCATCTCATCATGATATCATCATCATCATCTCATCATGATATCATCATCATCATCTCATCATGATATCATCATCATCATCTCATCATGTTATCATCATCATCATCATCATCATCTCATCATGATATCATCATCATCATCATCATCTCATCATGATATCATCATCATCATCATCATCATCATCTCATCATGATATCATCATCATCATCATCATCTCATCATGATATCATCATCTCATCATGATATCATCATCATGATATCATCATCATGACATCAACATCATCATCATCATCATCTCATCATGATATCATCATCATCTCATCATGATATCCTCATCATCATCATCATCTCATCATGATATCATCATCATGATATCATCATCATCTGATCACGATATCATCATCATCAGCTCATCATGGTATCATCATCATCTCATCATATCATCAACATCATCTCATCATGATATCATCATCATGATATCATCATCATCTCATCATGATATCATCATCATCTCATCATTATATCATCATCATCCTCATCATCTCATCATGATATCATCATCATCTCATCATGATATCATCATGATATCATCATGATATCATCATTATCATCTCATCATGATATCATCATCATCATCATCTCATCATGATATCATCATCATCTTATCATGATATCATCATCATCTCATCATGATATCATCATCATCTCATCATGATATCATCATCATCATCATCATGATATCATCATCATCATCATCATGATATCATCATCATCATCATCTCATCATGATATCATCATCATCATCTCATCATGATATCATTATCATCTCATCATGATATCATCATCATCATCATCTCATCATGATATCATCATCATCATCATCATCATCTCATCATGATATCATCATCATCATCATCTCATCATGATATCATCATCATGACATCATCATCATGACATCATCATCATGACATCATCATCAGCATCATCATCTCATCATGATATCATCATCTCATCATGATATCATCATCATCATCATCATCTCATCATGATATCATCATCATCATCATCATCATCATCTCATCATTATATCATCATCATCTCATCATGATATCATCATCATGATATCATCATCATCATCTCATCATGATTTCATCATCATCATCATCATCTCATCATGATATCATCATCATGATATCATCATCATTATCATCATCATCTCATCATGATATCATCATCATCATCATCATCATCATCATCATCATCTCATCATTATATCTTCATCATCTCATCATTATATCATCATCATCATCATCATCATCATCATCTCATCATTATATCATCATCATCTCATCATGATATCATCATCATCATCATCTCATCATGATATCATCATCATGACATCATCATCATGACATCATCATCAGCATCATCATCTCATCATGATATCATCATCTCATCATGATATCATCATCATCATCATCATCATCTCATCATGATATCATCATCATCATCATCATCATCATCATCATCTCATCATTATATCATCATCATCTCATCATGATATCATCATCATGATATCATCATCATCATCTCATCATGATATCATCATCATCATCTCATCATGATATCATGATGATGATATCATGATGAGATGATGATGATGATATGATGATGATCATTATCATTATCATCATCATCTCATCATTATATCTTCATCATCTCATCATGATATCATCATCTCATCATGATATCATCATCATCATCATCATCTCATCATGATATCATCATCATCATCATCTCATCATTATATCATCATCATCTCATCATGATATCATCATCATGATATCATCATCATCATCTCATCATGATATCATCATCATCATCTCATCATGATATCATCATCATGATATCATCATCATTATCATCATCATCTCATCATGATATCATCATCATCGTCATCATCAGCATCATCATCATCTCATCATGATATCATCATCATGATCATCATCATCATCAGCTCATCATGGTATCATCATCATCTCATCATATCATCAACATAATCTCATCATGATATCATCATCATCATCATCTCATCATGATATCATCATCATCTCATCATTATATCATCATCATCATCATCATCATCATCTCATCATGATATCATCATCATCATCATCTCATCATGATATCATCATCATGACATCATCATCAGCATCATCATCTCATCATGATATCATCATCATGATCATCATCATCATCAGCTCATCATGGTATCATCATCATCTCATCATATCATCAACATAATCTCATCATGATATCATCATCATCTCATCATGATATCATCATCATCTCATCATTATATCATCATCATCATCATCATCATCATTTCATCATGATATCATCATCATCTCATCATGATATCATCATGATATCATCATGATATCATCATGATATCATCATGATATCATCATTATCATCTCATCATGATATCATCATCACATCATGTTATCATCATCATCATCATCATCTCATCATGATATCATCATCATCATCATCTCATCATGATATCATCATCATCTCATCATTATATCATCATCATCATCTCATCATGTTATCATCATCATCATCATCTCATCATGATATCATCATCATCATAATCTCATCATGATATCATCATCATCATCATCATCTCATCATGATATCATCATCATCATCATCTCATCATGATATCATCATCATGACATCATCATCATGACATCATCATCATCATCATTATCTCATCATGATATCATCATCATCTCATCATTATATCATCATCATCATCATTTCATCATGATATCATCATGATATCATCATGATATCATCATGATATCATCATGATATCATCATTATCATCTCATCATGATATCATCATCACATCATGTTATCATAATCATCATCATCATCTCATCATGATATCATCATCATCATCATCTCATCATGATATCATCATCTCATCATGATATCATCATCATGATATCATCATCATGACATCAACATCATCATCATCATCATCTCATCATGATATCATCATCATCATCATCATCTCATCATGATATCATCATCTCATCATGATATCATCATCATGATATCATCATCATGACATCAACATCATCATCATCTCATCATGATATCATCATCATCTCATCATGATATCCTCATCATCATCATCATCTCATCATGATATCATCATCATGATATCATCATCATCTCATCATGATATCATCATCATCTCATCATGATATCATCATCTCATCATGATATCATCATCATCATCATCATCATCTCATCATGATATCATCATCATCTCATCATGATATCATTATCATCATCATCTCATCATGATATCATCATCAACATCATCATCATCTCATCATGATATCATCATCATCATCATCTCATCATGATATCATCATCATGACATCATCATCAGCATCATCATCTCATCATGATATCATCATCTTGATCATCATCATCATCAGCTCATCATGGTATCATCATCATCTCATCATATCATCAACATAATCTCATCATGATATCATCATCATCATCATCTCATCATGATATCATCATCATCATCATCATCATCTCATCATGATATCATCATCAACATCATCATCATCTCATCATGATATCATCATCATCATCATCTCATCATGATATCAGCATCATGACATCATCATCAGCATCATCATCATCTCATCATGATATCATCATCATGATCATCATCATCATCAGCTCATCATGGTATCATCATCATCTCATCATATCATCAACATAATCTCATCATGATATCATCATCATCATCATCTCATCATGATATCATCATCATCTCATCATTATATCATCATCATCATCATCATCATCATCATCATCTCATCATGATATCATCATCATCATCATCATCTCATCATGATATCATCATCATGACATCATCATCAGCATCATCATCTCATCATGATATCATCATCATGATCATCATCATCATCAGCTCATCATGGTATCATCATCATCTCATCATATCATCAACATAATCTCATCATGATATCATCATCATCTCATCATGATATCATCATCATCTCATCATTATATCATCATCATCATCATCATCATCATTTCATCATGATATCATCATCATCTCATCATGATATCATCATGATATCATCATGATATCATCATGATATCATCATTATCATCTCATCATGATATCATCATCACATCATGTTATCATCATCATCATCATCATCTCATCATGATATCATCATCATCATCATCTCATCATGATATCATCATCATCTCATCATTATATCATCATCATCATCATCATCATCATCATTTCATCATGATATCATCATCATCTCATCATGATATCATCATGATATCATCATGATATCATCATGATATCATCATTATCATCTCATCATGATATCATCATCACATCATGTTATCATAATCATCATCATCATCTCATCATGATATCATCATCATCATCATCTCATCATGATATCATCATCTCATCATGATATCATCATCATGACATCAACATCATCATCATCATCATCTCATCATGATATCATCATCATCATCATCATCATCTCATCATGATATCATCATCTCATCATGATATCATCATCATGATATCATCATCATGACATCAACATCATCATCATCTCATCATGATATCATCATCATCTCATCATGATATCCTCATCATCATCATCATCTCATCATGATATCATCATCATGATATCATCATCATCTGATCACGATATCATCATCATCAGCTCATCATGGTATCATCATCATCTCATCATATCATCAACATCATCTCATCATGATATCATCATCATGATATCATCATCATCTCATCATGATATCATCATCATCTCATCATTATATCATCATCATCATCATCATCTCATCATTATATCATCATCATCATCATCATCTCATCATGATATCATCATCATCTCATCATGATATCATCATCATCTCATCATGATATCATCATGATATCATCATGATATCATCATTATCATCTCATCATTATCATCTCATCATGATATCATCATCATCATCATCTCATCATGATATCATCATCATCTCATCATGATATCATCATCATCTCATCATGATATCATCATCATCATCATCATCATGATATCATCATCATCATCATCTCATCATGATATCATCATCATCATCATCTCATCATGATATCATTATCATCTCATCATGATATCATTATCATCTCATCATGATATCATCATCATCATCATCTCATCATGATATCATCATCATCATCATCATCATCATCTCATCATTATATCATCATCATCATCATCTCATCATGATATCATCATCATCATGACATCATCATCATCATCATCATCTCATCATGATATCATCATCATGATATCATCATCATCATCTCATCATGATATCATCATCATCATCATCTCATCATGATATCATCATCATCATCATCATCTCATCATGATATCATCATCATCATCATCTCATCATGATATCATCATCATGACATCATCATCATGACATCATCATCATCATCATTATCTCATCATGATATCATCATCATCTCATCATTATATCATCATCATCATCATTTCATCATGATATCATCATCATCTCATCATGATATCATCATTATCATCTCATCATGATATCATCTTCACATCATGTTATCATCATCATCATCTCATCATGATATCATCATCATCATCATCATCTCATCATGATATCATCATCATCATCTCATCATGATATCATCATCATCATCTCATCATGATATCATCATCTCATCATGATATCATCATCATCATCATCTCATCATGATATCATCATCATCATCTCATCATGATATCATCATCATCATCATCTCATCATGATATCATCATCTCATCATGATATCATCATCATCATCATCTCATCATGATATCATCATCATCATCATCATCTCATCATGATATCATCATCATCATCATCATCTCATCATGATATCATCATCATCATCTCATCATGATATCATCATCATCTCATCATGATATCATCATCATCATCATCATGATATCATCATCATCATCATCATCTCATCATGATATCATCATCATGACATCATCATCAGCATCATCATCTCATCATGATATCATCATCATGATATCATCATCATCATCTCATCATGATATCATCATCATCATCTCATCATGATATCATCATCATCATCATCATCATCTCATCATGATATCATCATCATCATCATCATCATCTCATCATTATATCATCATCATCTCATCATGATATCATCATCATGATATCATCATCATCATCATCTCATCATGATATCATCATCATCATCATCTCATCATGATATCATCATCATCATCATCATCATCATCTCATCATAATATCATCATCATCTCATCATGATATCATCATCATCATCTCATCATGATATCATCATCATCTCATCATGATATCATCATCATCATCATCATGATATCATCATCATCATCATCATCATCTCATCATGATATCATCATCATGACATCATCATCAGCATCATCATCTCATCATGATATCATCATCATGATATCATCATCATCATCTCATCATGATATCATCATCATCATCTCATCATGATATCATCATCATCATCATCATCATCATCATCATCTCATCATGATATCATCATCATCATCATCATCATGATATCATCATCATCATCATCATCATCATCTCATCATGATATCATCATCATCATCATCATCATCTCATCATTATATCATCATCATCTCATCATGATATCATCATCATGATATCATCATCATCATCATCTCATCATGATATCATCATCATCATCATCTCATCATGATATCATCATCATCATCATCATCATCATCTCATCATAATATCATCATCATCTCATCATGATATCATCATCATCATCTCATCATGATATCATCATCATCATCTCATCATGATATCATCATCATCATCTCATCATGTTATCATCATCATCATCATCTCATCATGATATCATCATCATCATCTCATCATGATATCATCATCATCATCTCATCATGATATCATCATCATCATCTCATCATGTTATCATCATCATCATCATCTCATCATGATATCATCATCATCTCATCATGATATCATCATCATCATCTCATCATGATATCATCATCATCATCATCTCATCATGATATCATCATCATGATATCATCATCATCTCATCATGATATCATCATTATCATCTCATCATGATATCATCATGATATCATCATGATATCATCATCATGATATCATCATCATCTCATCATGATATCATCATTATCATCTCATCATGATATCATCATGATATCATCATTATCATCTCATCATGATATCATCATTATCATCTCATCATGATATCATCATCATCTCATCATGATATCATCATCATCTCATCATGATATCATCATCTCATCATGATATCATCATCATCATCATCTCATCATGATATCATCATCATCTCATCATGATATCATCATCATCATCATCTCATCATGATATCATCATCAACATCATCATCATCTCATCATGATATCATCATCATCATCATCATCTCATCATGATATCATCATCATGACATCATCATCAGCATCATCATCTCATCATGATATCATCATCTTGATCATCATCATCATCAGCTCATCATGGTATCATCATCATCTCATCATATCATCAACATAATCTCATCATGATATCATCATCATCATCATCTCATCATGATATCATCATCATCATCATCATCTCATCATGATATCATCATCAACATCATCATCATCTCATCATGATATTATCATCATCATCATCTCATCATGATATCATCATCATGACATCATCATCATCATCATCATCATCATCTCATCATGATATCATCATCATGATCATCATCATCATCAGCTCATCATGGTATCATCATCATCTCATCATATCATCAACATAATCTCATCATGATATCATCATCATCATCATCTCATCATGATATCATCATCATCTCATCATTATATCATCATCATCATCATCATCATCATCATCTCATCATGATATCATCATCATCATCATCTCATCATGATATCATCATCATGACATCATCATCAGCATCATCATCTCGTCATGATATCATCATCATGATCATCATCATCATCAGCTCATCATGGTATCATCATCATCTCATCATATCATCAACATAATCTCATCATGATATCATCATCATCTCATCATGATATCATCATCATCTCATCATTATATCATCATCATCATCATCATCATCATCATTTCATCATGATATCATCATCATCTCATCATGATATCATCATGATATCATCATGATATCATCATGATATCATCATTATCATCTCATCATGATATCATCATCACATCATGTTATCATCATCATCATCATCATCATCTCATCATGATATCATCATCATCATCATCATCTCATCATGATATCATCATCATCATCTCATCATGATATCATCATCATCATCTCATCATGATATCATCATCATCATCTCATCATGTTATCATCATCATCATCATCATCTCATCATGATATCATCATCATCATCATCTCATCATGATATCATCATCATCTCATCATTATATCATCATCATCATCATCATCATCATCATTTCATCATGATATCATCATCATCTCATCATGATATCATCATGATATCATCATGATATCATCATGATATCATCATTATCATCTCATCATGATATCATCATCACATCATGTTATCATAATCATCATCATCATCTCATCATGATATCATCATCATCATCATCTCATCATGATATCATCATCTCATCATGATATCATCATCATGACATCAACATCATCATCATCATCATCTCATCATGATATCATCATCATCATCATCATCATCTCATCATGATATCATCATCTCATCATGATATCATCATCATGATATCATCATCATGACATCAACATCATCATCATCTCATCATGATATCATCATCATCTCATCATGATATCCTCATCATCATCATCATCATCTCATCATGATATCATCATCATGATATCATCATCATCTGATCACGATATCATCATCATCAGCTCATCATGGTATCATCATCATCTCATCATATCATCAACATCATCTCATCATGATATCATCATCATGATATCATCATCATCTCATCATGATATCATCATCATCTCATCATTATATCATCATCATCATCATCATCTCATCATTATATCATCATCATCATCATCATCTCATCATGATATCATCATCATCTCATCATGATATCATCATCATCTCATCATGATATCATCATGATATCATCATGATATCATCATTATCATCTCATCATTATCATCTCATCATGATATCATCATCATCATCATCTCATCATGATATCATCATCATCTCATCATGATATCATCATCATCTCATCATGATATCATCATCATCATCATCATCATGATATCATCATCATCATCATCTCATCATGATATCATCATCATCATCATCTCATCATGATATCATTATCATCTCATCATGATATCATTATCATCTCATCATGATATCATCATCATCATCATCTCATCATGATATCATCATCATCATCATCATCATCATCTCATCATTATATCATCATCATCATCATCTCATCATGATATCATCATCATCATGACATCATCATCATCATCATCATCTCATCATGATATCATCATCATGATATCATCATCATCATCTCATCATGATATCATCATCATCATCATCTCATCATGATATCATCATCATCATCATCATCTCATCATGATATCATCATCATCATCATCTCATCATGATATCATCATCATGACATCATCATCATGACATCATCATCATCATCATTATCTCATCATGATATCATCATCATCTCATCATTATATCATCATCATCATCATTTCATCATGATATCATCATCATCTCATCATGATATCATCATTATCATCTCATCATGATATCATCTTCACATCATGTTATCATCATCATCATCTCATCATGATATCATCATCATCATCATCATCTCATCATGATATCATCATCATCATCTCATCATGATATCATCATCATCATCTCATCATGATATCATCATCTCATCATGATATCATCATCATCATCATCTCATCATGATATCATCATCATCATCTCATCATGATATCATCATCATCATCATCTCATCATGATATCATCATCTCATCATGATATCATCATCATCATCATCATCTCATCATGATATCATCATCATCATCATCATCTCATCATGATATCATCATCATCATCATCATCTCATCATGATATCATCATCATCATCTCATCATGATATCATCATCATCTCATCATGATATCATCATCATCATCATCATGATATCATCATCATCATCATCATCTCATCATGATATCATCATCATGACATCATCATCAGCATCATCATCTCATCATGATATCATCATCATGATATCATCATCATCATCTCATCATGATATCATCATCATCATCTCATCATGATATCATCATCATCATCATCATCATCTCATCATGATATCATCATCATCATCATCATCATCTCATCATTATATCATCATCATCTCATCATGATATCATCATCATGATATCATCATCATCATCATCTCATCATGATATCATCATCATCATCATCTCATCATGATATCATCATCATCATCATCATCATCATCTCATCATAATATCATCATCATCTCATCATGATATCATCATCATCATCTCATCATGATATCATCATCATCTCATCATGATATCATCATCATCATCATCATGATATCATCATCATCATCATCATCATCTCATCATGATATCATCATCATGACATCATCATCAGCATCATCATCTCATCATGATATCATCATCATGATATCATCATCATCATCTCATCATGATATCATCATCATCATCTCATCATGATATCATCATCATCATCATCATCATCATCATCTCATCATGATATCATCATCATCATCATCATCATGATATCATCATCATCATCATCATCATCATCTCATCATGATATCATCATCATCATCATCATCATCTCATCATTATATCATCATCATCTCATCATGATATCATCATCATGATATCATCATCATCATCATCTCATCATGATATCATCATCATCATCATCTCATCATGATATCATCATCATCATCATCATCATCATCTCATCATAATATCATCATCATCTCATCATGATATCATCATCATCATCTCATCATGATATCATCATCATCATCTCATCATGATATCATCATCATCATCTCATCATGTTATCATCATCATCATCATCTCATCATGATATCATCATCATCTCATCATGATATCATCATCATCATCTCATCATGATATCATCATCATCATCATCTCATCATGATATCATCATCATGATATCATCATCATCTCATCATGATATCATCATTATCATCTCATCATGATATCATCATGATATCATCATGATATCATCATCATGATATCATCATCATCTCATCATGATATCATCATTATCATCTCATCATGATATCATCATGATATCATCATTATCATCTCATCATGATATCATCATTATCATCTCATCATGATATCATCATCATCTCATCATGATATCATCATCATCTCATCATGATATCATCATCTCATCATGATATCATCATCATCATCATCTCATCATGATATCATCATCATCTCATCATGATATCATCATCATCATCATCTCATCATGATATCATCATCAACATCATCATCATCTCATCATGATATCATCATCATCATCATCATCTCATCATGATATCATCATCATGACATCATCATCAGCATCATCATCTCATCATGATATCATCATCTTGATCATCATCATCATCAGCTCATCATGGTATCATCATCATCTCATCATATCATCAACATAATCTCATCATGATATCATCATCATCATCATCTCATCATGATATCATCATCATCATCATCATCTCATCATGATATCATCATCAACATCATCATCATCTCATCATGATATTATCATCATCATCATCTCATCATGATATCATCATCATGACATCATCATCATCATCATCATCATCATCTCATCATGATATCATCATCATGATCATCATCATCATCAGCTCATCATGGTATCATCATCATCTCATCATATCATCAACATAATCTCATCATGATATCATCATCATCATCATCTCATCATGATATCATCATCATCTCATCATTATATCATCATCATCATCATCATCATCATCATCATCTCATCATGATATCATCATCATCATCATCTCATCATGATATCATCATCATGACATCATCATCAGCATCATCATCTCGTCATGATATCATCATCATGATCATCATCATCATCAGCTCATCATGGTATCATCATCATCTCATCATATCATCAACATAATCTCATCATGATATCATCATCATCTCATCATGATATCATCATCATCTCATCATTATATCATCATCATCATCATCATCATCATCATTTCATCATGATATCATCATCATCTCATCATGATATCATCATGATATCATCATGATATCATCATGATATCATCATTATCATCTCATCATGATATCATCATCACATCATGTTATCATCATCATCATCATCATCATCATCTCATCATGATATCATCATCATCATCATCATCTCATCATGATATCATCATCATCATCTCATCATGATATCATCATCATCATCTCATCATGATATCATCATCATCATCTCATCATGTTATCATCATCATCATCATCATCTCATCATGATATCATCATCATCATCATCATCATCTAATCATGATATCATAATCATCATCATCATCATCATCTCATCATGATATCATCATCATCATCATCTCATCATGATATCATCATCTCATCATGATATCATCATCATGATATCATCATCATGACATCAACATCATCATCATCATCATCTCATCATGATATCATCATCATCATCATCTCATCATGATATCATCATCTCATCATGATATCATCATCATGATATCATCATCATGACATCAACATCATCATCATCATCATCTCATCATGATATCATCATCATCTCATCATGATATCCTCATCATCATCATCATCTCATCATGATATCATCATCATGATATCATCATCATCTGATCACGATATCATCATCATCAGCTCATCATGGTATCATCATCATCTCATCATATCATCAACATCATCTCATCATGATATCATCATCATGATATCATCATCATCATCATCATCATCTCATCATAATATCATCATCATCTCATCATGATATCATCATCATCATCTCATCATGATATCATCATCATCTCATCATGATATCATCATCATCATCATCATGATATCATCATCATCATCATCATCATCTCATCATGATATCATCATCATGACATCATCATCAGCATCATCATCTCATCATGATATCATCATCATGATATCATCATCATCATCTCATCATGATATCATCATCATCATCTCATCATGATATCATCATCATCATCATCATCATCATCTCATCATGATATCATCATCATCATCATCATCATGATATCATCATCATCATCATCATCATCATCTCATCATGATATCATCATCATCATCATCATCATCATCTCATCATTATATCATCATCATCTCATCATGATATCATCATCATGATATCATCATCATCATCATCTCATCATGATATCATCATCATCATCATCTCATCATGATATCATCATCATCATCATCATCATCATCTCATCATAATATCATCATCATCTCATCATGATATCATCATCATCATCTCATCATGATATCATCATCATCATCTCATCATGATATCATCATCATCATCTCATCATGTTATCATCATCATCATCATCTCATCATGATATCATCATCATCTCATCATGATATCATCATCATCATCTCATCATGATATCATCATCATCATCATCTCATCATGATATCATCATCATGATATCATCATCATCTCATCATGATATCATCATTATCATCTCATCATGATATCATCATGATATCATCATGATATCATCATCATGATATCATCATCATCTCATCATGATATCATCATTATCATCTCATCATGATATCATCATGATATCATCATTATCATCTCATCATGATATCATCATTATCATCTCATCATGATATCATCATCATCTCATCATGATATCATCATCATCTCATCATGATATCATCATCTCATCATGATATCATCATCATCATCATCTCATCATGATATCATCATCATCTCATCATGATATCATCATCATCATCATCTCATCATGATATCATCATCAACATCATCATCATCTCATCATGATATCATCATCATCATCATCATCTCATCATGATATCATCATCATGACATCATCATCAGCATCATCATCTCATCATGATATCATCATCTTGATCATCATCATCATCAGCTCATCATGGTATCATCATCATCTCATCATATCATCAACATAATCTCATCATGATATCATCATCATCATCATCTCATCATGATATCATCATCATCATCATCATCTCATCATGATATCATCATCAACATCATCATCATCTCATCATGATATTATCATCATCATCATCTCATCATGATATCATCATCATGACATCATCATCATCATCATCATCATCATCTCATCATGATATCATCATCATGATCATCATCATCATCAGCTCATCATGGTATCATCATCATCTCATCATATCATCAACATAATCTCATCATGATATCATCATCATCATCATCTCATCATGATATCATCATCATCTCATCATTATATCATCATCATCATCATCATCATCATCATCTCATCATGATATCATCATCATCATCATCTCATCATGATATCATCATCATGACATCATCATCAGCATCATCATCTCGTCATGATATCATCATCATGATCATCATCATCATCAGCTCATCATGGTATCATCATCATCTCATCATATCATCAACATAATCTCATCATGATATCATCATCATCTCATCATGATATCATCATCATCTCATCATTATATCATCATCATCATCATCATCATCATCATTTCATCATGATATCATCATCATCTCATCATGATATCATCATGATATCATCATGATATCATCATGATATCATCATTATCATCTCATCATGATATCATCATCACATCATGTTATCATCATCATCATCATCATCATCTCATCATGATATCATCATCATCATCATCATCTCATCATGATATCATCATCATCATCTCATCATGATATCATCATCATCATCTCATCATGATATCATCATCATCATCTCATCATGTTATCATCATCATCATCATCATCTCATCATGATATCATCATCATCATCATCATCATCATCTAATCATGATATCATAATCATCATCATCATCATCATCTCATCATGATATCATCATCATCATCATCTCATCATGATATCATCATCTCATCATGATATCATCATCATGATATCATCATCATGACATCAACATCATCATCATCATCATCTCATCATGATATCATCATCATCATCATCTCATCATGATATCATCATCTCATCATGATATCATCATCATGATATCATCATCATGACATCAACATCATCATCATCATCATCTCATCATGATATCATCATCATCTCATCATGATATCCTCATCATCATCATCATCTCATCATGATATCATCATCATGATATCATCATCATCTGATCACGATATCATCATCATCAGCTCATCATGGTATCATCATCATCTCATCATATCATCAACATCATCTCATCATGATATCATCATCATGATATCATCATCATCTCATCATGATATCATCATCATCTCATCATTATATCATCATCATCATCATCTCATCATGATATCATCATCATCTCATCATGATATCATCATCATCTCATCATGATATCATCATGATATCATCATGATATCATCATTATCATCTCATCATTATCATCTCATCATGATATCATCATCATCATCATCTCATCATGATATCATCATCATCTCATCATGATATCATCATAATCATCATCTCATCATGATATCATCATCATGACATCATCATCATGACATCATCATCATCATCTCATCATGATATCATCATCATGATATCATCATCATCATCTCATCATGATATCATCATCATCATAATCTCATCATGATATCATCATCATCATCATCATCTCATCATGATATCATCATCATCATCATCTCATCATGATATCATCATCATGACATCATCATCATGACATCATCATCATCATCATTATCTCATCATGATATCATCATCATCTCATCATTATATCATCATCATCATCATTTCATCATGATATCATCATCATCTCATCATGATATCATCATGATATCATCATGATATCATCATGATATCATCATTATCATCTCATCATGATATCATCCTCACATCATGTTATCATCATCATCATCTCATCATGATATCATCATCATCATCATCTCATCATGATATCATCATCATCATCTCATCATGATATCATCATCATCATCTCATCATGATATCATCATCATCATCTCATCATGTTATCATCATCATCATCATCATCATCATCTCATCATGATATCATCATCATCATCATCATCATCTCATCATGATATCATCATCATCATCATCATCATCATCTCATCATGATATCATCATCATCATCATCATCTCATCATGATATCATCATCTCATCATGATATCATCATCATGATATCATCATCATGACATCAACATCATCATCATCATCATCTCATCATGATATCATCATCATCTCATCATGATATCCTCATCATCATCATCATCTCATCATGATATCATCATCATGATATCATCATCATCTGATCACGATATCATCATCATCAGCTCATCATGGTATCATCATCATCTCATCATATCATCAACATCATCTCATCATGATATCATCATCATGATATCATCATCATCTCATCATGATATCATCATCATCTCATCATTATATCATCATCATCCTCATCATCTCATCATGATATCATCATCATCTCATCATGATATCATCATGATATCATCATGATATCATCATTATCATCTCATCATGATATCATCATCATCATCATCATCTCATCATGATATCATCATCATCTCATCATGATATCATCATCATCTCATCATGATATCATCATCATCTCATCATGATATCATCATCATCATCATCATGATATCATCATCATCATCATCTCATCATGATATCATCATCATCATCTCATCATGATATCATTATCATCTCATCATGATATCATCATCATCATCATCTCATCATGATATCATCATCATCATCATCATCATCATCTCATCATGATATCATCATCATCATCATCTCATCATGATATCATCATCATGACATCATCATCATGACATCATCATCAGCATCATCATCTCATCATGATATCATCATCTCATCATGATATCATCATCATCATCATCATCATCATCTCATCATGATATCATCATCATCATCATCATCATCATCATCATCTCATCATTATATCATCATCATCTCATCATGATATCATCATCATGATATCATCATCATCATCTCATCATGATATCATCATCATCATCTCATCATGATATCATCATCATGATATCATCATCATTATCATCATCATCTCATCATGATATCATCATCATCATCATCATCATCATCATCTCATCATTATATCTTCATCATCTCATCATTATATCATCATCATGATATCATCATCATCATCTCATCATGATATCATCATCATCTCATCATCATTATCATCATCATCTCATCATGATATCATGATATCATCATCATCATCATCTCATCATGATATCATCATCATCTCATCATGATATCATCAGCATCATCATCATCATCATCTCATCATGATATCATCATCATCTCATCATGATATCATCAGCAGCATCATCATCATCATCTCATCATGATATCATCATCATCATCATCATCTCATCATGATATCATCATCATCATCATCATCTCATCATTATATCATCATCATCTCATCATGATATCATCATCATGATATCATCATCTCATCATGATATCATCATCATCATCTCATCATGATATCATCATCATCATCATCATCATCATCTCATCATAATATCATCATCATCATCTCATCATGATATCATCATCATCATCTCATCATGATATCATCATCATCATCATCATCTCATCATGATATCATCATCATCATCTCATCATGATATCATCAGCATCAGCATCATCATCATCATCTCATCATGATATCATCATCATCATCATCATCTCATCATGATATCATCATCATCATCATCATCTCATCATTATATCATCATCATCATCTCATCATGATATCATCATCATCATCTCATCATGATATCATCAGCATCATCATCATCATGATCATCATCATCATCATCATCATCATCATCATCATCTCATCATGATATCATCATCATCATCATCTCATCATGATATCATCATCATCATCATCATCATCATCTCATCATTATATCATCATCATCATCTCATCATGATATCATCATCATCATCATCTCATCATGATATCATCATCATCATCTCATCATGATATCATCATCATAATCTCATCATGATATCATCATCATCATCTCATCATGTTATCATCATCATCATCATCATCTCATCATGATATCATCATCATCATCATCATCTCATCATGATATCATCATCATCATCATCATCATCATCTCATTATGATATCATCATCATCATCATCTCATCATGATATCATCATCTCATCATGATATCATCATCATGATATCATCATCATGACATCAACATCATCATCATCATCATCTCATCATGATATCATCATCATCTCATCATGATATCCTCATCATCATCATCATCTCATCATGATATCATCATCATGATATCATCATCATCTGATCACGATATCATCATCATCAGCTCATCATGGTATCATCATCATCTCATCATATCATCAACATCATCTCATCATGATATCATCATCATGATATCATCATCATCTCATCATGATATCATCATCATCTCATCATTATATCATCATCATCCTCATCATCTCATCATGATATCATCATCATCTCATCATGATATCATCATGATATCATCATGATATCATCATTATCATCTCATCATGATATCATCATCATCATCATCTCATCATGATATCATCATCATCTCATCATGATATCATCATCATCTCATCATGATATCATCATCATCTCATCATGATATCATCATCATCTCATCATGATATCATCATCATCATCATCATGATATCATCATCATCATCATCTCATCATGATATCATCATCATCATCATCTCATCATGATATCATTATCATCTCATCATGATATCATCATCATCATCATCATGATATCATCATCATCATCATCATGATATCATCATCATCATCATCATGATATCATCATCATCATCATCTCATCATGATATCATTATCATCTCATCATGATATCATCATCATCATCATCTCATCATGATATCATCATCATCATCTCATCATGATATCATCATCATCATCATCTCATCATGATATCATCATCATGACATCATCATCATGACATCATCATCAGCATCAGCATCTCATCATGATATCATCATCTCATCATGATATCATCATCATCATCATCATCATCTCATCATGATATCATCATCATCATCATCATCATCATCTCATCATTATATCATCATCATCTCATCATGATATCATCATCATGATATCATCATCATCATCTCATCATGATATCATCATCATCATCTCATCATGATATCATCATCATGATATCATCATCATTATCATCATCATCTCATCATGATATCATCATCATCATCATCATCATCATCATCATCATCATCATCATCTCATCATTATATCTTCATCATCTCATCATTATATCATCATCATGATATCATCATCATCATCTCATCATGATATCATCATCATCATCTCATCATCATTATCATCATCATCTCATCATGATATCATGATATCATCATCATCATCATCTCATCATGATATCATCATCATCTCATCATGATATCATCAGCATCATCATCATCATCATCTCATCATGATATCATCATCATCTCATCATGATATCATCAGCATCATCATCATCATCATCATCATCATCTCATCATGATATCATCATCATCATTATCATCTCATCATGATATCATCATCATCATCATCATCTCATCATTATATCATCATCATCTCATCATGATATCATCATCATGATATCATCATCATGATATCATCATCTCATCATGATATCATCATCATCATCATCTCATCATGATATCATCATCATCATCATCATCTCATCATGATATCATCATCATCATCATCATCATCATCATCATCTAATCATGATATCATAATCATCATCATCATCATCTCATCATGATATCATCATCATCATCATCTCATCATGATATCATCATCTCATCATGATATCATCATCATGATATCATCATCATGACATCAACATCATCATCATCATCATCTCATCATGATATCATCATCATCATCTCATCATGATATCATCATCATCATCATCTCATCATGATATCATCATCATCATCTCATCATGATATCATCATCATCATCATCTCATCATGATATCATCATCATCATCTCATCATGATATCATCAGCATCAGCATCATCATCATCATCTCATCATGATATCATCATCATCATCATCATCTCATCATGATATCATCATCATCATCATCATCTCATCATTATATCATCATCATCATCATCATCATCTCATCATGATATCATCATCATCATCTCATCATGATATCATCAGCATCATCATCATCATCATCATCATCATCTCATCATGATATCATCATCATCATCATCTCATCATGATATCATCATCATCATCATCATCATCATCTCATCATTATATCATCATCATCATCTCATCATGATATCATCATCATGATATCATCATCATCATCATCTCATCATGATATCATCATCATCATCTCATCATGATATCATCATCATCATCATCTCATCATGATATCATCATCATCATCATCTCATCATGTTATCATCATCATCATCATCATCTCATCATGATATCATCATCATCATCATCTCATCATGATATCATCATCATGATATCATCATCATCTCATCATGATATCATCATTATCATCTCATCATGATATCATCATGATATCATCATTATCATCTCATCATGATATCATCATTATCATCTCATCATGATATCATTATCATCTCATCATGATATCATCATCATCTCATCATGATATCATCATCATCTCATCATGATATCATCATCTCATCATGATATCATCATCATCATCATCTCATCATGATATCATCATCATCATCTCATCATGATATCATCATCATCATCATCTCATCATGATATCATCATCATCATCATCTCATCATGTTATCATCATCATCATCATCATCTCATCATGATATCATCATCATCATCATCTCATCATGATATCATCATCATCTCATCATGATATCATCATCATCTCATCATGATATCATCATCATGATATCATCATGATATCATCATTATCATCTCATCATGATATCATCATTATCATCTCATCATGATATCATTATCATCTCATCATGATATCATCATCATCTCATCATGATATCATCATCATCTCATCATGATATCATCATCTCATCATGATATCATCATCATCATCATCTCATCATGATATCATCATCATCTCATCATGATATCATCATCATCATCTCATCATGATATCATCATCAACATCATCATCATCTCATCATGATATCATCATCATCATCATCTCATCATGATATCATCATCATGACATCATCATCAGCATCATCATCTCATCATGATATCATCATCTTGATCATCATCATCATCAGCTCATCATGGTATCATCATCATCTCATCATATCATCAACATAATCTCATCATGATATCATCATCATCATCATCTCATCATGATATCATCATCATCATCATCATCATCTCATCATGATATCATCATCATCATCATCATCATCTCATCATGATATCATCATCATCATCATCATCATCATCATCTAATCATGATATCATAATCATCATCATCATCATCTCATCATGATATCATCATCATCATCATCTCATCATGATATCATCATCTCATCATGATATCATCATCATGATATCATCATCATGACATCAACATCATCATCATCATCATCTCATCATGATATCATCATCATCATCTCATCATGATATCATCATCATCATCATCTCATCATGATATCATCATCATCATCTCATCATGATATCATCATCATCATCATCTCATCATGATATCATCATCATCATCTCATCATGATATCATCAGCATCAGCATCATCATCATCATCTCATCATGATATCATCATCATCATCATCATCTCATCATGATATCATCATCATCATCATCATCTCATCATTATATCATCATCATCATCATCATCTCATCATGATATCATCATCATCATCTCATCATGATATCATCAGCATCATCATCATCATCATCATCATCATCATCATCATCTCATCATGATATCATCATCATCATCATCTCATCATGATATCATCATCATCATCATCATCATCATCTCATCATTATATCATCATCATCATCTCATCATGATATCATCATCATGATATCATCATCATCATCATCTCATCATGATATCATCATCATCATCTCATCATGATATCATCATCATCATCATCTCATCATGATATCATCATCATCATCATCTCATCATGTTATCATCATCATCATCATCATCTCATCATGATATCATCATCATCATCATCTCATCATGATATCATCATCATGATATCATCATCATCTCATCATGATATCATCATTATCATCTCATCATGATATCATCATGATATCATCATTATCATCTCATCATGATATCATCATTATCATCTCATCATGATATCATTATCATCTCATCATGATATCATCATCATCTCATCATGATATCATCATCATCTCATCATGATATCATCATCTCATCATGATATCATCATCATCATCATCTCATCATGATATCATCATCATCATCTCATCATGATATCATCATCATCATCATCTCATCATGATATCATCATCATCATCATCTCATCATGTTATCATCATCATCATCATCATCTCATCATGATATCATCATCATCATCATCTCATCATGATATCATCATCATCTCATCATGATATCATCATCATCTCATCATGATATCATCATCATGATATCATCATGATATCATCATTATCATCTCATCATGATATCATCATTATCATCTCATCATGATATCATTATCATCTCATCATGATATCATCATCATCTCATCATGATATCATCATCATCTCATCATGATATCATCATCTCATCATGATATCATCATCATCATCATCTCATCATGATATCATCATCATCTCATCATGATATCATCATCATCATCTCATCATGATATCATCATCAACATCATCATCATCTCATCATGATATCATCATCATCATCATCTCATCATGATATCATCATCATGACATCATCATCAGCATCATCATCTCATCATGATATCATCATCTTGATCATCATCATCATCAGCTCATCATGGTATCATCATCATCTCATCATATCATCAACATAATCTCATCATGATATCATCATCATCATCATCTCATCATGATATCATCATCATCATCATCATCATCTCATCATGATATCATCATCAACATCATCATCATCTCATCATGATATCATCATCATCATCATCTCATCATGATATCATCATCATGACATCATCATCAGCATCATCATCATCTCATCATGATATCATCATCATGATCATCATCATCATCAGCTCATCATGGTATCATCATCATCTCATCATATCATCAACATAATCTCATCATGATATCATCATCATCATCTCATCATGATATCATCATCATCTCATCATTATATCATCATCATCATCATCATCATCATCATCATCATCTCATCATGATATCATCATCATCATCATCTCATCATGATATCATCATCATGACATCATCATCAGCATCATCATCTCATCATGATATCATCATCATGATCATCATCATCATCAGCTCATCATGGTATCATCATCATATCATCAACATAATCTCATCATGATATCATCATCATCTCATCATGATATCATCATCATCTCATCATTATATCATCATCATCATCATCATCATCATCATCATCATTTCATCATGATATCATCATCATCTCATCATGATATCATCATGATATCATCATGATATCATCATGATATCATCATCATCTCATCATTATATCATCATCATCATCATCATCATCATCATTTCATCATGATATCATCATCTCATCATGATATCATCATGATATCATCATGATATCATCATGATATCATCATGATATCATCATTATCATCTCATCATGATATCATCATCACATCATGTTATCATCATCATCATCATCATCATCTCATCATGATATCATCATCATCATCATCTCATCATGATATCATCATCATCATCTCATCATGATATCATCATCATCATCTCATCATGATATCATCATCATCATCTCATCATGTTATCATCATCATCATCATCATCTCATCATGATATCATCATCATCATCATCATCATCATCATCTAATCATGATATCATAATCATCATCATCATCATCTCATCATGATATCATCATCATCATCATCTCATCATGATATCATCATCTCATCATGATATCATCATCATGATATCATCATCATGACATCAACATCATCATCATCATCATCTCATCATGATATCATCATCATCATCATCTCATCATGATATCATCATCTCATCATGATATCATCATCATGATATCATCATCATGATATCATCATCATCATCATCATCATCTCATCATGATATCATCATCATCTCATCATGATATCCTCATCATCATCATCATCTCATCATGATATCATCATCATGATATCATCATCATCTGATCACGATATCATCATCATCAGCTCATCATGGTATCATCATCATCTCATCATATCATCAACATCATCTCATCATGATATCATCATCATGATATCATCATCATCTCATCATGATATCATCATCATCTCATCATGATATCATCATCATCTCATCATGATATCATCATCATCTCATCATGATATCATCATGATATCATCATGATATCATCATTATCATCTCATCATTATCATCTCATCATGATATCATCATCATCATCATCTCATCATGATATCATCATCATCTCATCATGATATCATCATCATCTCATCATGATATCATCATCATCATCATCATCATGATATCATCATCATCATCATCTCATCATGATATCATCATCATCATCATCTCATCATGATATCATTATCATCTCATCATGATATCATTATCATCTCATCATGATATCATTATCATCTCATCATGATATCATCATCATCATCATCTCATCATGATATCATCATCATCATCATCTCATCATGATATCATCATCATCATCATCATCTCATCATGATATCATCATCATGACATCATCATCATGACATCATCATCATCATCATCATCATCTCATCATGATATCATCATCATGATATCATCATCATCATCTCATCATGATATCATCATCATCATCATCTCATCATGATATCATCATCATCATCATCATCTCATCATGATATCATCATCATCATCATCTCATCATGATATCATCATCATGACATCATCATCATGACATCATCATCATCATCATCATTATCTCATCATGATATCATCATCATCTCATCATTATATCATCATCATCATCATTTCATCATGATATCATCATCATCTCATCATGATATCATCATGATATCATCATGATATCATCATTATCATCTCATCATGATATCATCCTCACATCATGTTATCATCATCATCATCTCATCATGATATCATCATCATCATCATCATCTCATCATGATATCATCATCATCATCTCATCATGATATCATCATCATCATCATCTCATCATGATATCATCATCATCTCATCATGATATCATCATCATCATCTCATCATGATATCATCATCATCATCTCATCATGTTATCATCATCATCATCATCATCTCATCATGATATCATCATCATCATCATCATCTCATCATGATATCATCATCATCATCATCATCATCATCATCATCATCATCATCTCATCATGATATCATCATCATCATCATCTCATCATGATATCATCATCTCATCATGATATCATCATCATAATATCATCATCATGACATCAACATCATCATCATCATCATCTCATCATGATATCATCATCATCTCATCATGATATCCTCATCATCATCATCATCTCATCATGATATCATCATCATGATATCATCATCATCTGATCACGATATCATCATCATCAGCTCATCATGGTATCATCATCATCTCATCATATCATCAACATCATCTCATCATGATATCATCATCATGATATCATCATCATGATATCATCATCATCTCATCATGATATCATCATCATCTCATCATTATATCATCATCATCCTCATCATCTCATCATGATATCATCATCATCTCATCATGATATCATCATGATATCATCATGATATCATCATTATCATCTCATCATGATATCATCATCATCATCATCTCATCATGATATCATCATCATCTCATCATGATATCATCATCATCTCATCATGATATCATCATCATCTCATCATGATATCATCATCATCATCATCATGATATCATCATCATCATCATCATGATATCATCATCATCATCATCATGATATCATCATCATCATCATCTCATCATGATATCATTATCATCTCATCATGATATCATCATCATCATCATCATCTCATCATGATATCATCATCATCATCATCATCTCATCATGATATCATCATCATCATCATCTCATCATGATATCATCATCATGACATCATCATCATGACATCATCATCAGCATCATCATCTCATCATGATATCATCATCTCATCATGATATCATCATCATCATCATCATCATCTCATCATGATATCATCATCATCATCATCATCATCTCATCATTATATCATCATCATTTCATCATGATATCATCATCATCATATCATCATCTCATCATGATATCATCATCATCATCTCATCATGATATCATCATCATCATCATCATCTCATCATAATATCATCATCATCATCTCATCATGATATCATCATCATCATCATCATCTCATCATGATATCATCATCATCATCATCTCATCATGATATCATCATCATCATCTCATCATGATATCATCAGCATCAGCATCATCATCATCATCTCATCATGATATCATTATCATCATCATCATCATCTCATCATGATATCATCATCATCATCATCTCATCATTATATCATCATCATCATCTCATCATGATATCATCATCATCATCTCATCATGATATCATCAGCATCATCATCATCATCATCATCATCATCATCTCATCATGATATCATCATCATCATCATCTCATCATGATATCATCATCATCATCATCATCATCTCATCATTATATCATCATCATCATCATCTCATCATGATATCATCATCATGATATCATCATCATCATCATCTCATCATGATATCATCATCATCATCTCATCATGATATCATCATCATAATCTCATCATGATATCATCATCATCATCTCATCATGTTATCATCATCATCATCTCATCATGATATCATCATCATCATCATCTCATCATGATATCATCATCATGACATCATCATCATGACATCATCATCATCATCATTATCTCATCATGATATCATCATCATCTCATCATTATATCATCATCATCATCATTTCATCATGATATCATCATCATCTCATCATGATATCATCATGATATCATCATGATATCATCATTATCATCTCATCATGATATCATCCTCACATCATGTTATCATCATCATCATCTCATCATGATATCATCATCATCATCATCTCATCATGATATCATCATCATCATCTCATCATGATATCATCATCATCATCTCATCATGATATCATCATCATCATCTCATCATGTTATCATCATCATCATCATCATCTCATCATGATATCATCATCATCATCATCATCATCATCATCTCATCATGATATCATCATCATCATCATCATCATCATCATCTCATCATGATATCATCATCATCATCATCTCATCATGATATCATCATCTCATCATGATATCATCATCATGATATCATCATCATGACATCAACATCATCATCATCATCATCTCATCATGATATCATCATCATCTCATCATGATATCCTCATCATCATCATCATCTCATCATGATATCATCATCATGATATCATCATCATCTGATCACGATATCATCATCATCAGCTCATCATGGTATCATCATCATCTCATCATATCATCAACATCATCTCATCATGATATCATCATCATGATATCATCATCATGATATCATCATCATCTCATCATGATATCATCATCATCTCATCATTATATCATCATCATCCTCATCATCTCATCATGATATCATCATCATCTCATCATGATATCATCATGATATCATCATGATATCATCATTATCATCTCATCATGATATCATCATCATCATCATCATCTCATCATGATATCATCATCATCTCATCATGATATCATCATCATCTCATCATGATATCATCATCATCTCATCATGATATCATCATCATCATCATCATGATATCATCATCATCATCATCTCATCATGATATCATCATCATCATCATCTCATCATGATATCATTATCATCTCATCATGATATCATCATCATCATCATCTCATCATGATATCATCATCATCATCATCATCATCATCATCTCATCATGATATCATCATCATCATCATCTCATCATGATATCATCATCATGACATCATCATCATGACATCATCATCAGCATCATCATCTCATCATGATATCATCATCTCATCATGATATCATCATCATCATCATCATCTCATCATGATATCATCATCATCATCATCATCATCATCATCATCTCATCATTATATCATCATCATCTCATCATGATATCATCATCATGATATCATCATCATCATCTCATCATGATATCATCATCATCATCTCATCATGATATCATCATCATGATATCATCATCATTATCATCATCATCTCATCATGATATCATCATCATCATCATCATCATCATCATCATCATCTCATCATTATATCTTCATCATCTCATCATTATATCATCATCATGATATCATCATCATCTCATCATGATATCATCATCATCATCTCATCATCATTATCATCATCATCTCATCATGATATCATGATATCATCATCATCATCATCTCATCATGATATCATCATCATCTCATCATGATATCATCAGCATCATCATCATCATCATCATCATCTCATCATGATATCATCATCATCTCATCATGATATCATCAGCAGCATCATCATCATCATCTCATCATGATATCATCATCATCATCATCATCATCTCATCATGATATCATCATCATCATCATCATCATCTCATCATTATATCATCATCATCTCATCATGATATCATCATCATCATCTCATCATGATATCATCATCATCATCATCATCTCATCATAATATCATCATCATCATCTAATCATGATATCATCATCATCATCATCTCATCATGATATCATCATCATCATCATCTCATCATGATATCATCATCATCATCTCATCATGATATCATCAGCATCAGCATCATCATCATCATCTCATCATGATATCATCAGCATCATCATCATCATCATCATCATCATCATCATCATCTCATCATGATATCATCATCATCATCATCTCATCATGATATCATCATCATCATCATCATCATCATCTCATCATTATATCATCATCATCATCTCATCATGATATCATCATCATGATATCATCATCATCATGATATCATCATCATCATCATCTCATCATGATATCATCATCATCATCTCATCATGATATCATCATCATAATCTCATCATGATATCATCATCATCATCTCATCATGTTATCATCATCATCATCATCATCTCATCATGATATCATCATCATCATCATCTCATCATGATATCATCATCATGACATCATCATCATGACATCATCATCATCATCATTATCTCATCATGATATCATCATCATTTCATCATTATATCATCATCTCATCATGATATCATCATCATGACATCATCATCATGACATCATCATCATCATCATTATCTCATCATGATATCATCATCATTTCATCATTATATCATCATCATCATCATTTCATCATGATATCATCATCATCTCATCATGATATCATCATGATATCATCATGATATCATCATGATATCATCATGATATCATCATTATCATCTCATCATGATATCATCCTCACATCATGTTATCATCATCATCATCTCATCATGATATCATCATCATCATCATCTCATCATGATATCATCATCATCATCTCATCATGATATCATCATCATCTCATCATGATATCATCATCATCATCTCATCATGTTATCATCATCATCATCTCATCATGATATCATCATCATCATCATCTCATCATGATATCATCATCATCATCATCATCATCATCATCATCATCATCATCATCTCATCATGATATCATCATCATCATCATCTCATCATGATATCATCATCATCATCATCATCTCATCATGATATCATCATCATGATATCATCATCATGACATCAACATCATCATCATCATCATCTCATGATATCATCATCATCTCATCATGATATCCTCATCATCATCATCATCTCATCATGATATCATCATCATGATATCATCATCATCTGATCACGATATCATCATCATCATCATCATCATCATCATCATGATATCATCATCATCATCATCTCATCATGATATCATCATCATCATCATCTCATCATGATATCATTATCATCTCATCATGATATCATCATCATCATCATCTCATCATGATATCATCATCATCATCATCATCATCATCTCATCATGATATCATCATCATCATCATCTCATCATGATATCATCATCATGACATCATCATCATGACATCATCATCAGCATCATCATCTCATCATGATATCATCATCATCATCATCATCATCATCATCATCTCATCATTATATCATCATCATCTCATCATGATATCATCATCATGATATCATCATCATCATCTCATCATGATATCATCATCATCATCATCTCATCATGATATCATCATCATGATATCATCATCATTATCATCATCATCTCATCATGATATCATCATCATCATCATCATCATCATCATCATCATCATCATCTCATCATTATATCTTCATCATCTCATCATTATATCATCATCATGATATCATCATCATCTCATCATGATATCATCATCATCATCTCATCATCATTATCATCATCATCTCATCATGATATCATGATATCATCATCATCATCATCATCTCATCATGATATCATCATCATCTCATCATGATATCATCAGCATCATCATCATCATCATCATCTCATCATGATATCATCATCATCTCATCATGATATCATCAGCAGCATCATCATCATCATCTCATCATGATATCATCATCATCATCATCATCATCTCATCATGATATCATCATCATCATCATCATCTCATCATTATATCATCATCATCTCATCATGATATCATCATCATCATCATATCATCATCTCATCATGATATCATCATCATCATCTCATCATGATATCATCATCATCATCATCATCTCATCATAATATCATCATCATCATCTCATCATGATATCATCATCATCATCATCTCATCATGATATCATCATCATCATCATCTCATCATGATATCATCATCATCATCTCATCATGATATCATCAGCATCAGCAATATCATCATCATCTCATCATGATATCATCATCATCATCATCATCTCATCATGATATCATCATCATCATCATCATCATCTCATCATTATATCATCATCAACTTCTCATCATGATATCATCATCATCATCTCATCATGATATCATCAGCATCATCATCATCATCATCATCATCATCATCATCTCATCATGATATCATCATCATCATCATCTCATCATGATATCATCATCATCATCATCATCATCATCATCATCATCATCATCATCTCATCATGATATCATCATCATCATCATCTCATCATGATATCATCATCATCATCATCATCTCATCATGATATCATCATCATGATATCATCATCATGACATCAACATCATCATCATCATCATCTCATCATGATATCATCATCATCTCATCATGATATCCTCATCATCATCATCATCTCATCATGATATCATCATCATGATATCATCATCATCTGATCACGATATCATCATCATCATCATCATCATCATCATCATGATATCATCATCATCATCATCTCATCATGATATCATCATCATCATCATCTCATCATGATATCATTATCATCTCATCATGATATCATCATCATCATCATCTCATCATGATATCATCATCATCATCATCATCATCTCATCATGATATCATCATCATCATCATCTCATCATGATATCATCATCATGACATCATCATCATGACATCATCATCAGCATCATCATCTCATCATGATATCATCATCTCATCATGATATCATCATCATCATCATCATCTCATCATGATATCATCATCATCATCATCATCATCTCATCATTATATCATCATCATCTCATCATGATATCATCATCATGATATCATCATCATCATCTCATCATGATATCATCATCATCATCTCATCATGATATCATCATCATGATATCATCATCATTATCATCATCATCTCATCATGATATCATCATCATCATCATCATCATCATCATCATCATCATCATCATCATCATCTCATCATTATATCTTCATCATCTCATCATTATATCATCATCATGATATCATCATCATCTCATCATGATATCATCATCATCATCTCATCATCATTATCATCATCATCTCATCATGATATCATGATATCATCATCATCATCATCTCATCATGATATCATCATCATCTCATCATGATATCATCAGCATCATCATCATCATCATCTCATCATGATATCATCATCATCTCATCATGATATCATCAGCAGCATCATCATCATCATCTCATCATGATATCATCATCATCATCATCATCATCATCTCATCATGATATCATCATCATCATCATCTCATCATTATATCATCATCATCTCATCATGATATCATCATCATCATATCATCATCTCATCATGATATCATCATCATCATCTCATCATGATATCATCATCATCATCATCATCTCATCATAATATCATCATCATCATCTCATCATGATATCATCATCATCATCATCTCATCATGATATCATCATCATCATCATCTCATCATGATATCATCATCATCATCATCTCATCATGATATCATCAGCATCAGCATCATCATCATCATCTCATCATGATATCATCATCATCATCATCATCTCATCATGATATCATCATCATCATCATCATCATCTCATCATTATATCATCATCAACTTCTCATCATGATATCATCATCATCATCTCATCATGATATCATCAGCATCATCATCATCATCATCATCATCATCTCATCATGATATCATCATCATCATCATCTCATCATGATATCATCATCATCATCATCATCATCTCATCATTATATCATCATCATCATCTCATCATGATATCATCATCATGATATCATCATCATCATCATCTCATCATGATATCATCATCATCATCTCATCATGATATCATCATCATAATCTCATCATGATATCATCATCATCATCTCATCATGTTATCATCATCATCATCATCATCTCATCATGATATCATCATCATCATCATCTCATCATGATATCATCATCATCATCATCATCATCATCATCATCATCTCATCATTATATCATCATCATCTCATCATGATATCATCATCATCATATCATCATCTCATCATGATATCATCATCATCATCTCATCATGATATCATCATCATCATCATCATCTCATCATAATATCATCATCATCATCTCATCATGATATCATCATCATCATCATCTCATCATGATATCATCATCATCATCATCTCATCATGATATCATCATCATCATCTCATCATGATATCATCAGCATCAGCATCATCATCATCATCTCATCATGATATCATCATCATCATCATCATCTCATCATGATATCATCATCATCATCATCATCATCTCATCATTATATCATCATCAACTTCTCATCATGATATCATCATCATCATCTCATCATGATATCATCAGCATCATCATCATCATCATCATCATCATCATCATCATCTCATCATGATATCATCATCATCATCATCTCATCATGATATCATCATCATCATCATCATCATCTCATCATTATATCATCATCATCATCTCATCATGATATCATCATCATGATATCATCATCATCATCATCTCATCATGATATCATCATCATCATCTCATCATGATATCATCATCATAATCTCATCATGATATCATCATCATCATCTCATCATGTTATCATCATCATCATCATCATCTCATCATGATATCATCATCATCATCATCATCTCATCATGATATCATCATCATTATCATCATCATCATCATCTCATCATGATATCATCATCATCATCATCTCATCATGATATCATCATCTCATCATGATATCATCATCATCATCATCATCATCTCATCATGATATCATCATCTCATCATGATATCATCATCATGATATCATCATCATGACATCAACATCATCATCATCATCATCTCATCATGATATCATCATTATCATCTCATCATGATATCATCATCATCATCATCTCATCATGATATCATCATCATCTCATCATGATATCATCATCATCTCATCATGATATCATCATCATCATCATCATGATATCATCATCATCATCATCATCTCATCATGATATCATCATCATCTCATCATGATATCATTATCATCTCATCATGATATCATCATCATCTCATCATGATATCATCATCATCATCATCATCTCATCATGATATCATCATCATCATCTCATCATGATATCATCATCATCTCATCATGATATCATCATCATCATCATCATCTCATCATGATATCATCATCATGACATCATCATCAGCATCATCATCTCATCATGATATCATCATCATGATATCATCATCATCATCTCATCATGATATCATCATCATCATCTCATCATGATATCATCATCATCATCATCATCATCATCATCTCATCATGATATCATCATCATCATCATCATCATCTCATCATTATATCATCATCATCTCATCATGATATCATCATCATGATATCATCATCATCATCATCTCATCATGATATCATCATCATCATCATCTCATCATGATATCATCATCATCATCATCATCATCATCTCATCATAATATCATCATCTCATCATGATATCATCATCATCATCTCATCATGATATCATCATCATCATCTCATCATGTCATCATCATCTCATCATGTTATCATCATCATCATCATCTCATCATGATATCATCATCATCATCATCTCATCATGATATCATCATCATCATCTCATCATGATATCATCATCATCATCTCATCATGATATCATCATCATCATCTCATCATGTTATCATCATCATCATCATCATCTCATCATGATATCATCATCATCATCATCTCATCATGATATCATCATCATGATATCATCATCATCTCATCATGATATCATCATTATCATCTCATCATGATATCATCATGATATCATCATTATCATCTCATCATGATATCATCATTATCATCTCATCATGATATCATCATTATCATCTCATCATGATATCATCATCATCTCATCATGATATCATCATCATCTCATCATGATATCATCATCTCATCATGATATCATCATCATCATCATCTCATCATGATATCATCATCATCTCATCATGATATCATCATCATCATCATCATCTCATCATGATATCATCATCAACATCATCATCATCTCATCATGATATCATCATCATCATCATCTCATCATGATATCATCATCATGACATCATCATCAGCATCATCATCTCATCATGATATCATCATCTTGATCATCATCATCATCAGCTCATCATGGTATCATCATCATCTCATCATATCATCAACATAATCTCATCATGATATCATCATCATCATCATCTCATCATGATATCATCATCATCATCTCATCATGATATCATCATCAACATATTCATCATCTCATCATGATATTATCATCATCATCATCTCATCATGATATCATCATCATGACATCATCATCATCATCATCATCATCATCTCATCATGATATCATCATCATGATCATCATCATCATCAGCTCATCATGGTATCATCATCATCTCATCATATCATCAACATAATCTCATCATGATATCATCATCATCATCATCTCATCATGATATCATCATCATCTCATCATTATATCATCATCATCATCATCATCATCATCATCTCATCATGATATCATCATCATCATCATCTCATCATGATATCATCATCATGACATAATCATCAGCATCATCATCTCATCATGATATCATCATCATGATCATCATCATCATCAGCTCATCATGGTATCATCATCATCTCATCATATCATCAACATAATCTCATCATGATATCATCATCATCTCATCATGATATCATCATCATCTCATCATTATATCATCATCATCATCATCATCATCATCATTTCATCATGATATCATCATCATCTCATCATGATATCATCATGATATCATCATGATATCATCATGATATCATCATTATCATCTCATCATGATATCATCATCACATCATGTTATCATCATCATCATCTCATCATGATATCATCATCATCATCATCATCTCATCATGATATCATCATCATCATCTCATCATGATATCATCATCATCATCTCATCATGATATCATCATCATCATCTCATCATGTTATCATCATCATCATCATCATCTCATCATGATATCATCATCATCATCATCATCATCATCTAATCATGATATCATAATCATCATCATCATCATCTCATCATGATATCATCATCATCATCATCTCATCATGATATCATCATCTCATCATGATATCATCATCATGACATCAACATCATCATCATCATCATCTCATCATGATATCATCATCATCATCATCTCATCATGATATCATCATCTCATCATGATATCATCATCATGATATCATCATCATGACATCAACATCATCATCATCATCATCTCATCATGATATCATCATCATCTCATCATGATATCCTCATCATCATCATCATCTCATCATGATATCATCATCATGATATCATCATCATCTGATCACGATATCATCATCATCAGCTCATCATGGTATCATCATCATCTCATCATATCATCAACATCATCTCATCATGATATCATCATCATGATATCATCATCATCTCATCATGATATCATCATCATCTCATCATTATATCATCATCATCATCATCTCATCATGATATCATCATCATCTCATCATGATATCATCATCATCTCATCATGATATCATCATGATATCATCATGATATCATCATTATCATCTCATCATTATCATCTCATCATGATATCATCATCATCATCATCATCTCATCATGATATCATCATCATCTCATCATGATATCATCATCATCTCATCATGATATCATCATCATCATCATCATCATCATGATATCATCATCATCATCATCATCTCATCATGATATCATCATCATCATCATCTCATCATGATATCATTATCATCTCATCATGATATCATTATCATCTCATCATGATATCATCATCATCATCATCTCATCATGATATCATCATCATCATCATCATCTCATCATGATATCATCATCATCATCATCTCATCATGATATCATCATCATGACATCATCATCATGACATCATCATCATCATCTCATCATGATATCATCATCATGATATCATCATCATCATCTCATCATGATATCATCATCATCTCATCATGATATCATCATCATCATCATCATCTCATCATGATATCATCATCATCATCATCTCATCATGATATCATCATCATGACATCATCATCATGACATCATCATCATCATCATTATCTCATCATGATATCATCATCATCTCATCATTATATCATCATCATCATCATTTCATCATGATATCATCATCATCTCATCATGATATCATCATCATGATATCATCATCATCATCTCATCATGATATCATCATCATCTCATCATGATATCATCATCATCATCATCATCTCATCATGATATCATCATCATCATCATCTCATCATGATATCATCATCATGACATCATCATCATGACATCATCATCATCATCATTATCTCATCATGATATCATCATCATCTCATCATTATATCATCATCATCATCATTTCATCATGATATCATCATCATCTCATCATGATATCATCATGATATCATCATGATATCATCATGATATCATCATTATCATCTCATCATGATATCATCCTCACATCATGTTATCATCATCATCATCTCATCATGATATCATCATCATCATCATCTCATCATGATATCATCATCATCATCTCATCATGATATCATCATCATCATCTCATCATGATATCATCATCATCATCTCATCATGTTATCATCATCATCATCATCATCATCTCATCATGATATCATCATCATCATCATCATCATCTCATCATGATATCATCATCATCATCATCATCTCATCATGATATCATCATCATCATCATCATCTCATCATGATATCATCATCTCATCATGATATCATCATCATGATATCATCATCATGACATCAACATCATCATCATCATCATCTCATCATGATATCATCATCATCTCATCATGATATCCTCATCATCATCATCATCTCATCATCATCATCTCATCATGTTATCATCATCATCATCATCATCATCTCATCATGATATCATCATCATCATCATCATCATCTCATCATGATATCATCATCATCATCATCATCATCATCTCATCATGATATCATCATCATCATCATCATCTCATCATGATATCATCATCTCATCATGATATCATCATCATGATATCATCATCATGACATCAACATCATCATCATCATCATCTCATCATGATATCATCATCATCTCATCATGATATCCTCATCATCATCATCATCTCATCATGATATCATCATCATGATATCATCATCATCTGATCACGATATCATCATCATCAGCTCATCATGGTATCATCATCATCTCATCATATCATCAACATCATCTCATCATGATATCATCATCATGATATCATCATCATCTCATCATTATATCATCATCATCCTCATCATCTCATCATGATATCATCATCATCTCATCATGATATCATCATGATATCATCATGATATCATCAACATCATCTCATCATGATATCATCATCATGATATCATCATCATCTCATCATGATATCATCATCATCTCATCATGATATCATCATCATCTCATCATGATATCATCATCATCTCATCATGATATCATCATCATCATCATCATGATATCATCATCATCATCATCATGATATCATCATCATCATCATCTCATCATGATATCATCATCATCATCTCATCATGATATCATTATCATCTCATCATGATATCATCATCATCATCATCTCATCATGATATCATCATCATCATCATCATCATCTCATCATGATATCATCATCATCATCATCTCATCATGATATCATCATCATGACATCATCATCATGACATCATCATCAGCATCATCATCTCATCATGATATCATCATCTCATCATGATATCATCATCATCATCATCATCTCATCATGATATCATCATCATCATCATCATCATCTCATCATTATATCATCATCATCTCATCATGATATCATCATCATGATATCATCATCATCATCTCATCATGATATCATCATCATCATCTCATCATGATATCATCATCATGATATCATCATCATTATCATCATCATCTCATCATGATATCATCATCATCATCATCATCATCATCATCTCATCATTATATCTTCATCATCTCATCATTATATCATCATCATGATATCATCATCATCATCTCATCATGATATCATCATCATCTCATCATCATTATCATCATCATCTCATCATGATATCATGATATCATCATCATCATCATCTCATCATGATATCATCATCATCTCATCATGATATCATCAGCATCATCATCATCATCATCTCATCATGATATCATCATCATCTCATCATGATATCATCAGCAGCATCATCATCATCATCTCATCATGATATCATCATCATCATCATCATCTCATCATGATATCATCATCATCATCATCATCTCATCATTATATCATCATCATCTCATCATGATATCATCATCATGATATCATCATCTCATCATGATATCATCATCATCATCTCATCATGATATCATCATCATCATCATCATCTCATCATAATATCATCATCATCATCTCATCATGATATCATCATCATCATCTCATCATGATATCATCATCATCATCATCATCTCATCATGATATCATCATCATCATCTCATCATGATATCATCAGCATCAGCATCAGCATCATCATCTCATCATGATATCATCATCATCATCATCATCTCATCATGATATCATCATCATCATCATCATCTCATCATGATATCATCATCATCATCTCATCATGATATCATCAGCATCAGCATCAGCATCATCATCTCATCATGATATCATCATCATCATCATCATCTCATCATGATATCATCATCATCATCATCATCTCATCATTATATCATCATCATCATCTCATCATGATATCATCATCATCATCTCATCATGATATCATCAGCATCATCATCATCATGATCATCATCATCATCATCATCATCATCATCTCATCATGATATCATCATCATCATCATCTCATCATGATATCATCATCATCATCATCATCATCTCATCATTATATCATCATCATCATCTCATCATGATATCATCATCATCATCATCTCATCATGATATCATCATCATCATCTCATCATGATATCATCATCATAATCTCATCATGATATCATCATCATCATCTCATCATGTTATCATCATCATCATCATCATCATCTCATCATTATATCATCATCATCATCATCATCTCATCATGATATCATCATCATCATCATCATCATCATCTCATTATGATATCATCATCATCATCATCTCATCATGATATCATCATCTCATCATGATATCATCATCATGATATCATCATCATGACATCAACATCATCATCATCATCATCTCATCATGATATCATCATCATCTCATCATGATATCCTCATCATCATCATCATCTCATCATGATATCATCATCATGATATCATCATCATCTGATCACGATATCATCATCATCAGCTCATCATGGTATCATCATCATCTCATCATATCATCAACATCATCTCATCATGATATCATCATCATGATATCATCATCATCTCATCATGATATCATCATCATCTCATCATTATATCATCATCATCCTCATCATCTCATCATGATATCATCATCATCTCATCATGATATCATCATGATATCATCATGATATCATCATTATCATCTCATCATGATATCATCATCATCATCATCTCATCATGATATCATCATCATCTCATCATGATATCATCATCATCTCATCATGATATCATCATCATCTCATCATGATATCATCATCATCTCATCATGATATCATCATCATCATCATCATGATATCATCATCATCATCATCTCATCATGATATCATCATCATCTCATCATGATATCATTATCATCTCATCATGATATCATCATCATCATCATCATGATATCATCATCATCATCTCATCATGATATCATCATCATCATCATCTCATCATGATATCATTATCATCTCATCATGATATCATCATCATCATCATCTCATCATGATGTCATCATCATCATCATCATCTCATCATGATATCATCATCATCATCATCTCATCATGATATCATCATCATGACATCATCATCATGACATCATCATCAGCATCATCATCTCATCATGATATCATCATCTCATCATGATATCATCATCATCATCATCATCTCATCATGATATCATCATCATCATCATCATCATCTCATCATTATATCATCATCATCTCATCATGATATCATCATCATGATATCATCATCATCATCTCATCATGATATCATCATCATCATCTCATCATGATATCATCATCATGATATCATCATCATTATCATCATCATCTCATCATCATCATCATCATCATCATCATCATCATCATCATCATCATCATCATCATCATCATCATCATCATCTCATCATTATATCTTCATCATCTCATCATTATATCATCATCATGATATCATCATCATCATCTCATCATGATATCATCATCATCATCTCATCATCATTATCATCATCATCTCATCATGATATCATGATATCATCATCATCATCATCTCATCATGATATCATCATCATCTCATCATGATATCATCAGCATCATCATCATCATCATCTCATCATGATATCATCATCATCTCATCATGATATCATCAGCATCATCATCATCATCATCATCATCATCATCATCATCTCATCATGATATCATCATCATCATTATCATCTCATCATGATATCATCATCATCATCATCATCTCATCATTATATCATCATCATCTCATCATGATATCATCATCATGATATCATCATCATGATATCATCATCTCATCATGATATCATCATCATCATCTCATCATGATATCATCATCATCATCATCTCATCATAATATCATCATCATCATCTCATCATGATATCATCATCATCATCATCTCATCATGATATCATCATCATCATCTCATCATGATATCATCATCATCATCATCTCATCATGATATCATCATCATCATCTCATCATGATATCATCAGCATCAGCATCATCATCATCATCTCATCATGATATCATCATCATCATCATCATCATCTCATCATGATATCATCATCATCATCATCATCTCATCATTATATCATCATCATCATCATCTCATCATGATATCATCATCATCATCTCATCATGATATCATCAGCATCATCATCATCATCATCATCATCATCTCATCATGATATCATCATCATCATCATCTCATCATGATATCATCATCATCATCATCATCATCTCATCATTATATCATCATCATCATCTCATCATGATATCATCATCATGATATCATCATCATCATCATCATCTCATCATGATATCATCATCATCATCTCATCATGATATCATCATCATCATCTCATCATGATATCATCATCATCATCATCTCATCATGTTATCATCATCATCATCATCATCTCATCATGATATCATCATCATCATCATCATCTCATCATGATATCATCATCATGATATCATCATCATCTCATCATGATATCATCATTATCATCTCATCATGATATCATCATGATATCATCATTATCATCTCATCATGATATCATCATTATCATCTCATCATGATATCATTATCATCTCATCATGATATAATCATCATCTCATCATGATATCATCATCATCTCATCATGATATCATCATCTCATCATGATATCATCATCATCATCATCTCATCATGATATCATCATCATCTCATCATGATATCATCATCATCATCATCTCATCATGATATCATCATCAACATCATCATCATCTCATCATGATATCATCATCATCATCATCTCATCATGATATCATCATCATGACATCATCATCAGCATCATCATCTCATCATGATATCATCATCTTGATCATCATCATCATCAGCTCATCATGGTATCATCATCATCTCATCATATCATCAACATAATCTCATCATGATATCATCATCATCATCATCTCATCATGATATCATCATCATCATCATCTCATCATGATATCATCATCAACATCATCATCATCTCATCATGATATCATCATCATCATCATCTCATCATGATATCATCATCATGACATCATCATCAGCATCATCATCATCTCATCATGATATCATCATCATGATCATCATCATCATCAGCTCATCATGGTATCATCATCATCTCATCATATCATCAACATAATCTCATCATGATATCATCATCATCATCTCATCATGATATCATCATCATCTCATCATTATATCATCATCATCATCATCATCATCATCATCATCATCATCATCATCTCATCATGATATCATCATCATCATCATCTCATCATGATATCATCATCATGACATCATCATCAGCATCATCATCTCATCATGATATCATCATCATGATCATCATCATCATCAGCTCATCATGGTATCATCATCATCTCATCATATCATCAACATAATCTCATCATGATATCATCATCATCTCATCATGATATCATCATCATCTCATCATTATATCATCATCATCATCATCATCATCATCATCATCATTTCATCATGATATCATCATCATCTCATCATGATATCATCATGATATCATCATGATATCATCATGATATCATCATCATCTCATCATTATATCATCATCATCATCATCATCATCATTTCATCATGATATCATCATCATCTCATCATGATATCATCATGATATCATCATGATATCATCATGATATCATCATTATCATCTCATCATGATATCATCATCACATCATGTTATCATCATCATCATCATCATCTCATCATGATATCATCATCATCATCATCTCATCATGATATCATCATCATCATCTCATCATGATATCATCATCATCATCTCATCATGATATCATCATCATCATCTCATCATGTTATCATCATCATCATCATCATCTCATCATGATATCATCATCATCATCATCATCATCTAATCATGATATCATAATCATCATCATCATCATCTCATCATGATATCATCATCATCATCATCTCATCATGATATCATCATCTCATCATGATATCATCATCATGATATCATCATCATGACATCAACATCATCATCATCATCATCTCATCATGATATCATCATCATCATCATCTCATCATGATATCATCATCTCATCATGATATCATCATCATGATATCATCATCATGATATCATCATCATCATCATCATCATCTCATCATGATATCATCATCATCTCATCATGATATCCTCATCATCATCTCATCATGATATCATCATCATGATATCATCATCATCTGATCACGATATCATCATCATCAGCTCATCATGGTATCATCATCATCTCATCATATCATCAACATCATCTCATCATGATATCATCATCATGATATCATCATCATCTCATCATGATATCATCATCATCTCATCATGATATCATCATCATCTCATCATGATATCATCATCATCTCATCATGATATCATCATGATATCATCATGATATCATCATTATCATCTCATCATTATCATCTCATCATGATATCATCATCATCATCATCTCATCATGATATCATCATCATCTCATCATGATATCATCATCATCATCATCATCATGATATCATCATCATCATCATCTCATCATGATATCATCATCATCATCATCTCATCATGATATCATTATCATCTCATCATGATATCATTATCATCTCATCATGATATCATCATCATCATCATCTCATCATGATATCATCATCATCATCATCTCATCATGATATCATCATCATCATCATCATCTCATCATGATATCATCATCATGACATCATCATCATGACATCATCATCATCATCATCATCATCTCATCATGATATCATCATCATGATATCATCATCATCATCTCATCATGATATCATCATCATCATCATCTCATCATGATATCATCATCATCATCATCATCTCATCATGATATCATCATCATCATCATCATCTCATCATGATATCATCATCATGACATCATCATCATGACATCATCATCATCATCATCATTATCTCATCATGATATCATCATCATCTCATCATTATATCATCATCATCATCATTTCATCATGATATCATCATCATCTCATCATGATATCATCATGATATCATCATGATATCATCATTATCATCTCATCATGATATCATCCTCACATCATGTTATCATCATCATCATCTCATCATGATATCATCATCATCATCATCATCTCATCATGATATCATCATCATCATCTCATCATGATATCATCATCATCATCATCTCATCATGATATCATCATCATCATCTCATCATGATATCATCATCATCATCTCATCATGATATCATCATCATCATCTCATCATGTTATCATCATCATCATCATCTCATCATGATATCATCATCATCATCATCATCTCATCATGATATCATCATCATCATCATCATCATCATCATCATCATCATCATCATCATCTCATCATGATATCATCATCATCATCATCTCATCATGATATCATCATCTCATCATGATATCATCATCATAATATCATCATCATGACATCAACATCATCATCATCATCATCATCTCATCATGATATCATCATCATCTCATCATGATATCCTCATCATCATCATCATCTCATCATGATATCATCATCATGATATCATCATCATCTGATCACGATATCATCATCATCAGCTCATCATGGTATCATCATCATCTCATCATATCATCAACATCATCTCATCATGATATCATCATCATGATATCATCATCATGATATCATCATCATCTCATCATGATATCATCATCATCTCATCATTATATCATCATCATCCTCATCATCTCATCATGATATCATCATCATCTCATCATGATATCATCATGATATCATCATGATATCATCATTATCATCTCATCATGATATCATCATCATCATCATCTCATCATGATATCATCATCATCTCATCATGATATCATCATCATCTCATCATGATATCATCATCATCTCATCATGATATCATCATCATCATCATCATGATATCATCATCATCATCATCATGATATCATCATCATCATCATCATGATATCATCATCATCATCATCTCATCATGATATCATTATCATCTCATCATGATATCATCATCGTCATCATCATCTCATCATGATATCATCATCATCATCATCATCTCATCATGATATCATCATCATCATCATCTCATCATGATATCATCATCATGACATCATCATCATGACATCATCATCAGCATCATCATCTCATCATGATATCATCATCTCATCATGATATCATCATCATCATCATCATCTCATCATGATATCATCATCATCATCATCATCATCATCATCTCATCATTATATCATCATCATTTCATCATGATATCATCATCATCATATCATCATCTCATCATGATATCATCATCATCATCTCATCATGATATCATCATCATCATCATCATCATCTCATCATAATATCATCATCATCATCTCATCATGATATCATCATCATCATCATCATCTCATCATGATATCATCATCATCATCTCATCATGATATCATCATCATCATCTCATCATGATATCATTAGCATCAGCATCATCATCATCATCTCATCATGATATCATCATCATCATCATCATCATCTCATCATGATATCATCATCATCATCATCTCATCATTATATCATCATCATCATCTCATCATGATATCATCATCATCATCTCATCATGATATCATCAGCATCATCATCATCATCATCATCATCATCTCATCATGATATCATCATCATCATCATCTCATCATGATATCATCATCATCATCATCATCATCTCATCATTATATCATCATCATCATCTCATCATGATATCATCATCATGATATCATCATCATCATCATCTCATCATGATATCATCATCATCATCTCATCATGATATCATCATCATAATCTCATCATGATATCATCATCATCATCTCATCATGTTATCATCATCATCATCATCATCTCATCATGATATCATCATCATCATCATCTCATCATGATATCATCATCATGACATCATCATCATGACATCATCATCATCATCATTATCTCATCATGATATCATCATCATCTCATCATTATATCATCATCATCATCATTTCATCATGATATCATCATCATCTCATCATGATATCATCATGATATCATCATGATATCATCATGATATCATCATTATCATCTCATCATGATATCATCCTCACATCATGTTATCATCATCATCATCTCATCATGATATCATCATCATCATCATCTCATCATGATATCATCATCATCATCTCATCATGATATCATCATCATCATCTCATCATGATATCATCATCATCATCTCATCATGTTATCATCATCATCATCATCATCTCATCATGATATCATCATCATCATCATCATCTCATCATGATATCATCATCATCATCATCATCATCATCATCTCATCATGATATCATCATCATCATCATCTCATCATGATATCATCATCTCATCATGATATCATCATCATGATATCATCATCATGATATCATCATCATGACATCAACATCATCATCATCATCATCTCATCATGATATCATCATCATCTCATCATGATATCCTCATCATCATCATCATCTCATCATGATATCATCATCATGATATCATCATCATCTGATCACGATATCATCATCATCAGCTCATCATGGTATCATCATCATCTCATCATATCATCAACATCATCTCATCATGATATCATCATCATGATATCATCATCATGATATCATCATCATCTCATCATGATATCATCATCATCTCATCATTATATCATCATCATCCTCATCATCTCATCATGATATCATCATCATCTCATCATGATATCATCATGATATCATCATGATATCATCATTATCATCTCATCATGATATCATCATCATCATCATCTCATCATGATATCATCATCATCTCATCATGATATCATCATCATCTCATCATGATATCATCATCATCTCATCATGATATCATCATCATCATCATCATGATATCATCATCATCATCATCTCATCATGATATCATCATCATCATCATCATGATATCATCATCATCATCATCTCATCATGATATCATCATCATCATCATCTCATCATGATATCATTATCATCTCATCATGATATCATCATCATCATCATCTCATCATGATATCATCATCATCATCATCATCATCTCATCATGATATCATCATCATCATCATCTCATCATGATATCATCATCATGACATCATCATCATGACATCATCATCAGCATCATCATCTCATCATGATATCATCATCTCATCATGATATCATCATCATCATCATCATCTCATCATGATATCATCATCATCATCATCATCATCATCATCATCTCATCATTATATCATCATCATCTCATCATGATATCATCATCATGATATCATCATCATCATCTCATCATGATATCATCATCATCATCTCATCATGATATCATCATCATGATATCATCATCATTATCATCATCATCTCATCATGATATCATCATCATCATCATCATCATCATCATCATCATCTCATCATTATATCTTCATCATCTCATCATTATATCATCATCATGATATCATCATCATCTCATCATGATATCATCATCATCATCTCATCATCATTATCATCATCATCTCATCATGATATCATGATATCATCATCATCATCATCTCATCATGATATCATCATCATCTCATCATGATATCATCAGCATCATCATCATCATCATATCATCATGATATCATCATCATCTCATCATGATATCATCAGCAGCATCATCATCATCATCTCATCATGATATCATCATCATCATCATCATCATCTCATCATGATATCATCATCATCATCATCATCATCATCTCATCATTATATCATCATCATCTCATCATGATATCATCATCATCATCTCATCATGATATCATCATCATCATCATCTCATCATAATATCATCATCATCATCTCATCATGATATCATCATCATCATCATCATCTCATCATGATATCATCATCATCATCATCTCATCATGATATCATCATCATCATCTCATCATGATATCATCAGCATCAGCATCATCATCATCATCTCATCATGATATCATCAGCATCATCATCATCATCATCATCATCATCTCATCATGATATCATCATCATCATCATCTCATCATGATATCATCATCATCATCATCATCATCATCATCATCTCATCATGATATCATCATCATCATCATCTCATCATGATATCATCATCATCATCATCTCATCATGATATCATCATCATCATCTCATCATGATATCATCAGCATCAGCATCATCATCATCATCTCATCATGATATCATCAGCATCATCATCATCATCATCATCATCATCATCATCATCATCATCTCATCATGATATCATCATCATCATCATCTCATCATGATATCATCATCATCATCATCATCATCATCATCTCATCATTATATCATCATCATCATCTCATCATGATATCATCATCATGATATCATCATCATCATCATCTCATCATGATATCATCATCATCATCTCATCATGATATCATCATCATAATCTCATCATGATATCATCATCATCATCTCATCATGTTATCATCATCATCATCATCATCTCATCATGATATCATCATCATCATCATCATCTCATCATGATATCATCATCATGACATCATCATCATGACATCATCATCATCATCATTATCTCATCATGATATCATCATCATTTCATCATTATATCATCATCATCATCATTTCATCATGATATCATCATCATCTCATCATGATATCATCATGATATCATCATGATATCATCATGATATCATCATGATATCATCATTATCATCTCATCATGATATCATCCTCACATCATGTTATCATCATCATCATCATCTCATCATGATATCATCATCATCATCATCATCTCATCATGATATCATCATCATCATCTCATCATGATATCATCATCATCATCATCTCATCATGATATCATCATCATCATCTCATCATGTTATCATCATCATCATCTCATCATGATATCATCATCATCATCATCTCATCATGATATCATCATCATCATCATCATCATCATCATCATCATCATCATCTCATCATGATATCATCATCATCATCATCTCATCATGATATCATCATCATCATCATCATCTCATCATGATATCATCATCATGATATCATCATCATGACATCAACATCATCATCATCATCATCTCATCATGATATCATCATCATCTCATCATGATATCATCATCATCATCATCATCATCTAATCATGATATCATAATCATCATCATCATCATCTCATCATGATATCATCATCATCATCATCTCATCATGATATCATCATCTCATCATGATATCATCATCATGATATCATCATCATGACATCAACATCATCATCATCATCATCTCATCATGATATCATCATCATCATCATCTCATCATGATATCATCATCTCATCATGATATCATCATCATGATATCATCATCATGATATCATCATCATCATCATCATCATCTCATCATGATATCATCATCATCTCATCATGATATCCTCATCATCATCATCATCTCATCATGATATCATCATCATGATATCATCATCATCTGATCACGATATCATCATCATCAGCTCATCATGGTATCATCATCATCTCATCATATCATCAACATAATCTCATCATGATATCATCATCATCATCATCTCATCATGATATCATCATCATCATCATCTCATCATGATATCATCATCAACATCATCATCATCTCATCATGATATCATCATCATCATCATCTCATCATGATATCATCATCATGACATCATCATCAGCATCATCATCATCTCATCATGATATCATCATCATGATCATCATCATCATCAGCTCATCATGGTATCATCATCATCTCATCATATCATCAACATAATCTCATCATGATATCATCATCATCATCTCATCATGATATCATCATCATCTCATCATTATATCATCATCATCATCATCATCATCATCATCATCTCATCATGATATCATCATCATCATCATCTCATCATGATATCATCATCATGACATCATCATCAGCATCATCATCTCATCATGATATCATCATCATGATCATCATCATCATCAGCTCATCATGGTATCATCATCATCTCATCATATCATCAACATAATCTCATCATGATATCATCATCATCTCATCATGATATCATCATCATCTCATCATTATATCATCATCATCATCATCATCATCATCATCATTTCATCATGATATCATCATCATCTCATCATGATATCATCATGATATCATCATGATATCATCATGATATCATCATCATCTCATCATTATATCATCATCATCATCATCATCATCATCATTTCATCATGATATCATCATCTCATCATGATATCATCATGATATCATCATGATATCATCATGATATCATCATGATATCATCATTATCATCTCATCATGATATCATCATCACATCATGTTATCATCATCATCATCATCATCATCTCATCATGATATCATCATCATCATCATCTCATCATGATATCATCATCATCATCTCATCATGATATCATCATCATCATCTCATCATGATATCATCATCATCATCTCATCATGTTATCATCATCATCATCATCATCTCATCATGATATCATCATCATCATCATCATCATCATCATCTAATCATGATATCATAATCATCATCATCATCATCTCATCATGATATCATCATCATCATCATCTCATCATGATATCATCATCTCATCATGATATCATCATCATGATATCATCATCATGACATCAACATCATCATCATCATCATCTCATCATGATATCATCATCATCATCATCTCATCATGATATCATCATCTCATCATGATATCATCATCATGATATCATCATCATGATATCATCATCATCATCATCATCATCTCATCATGATATCATCATCATCTCATCATGATATCCTCATCATCATCATCATCTCATCATGATATCATCATCATGATATCATCATCATCTGATCACGATATCATCATCATCAGCTCATCATGGTATCATCATCATCTCATCATATCATCAACATCATCTCATCATGATATCATCATCATGATATCATCATCATCTCATCATGATATCATCATCATCTCATCATGATATCATCATCATCTCATCATGATATCATCATCATCTCATCATGATATCATCATGATATCATCATGATATCATCATTATCATCTCATCATTATCATCTCATCATGATATCATCATCATCATCATCTCATCATGATATCATCATCATCTCATCATGATATCATCATCATCTCATCATGATATCATCATCATCATCATCATCATGATATCATCATCATCATCATCTCATCATGATATCATCATCATCATCATCTCATCATGATATCATTATCATCTCATCATGATATCATTATCATCTCATCATGATATCATTATCATCTCATCATGATATCATCATCATCATCATCTCATCATGATATCATCATCATCATCATCTCATCATGATATCATCATCATCATCATCATCTCATCATGATATCATCATCATGACATCATCATCATGACATCATCATCATCATCATCATCATCTCATCATGATATCATCATCATGATATCATCATCATCATCTCATCATGATATCATCATCATCATCATCTCATCATGATATCATCATCATCATCATCATCTCATCATGATATCATCATCATCATCATCTCATCATGATATCATCATCATGACATCATCATCATGACATCATCATCATCATCATCATTATCTCATCATGATATCATCATCATCTCATCATTATATCATCATCATCATCATTTCATCATGATATCATCATCATCTCATCATGATATCATCATGATATCATCATGATATCATCATTATCATCTCATCATGATATCATCCTCACATCATGTTATCATCATCATCATCTCATCATGATATCATCATCATCATCATCATCTCATCATGATATCATCATCATCATCTCATCATGATATCATCATCATCATCATCTCATCATGATATCATCATCATCTCATCATGATATCATCATCATCATCTCATCATGATATCATCATCATCATCTCATCATGTTATCATCATCATCATCATCATCTCATCATGATATCATCATCATCATCATCATCTCATCATGATATCATCATCATCATCATCATCATCATCATCATCATCATCATCTCATCATGATATCATCATCATCATCATCTCATCATGATATCATCATCTCATCATGATATCATCATCATAATATCATCATCATGACATCAACATCATCATCATCATCATCTCATCATGATATCATCATCATCTCATCATGATATCCTCATCATCATCATCATCTCATCATGATATCATCATCATGATATCATCATCATCTGATCACGATATCATCATCATCAGCTCATCATGGTATCATCATCATCTCATCATATCATCAACATCATCTCATCATGATATCATCATCATGATATCATCATCATGATATCATCATCATCTCATCATGATATCATCATCATCTCATCATTATATCATCATCATCCTCATCATCTCATCATGATATCATCATCATCTCATCATGATATCATCATGATATCATCATGATATCATCATTATCATCTCATCATGATATCATCATCATCATCATCTCATCATGATATCATCATCATCTCATCATGATATCATCATCATCTCATCATGATATCATCATCATCTCATCATGATATCATCATCATCATCATCATGATATCATCATCATCATCATCATGATATCATCATCATCATCATCATGATATCATCATCATCATCATCTCATCATGATATCATTATCATCTCATCATGATATCATCATCATCATCATCATCTCATCATGATATCATCATCATCATCATCATCTCATCATGATATCATCATCATCATCATCTCATCATGATATCATCATCATGACATCATCATCATGACATCATCATCAGCATCATCATCTCATCATGATATCATCATCTCATCATGATATCATCATCATCATCATCATCATCTCATCATGATATCATCATCATCATCATCATCATCTCATCATTATATCATCATCATTTCATCATGATATCATCATCATCATATCATCATCTCATCATGATATCATCATCATCATCTCATCATGATATCATCATCATCATCATCATCTCATCATAATATCATCATCATCATCTCATCATGATATCATCATCATCATCATCATCTCATCATGATATCATCATCATCATCATCTCATCATGATATCATCATCATCATCTCATCATGATATCATCAGCATCAGCATCATCATCATCATCTCATCATGATATCATTATCATCATCATCATCATCTCATCATGATATCATCATCATCATCATCTCATCATTATATCATCATCATCATCTCATCATGATATCATCATCATCATCTCATCATGATATCATCAGCATCATCATCATCATCATCATCATCATCATCTCATCATGATATCATCATCATCATCATCTCATCATGATATCATCATCATCATCATCATCATCTCATCATTATATCATCATCATCATCATCTCATCATGATATCATCATCATGATATCATCATCATCATCATCTCATCATGATATCATCATCATCATCTCATCATGATATCATCATCATAATCTCATCATGATATCATCATCATCATCTCATCATGTTATCATCATCATCATCTCATCATGATATCATCATCATCATCATCTCATCATGATATCATCATCATGACATCATCATCATGACATCATCATCATCATCATTATCTCATCATGATATCATCATCATCTCATCATTATATCATCATCATCATCATTTCATCATGATATCATCATCATCTCATCATGATATCATCATGATATCATCATGATATCATCATTATCATCTCATCATGATATCATCCTCACATCATGTTATCATCATCATCATCTCATCATGATATCATCATCATCATCATCTCATCATGATATCATCATCATCATCTCATCATGATATCATCATCATCATCTCATCATGATATCATCATCATCATCTCATCATGTTATCATCATCATCATCATCATCTCATCATGATATCATCATCATCATCATCATCATCATCATCTCATCATGATATCATCATCATCATCATCATCATCATCATCTCATCATGATATCATCATCATCATCATCTCATCATGATATCATCATCTCATCATGATATCATCATCATGATATCATCATCATGACATCAACATCATCATCATCATCATCTCATCATGATATCATCATCATCTCATCATGATATCCTCATCATCATCATCATCTCATCATGATATCATCATCATGATATCATCATCATCTGATCACGATATCATCATCATCAGCTCATCATGGTATCATCATCATCTCATCATATCATCAACATCATCTCATCATGATATCATCATCATGATATCATCATCATGATATCATCATCATCTCATCATGATATCATCATCATCTCATCATTATATCATCATCATCCTCATCATCTCATCATGATATCATCATCATCTCATCATGATATCATCATGATATCATCATGATATCATCATTATCATCTCATCATGATATCATCATCATCATCATCATCTCATCATGATATCATCATCATCTCATCATGATATCATCATCATCTCATCATGATATCATCATCATCTCATCATGATATCATCATCATCATCATCATGATATCATCATCATCATCATCTCATCATGATATCATCATCATCATCATCTCATCATGATATCATTATCATCTCATCATGATATCATCATCATCATCATCTCATCATGATATCATCATCATCATCATCATCATCATCATCTCATCATGATATCATCATCATCATCATCTCATCATGATATCATCATCATGACATCATCATCATGACATCATCATCAGCATCATCATCTCATCATGATATCATCATCTCATCATGATATCATCATCATCATCATCATCTCATCATGATATCATCATCATCATCATCATCATCATCATCATCTCATCATTATATCATCATCATCTCATCATGATATCATCATCATGATATCATCATCATCATCTCATCATGATATCATCATCATCATCTCATCATGATATCATCATCATGATATCATCATCATTATCATCATCATCTCATCATGATATCATCATCATCATCATCATCATCATCATCATCATCTCATCATTATATCTTCATCATCTCATCATTATATCATCATCATGATATCATCATCATCTCATCATGATATCATCATCATCATCTCATCATCATTATCATCATCATCTCATCATGATATCATGATATCATCATCATCATCATCTCATCATGATATCATCATCATCTCATCATGATATCATCAGCATCATCATCATCATCATCATCATCTCATCATGATATCATCATCATCTCATCATGATATCATCAGCAGCATCATCATCATCATCTCATCATGATATCATCATCATCATCATCATCATCTCATCATGATATCATCATCATCATCATCATCATCTCATCATTATATCATCATCATCTCATCATGATATCATCATCATCATCTCATCATGATATCATCATCATCATCATCATCTCATCATAATATCATCATCATCATCTAATCATGATATCATCATCATCATCATCTCATCATGATATCATCATCATCATCATCTCATCATGATATCATCATCATCATCTCATCATGATATCATCAGCATCAGCATCATCATCATCATCTCATCATGATATCATCAGCATCATCATCATCATCATCATCATCATCATCATCATCTCATCATGATATCATCATCATCATCATCTCATCATGATATCATCATCATCATCATCATCATCATCTCATCATTATATCATCATCATCATCTCATCATGATATCATCATCATGATATCATCATCATCATGATATCATCATCATCATCATCTCATCATGATATCATCATCATCATCTCATCATGATATCATCATCATAATCTCATCATGATATCATCATCATCATCTCATCATGTTATCATCATCATCATCATCATCTCATCATGATATCATCATCATCATCATCTCATCATGATATCATCATCATGACATCATCATCATGACATCATCATCATCATCATTATCTCATCATGATATCATCATCATTTCATCATTATATCATCATCTCATCATGATATCATCATCATGACATCATCATCATGACATCATCATCATCATCATTATCTCATCATGATATCATCATCATTTCATCATTATATCATCATCATCATCATTTCATCATGATATCATCATCATCTCATCATGATATCATCATGATATCATCATGATATCATCATGATATCATCATGATATCATCATTATCATCTCATCATGATATCATCCTCACATCATGTTATCATCATCATCATCTCATCATGATATCATCATCATCATCATCTCATCATGATATCATCATCATCATCTCATCATGATATCATCATCATCTCATCATGATATCATCATCATCATCTCATCATGTTATCATCATCATCATCTCATCATGATATCATCATCATCATCATCTCATCATGATATCATCATCATCATCATCATCATCATCATCATCATCATCATCATCTCATCATGATATCATCATCATCATCATCTCATCATGATATCATCATCATCATCATCATCTCATCATGATATCATCATCATGATATCATCATCATGACATCAACATCATCATCATCATCATCTCATGATATCATCATCATCTCATCATGATATCCTCATCATCATCATCATCTCATCATGATATCATCATCATGATATCATCATCATCTGATCACGATATCATCATCATCATCATCATCATCATCATCATGATATCATCATCATCATCATCTCATCATGATATCATCATCATCATCATCTCATCATGATATCATTATCATCTCATCATGATATCATCATCATCATCATCTCATCATGATATCATCATCATCATCATCATCATCATCTCATCATGATATCATCATCATCATCATCTCATCATGATATCATCATCATGACATCATCATCATGACATCATCATCAGCATCATCATCTCATCATGATATCATCATCATCATCATCATCATCATCATCATCTCATCATTATATCATCATCATCTCATCATGATATCATCATCATGATATCATCATCATCATCTCATCATGATATCATCATCATCATCATCTCATCATGATATCATCATCATGATATCATCATCATTATCATCATCATCTCATCATGATATCATCATCATCATCATCATCATCATCATCATCATCATCATCTCATCATTATATCTTCATCATCTCATCATTATATCATCATCATGATATCATCATCATCTCATCATGATATCATCATCATCATCTCATCATCATTATCATCATCATCTCATCATGATATCATGATATCATCATCATCATCATCATCTCATCATGATATCATCATCATCTCATCATGATATCATCAGCATCATCATCATCATCATCATCTCATCATGATATCATCATCATCTCATCATGATATCATCAGCAGCATCATCATCATCATCTCATCATGATATCATCATCATCATCATCATCATCTCATCATGATATCATCATCATCATCATCATCTCATCATTATATCATCATCATCTCATCATGATATCATCATCATCATCATATCATCATCTCATCATGATATCATCATCATCATCTCATCATGATATCATCATCATCATCATCATCTCATCATAATATCATCATCATCATCTCATCATGATATCATCATCATCATCATCTCATCATGATATCATCATCATCATCATCTCATCATGATATCATCATCATCATCTCATCATGATATCATCAGCATCAGCAATATCATCATCATCTCATCATGATATCATCATCATCATCATCATCTCATCATGATATCATCATCATCATCATCATCATCTCATCATTATATCATCATCAACTTCTCATCATGATATCATCATCATCATCTCATCATGATATCATCAGCATCATCATCATCATCATCATCATCATCATCATCTCATCATGATATCATCATCATCATCATCTCATCATGATATCATCATCATCATCATCATCATCATCATCATCATCATCATCATCTCATCATGATATCATCATCATCATCATCTCATCATGATATCATCATCATCATCATCATCTCATCATGATATCATCATCATGATATCATCATCATGACATCAACATCATCATCATCATCATCTCATCATGATATCATCATCATCTCATCATGATATCCTCATCATCATCATCATCTCATCATGATATCATCATCATGATATCATCATCATCTGATCACGATATCATCATCATCATCATCATCATCATCATCATGATATCATCATCATCATCATCTCATCATGATATCATCATCATCATCATCTCATCATGATATCATTATCATCTCATCATGATATCATCATCATCATCATCTCATCATGATATCATCATCATCATCATCATCATCTCATCATGATATCATCATCATCATCATCTCATCATGATATCATCATCATGACATCATCATCATGACATCATCATCAGCATCATCATCTCATCATGATATCATCATCTCATCATGATATCATCATCATCATCATCATCTCATCATGATATCATCATCATCATCATCATCATCTCATCATTATATCATCATCATCTCATCATGATATCATCATCATGATATCATCATCATCATCTCATCATGATATCATCATCATCATCTCATCATGATATCATCATCATGATATCATCATCATTATCATCATCATCTCATCATGATATCATCATCATCATCATCATCATCATCATCATCATCATCATCATCATCATCTCATCATTATATCTTCATCATCTCATCATTATATCATCATCATGATATCATCATCATCTCATCATGATATCATCATCATCATCTCATCATCATTATCATCATCATCTCATCATGATATCATGATATCATCATCATCATCATCTCATCATGATATCATCATCATCTCATCATGATATCATCAGCATCATCATCATCATCATCTCATCATGATATCATCATCATCTCATCATGATATCATCAGCAGCATCATCATCATCATCTCATCATGATATCATCATCATCATCATCATCATCATCTCATCATGATATCATCATCATCATCATCTCATCATTATATCATCATCATCTCATCATGATATCATCATCATCATATCATCATCTCATCATGATATCATCATCATCATCTCATCATGATATCATCATCATCATCATCATCTCATCATAATATCATCATCATCATCTCATCATGATATCATCATCATCATCATCTCATCATGATATCATCATCATCATCATCTCATCATGATATCATCATCATCATCATCTCATCATGATATCATCAGCATCAGCATCATCATCATCATCTCATCATGATATCATCATCATCATCATCATCTCATCATGATATCATCATCATCATCATCATCATCTCATCATTATATCATCATCAACTTCTCATCATGATATCATCATCATCATCTCATCATGATATCATCAGCATCATCATCATCATCATCATCATCATCTCATCATGATATCATCATCATCATCATCTCATCATGATATCATCATCATCATCATCATCATCTCATCATTATATCATCATCATCATCTCATCATGATATCATCATCATGATATCATCATCATCATCATCTCATCATGATATCATCATCATCATCTCATCATGATATCATCATCATAATCTCATCATGATATCATCATCATCATCTCATCATGTTATCATCATCATCATCATCATCTCATCATGATATCATCATCATCATCATCTCATCATGATATCATCATCATCATCATCATCATCATCATCATCATCTCATCATTATATCATCATCATCTCATCATGATATCATCATCATCATATCATCATCTCATCATGATATCATCATCATCATCTCATCATGATATCATCATCATCATCATCATCTCATCATAATATCATCATCATCATCTCATCATGATATCATCATCATCATCATCTCATCATGATATCATCATCATCATCATCTCATCATGATATCATCATCATCATCTCATCATGATATCATCAGCATCAGCATCATCATCATCATCTCATCATGATATCATCATCATCATCATCATCTCATCATGATATCATCATCATCATCATCATCATCTCATCATTATATCATCATCAACTTCTCATCATGATATCATCATCATCATCTCATCATGATATCATCAGCATCATCATCATCATCATCATCATCATCATCATCATCTCATCATGATATCATCATCATCATCATCTCATCATGATATCATCATCATCATCATCATCATCTCATCATTATATCATCATCATCATCTCATCATGATATCATCATCATGATATCATCATCATCATCATCTCATCATGATATCATCATCATCATCTCATCATGATATCATCATCATCATCTCATCATGATATCATCATCATCATCTCATCATGTTATCATCATCATCATCATCATCTCATCATGATATCATCATCATCATCATCATCTCATCATGATATCATCATCATTATCATCATCATCATCATCTCATCATGATATCATCATCATCATCATCTCATCATGATATCATCATCTCATCATGATATCATCATCATCATCATCATCATCTCATCATGATATCATCATCTCATCATGATATCATCATCATGATATCATCATCATGACATCAACATCATCATCATCATCATCTCATCATGATATCATCATCATCTCATCATGATATCATCATCATCATCATCTCATCATGATATCATCATCATCTCATCATGATATCATCATCATCTCATCATGATATCATCATCATCATCATCATGATATCATCATCATCATCATCATCTCATCATGATATCATCATCATCTCATCATGATATCATTATCATCTCATCATGATATCATCATCATCTCATCATGATATCATCATCATCATCATCATCTCATCATGATATCATCATCATCATCTCATCATGATATCATCATCATCTCATCATGATATCATCATCATCATCATCATCTCATCATGATATCATCATCATGACATCATCATCAGCATATCATCTCATCATGATATCATCATCATGATATCATCATCATCATCTCATCATGATATCATCATCATCATCTCATCATGATATCATCATCATCATCATCATCATCATCATCTCATCATGATATCATCATCATCATCATCATCATCTCATCATTATATCATCATCATCTCATCATGATATCATCATCATGATATCATCATCATCATCATCTCATCATGATATCATCATCATCATCATCTCATCATGATATCATCATCATCATCATCATCATCATCTCATCATAATATCATCATCTCATCATGATATCATCATCATCATCTCATCATGATATCATCATCATCATCTCATCATGTCATCATCATCTCATCATGTTATCATCATCATCATCATCTCATCATGATATCATCATCATCATCATCTCATCATGATATCATCATCATCATCTCATCATGATATCATCATCATCATCTCATCATGATATCATCATCATCATCTCATCATGTTATCATCATCATCATCATCATCTCATCATGATATCATCATCATCATCATCTCATCATGATATCATCATCATGATATCATCATCATCTCATCATGATATCATCATTATCATCTCATCATGATATCATCATGATATCATCATTATCATCTCATCATGATATCATCATTATCATCTCATCATGATATCATCATTATCATCTCATCATGATATCATCATCATCTCATCATGATATCATCATCATCTCATCATGATATCATCATCTCATCATGATATCATCATCATCATCATCTCATCATGATATCATCATCATCTCATCATGATATCATCATCATCATCATCATCTCATCATGATATCATCATCAACATCATCATCATCTCATCATGATATCATCATCATCATCATCTCATCATGATATCATCATCATGACATCATCATCAGCATCATCATCTCATCATGATATCATCATCTTGATCATCATCATCATCAGCTCATCATGGTATCATCATCATCTCATCATATCATCAACATAATCTCATCATGATATCATCATCATCATCATCTCATCATGATATCATCATCATCATCTCATCATGATATCATCATCAACATATTCATCATCTCATCATGATATTATCATCATCATCATCTCATCATGATATCATCATCATGACATCATCATCATCATCATCATCATCATCTCATCATGATATCATCATCATGATCATCATCATCATCAGCTCATCATGGTATCATCATCATCTCATCATATCATCAACATAATCTCATCATGATATCATCATCATCATCATCTCATCATGATATCATCATCATCTCATCATTATATCATCATCATCATCATCATCATCATCATCTCATCATGATATCATCATCATCATCATCTCATCATGATATCATCATCATGACATAATCATCAGCATCATCATCTCATCATGATATCATCATCATGATCATCATCATCATCAGCTCATCATGGTATCATCATCATCTCATCATATCATCAACATAATCTCATCATGATATCATCATCATCTCATCATGATATCATCATCATCTCATCATTATATCATCATCATCATCATCATCATCATCATTTCATCATGATATCATCATCATCTCATCATGATATCATCATGATATCATCATGATATCATCATGATATCATCATTATCATCTCATCATGATATCATCATCACATCATGTTATCATCATCATCATCTCATCATGATATCATCATCATCATCATCATCTCATCATGATATCATCATCATCATCTCATCATGATATCATCATCATCATCTCATCATGATATCATCATCATCATCTCATCATGTTATCATCATCATCATCATCATCTCATCATGATATCATCATCATCATCATCATCATCATCTAATCATGATATCATAATCATCATCATCATCATCTCATCATGATATCATCATCATCATCATCTCATCATGATATCATCATCTCATCATGATATCATCATCATGACATCAACATCATCATCATCATCATCTCATCATGATATCATCATCATCATCATCTCATCATGATATCATCATCTCATCATGATATCATCATCATGATATCATCATCATGACATCAACATCATCATCATCATCATCTCATCATGATATCATCATCATCTCATCATGATATCCTCATCATCATCATCATCTCATCATGATATCATCATCATGATATCATCATCATCTGATCACGATATCATCATCATCAGCTCATCATGGTATCATCATCATCTCATCATATCATCAACATCATCTCATCATGATATCATCATCATGATATCATCATCATCTCATCATGATATCATCATCATCTCATCATTATATCATCATCATCATCATCTCATCATGATATCATCATCATCTCATCATGATATCATCATCATCTCATCATGATATCATCATGATATCATCATGATATCATCATTATCATCTCATCATTATCATCTCATCATGATATCATCATCATCATCATCATCTCATCATGATATCATCATCATCTCATCATGATATCATCATCATCTCATCATGATATCATCATCATCATCATCATCATCATGATATCATCATCATCATCATCATCTCATCATGATATCATCATCATCATCATCTCATCATGATATCATTATCATCTCATCATGATATCATTATCATCTCATCATGATATCATCATCATCATCATCTCATCATGATATCATCATCATCATCATCATCTCATCATGATATCATCATCATCATCATCTCATCATGATATCATCATCATGACATCATCATCATGACATCATCATCATCATCTCATCATGATATCATCATCATGATATCATCATCATCATCTCATCATGATATCATCATCATCTCATCATGATATCATCATCATCATCATCATCTCATCATGATATCATCATCATCATCATCTCATCATGATATCATCATCATGACATCATCATCATGACATCATCATCATCATCATTATCTCATCATGATATCATCATCATCTCATCATTATATCATCATCATCATCATTTCATCATGATATCATCATCATCTCATCATGATATCATCATCATGATATCATCATCATCATCTCATCATGATATCATCATCATCTCATCATGATATCATCATCATCATCATCATCTCATCATGATATCATCATCATCATCATCTCATCATGATATCATCATCATGACATCATCATCATGACATCATCATCATCATCATTATCTCATCATGATATCATCATCATCTCATCATTATATCATCATCATCATCATTTCATCATGATATCATCATCATCTCATCATGATATCATCATGATATCATCATGATATCATCATGATATCATCATTATCATCTCATCATGATATCATCCTCACATCATGTTATCATCATCATCATCTCATCATGATATCATCATCATCATCATCTCATCATGATATCATCATCATCATCTCATCATGATATCATCATCATCATCTCATCATGATATCATCATCATCATCTCATCATGTTATCATCATCATCATCATCATCATCTCATCATGATATCATCATCATCATCATCATCATCTCATCATGATATCATCATCATCATCATCATCTCATCATGATATCATCATCATCATCATCATCTCATCATGATATCATCATCTCATCATGATATCATCATCATGATATCATCATCATGACATCAACATCATCATCATCATCATCTCATCATGATATCATCATCATCTCATCATGATATCCTCATCATCATCATCATCTCATCATCATCATCTCATCATGTTATCATCATCATCATCATCATCATCTCATCATGATATCATCATCATCATCATCATCATCTCATCATGATATCATCATCATCATCATCATCATCATCTCATCATGATATCATCATCATCATCATCATCTCATCATGATATCATCATCTCATCATGATATCATCATCATGATATCATCATCATGACATCAACATCATCATCATCATCATCTCATCATGATATCATCATCATCTCATCATGATATCCTCATCATCATCATCATCTCATCATGATATCATCATCATGATATCATCATCATCTGATCACGATATCATCATCATCAGCTCATCATGGTATCATCATCATCTCATCATATCATCAACATCATCTCATCATGATATCATCATCATGATATCATCATCATCTCATCATTATATCATCATCATCCTCATCATCTCATCATGATATCATCATCATCTCATCATGATATCATCATGATATCATCATGATATCATCAACATCATCTCATCATGATATCATCATCATGATATCATCATCATCTCATCATGATATCATCATCATCTCATCATGATATCATCATCATCTCATCATGATATCATCATCATCTCATCATGATATCATCATCATCATCATCATGATATCATCATCATCATCATCATGATATCATCATCATCATCATCTCATCATGATATCATCATCATCATCTCATCATGATATCATTATCATCTCATCATGATATCATCATCATCATCATCTCATCATGATATCATCATCATCATCATCATCATCTCATCATGATATCATCATCATCATCATCTCATCATGATATCATCATCATGACATCATCATCATGACATCATCATCAGCATCATCATCTCATCATGATATCATCATCTCATCATGATATCATCATCATCATCATCATCTCATCATGATATCATCATCATCATCATCATCATCTCATCATTATATCATCATCATCTCATCATGATATCATCATCATGATATCATCATCATCATCTCATCATGATATCATCATCATCATCTCATCATGATATCATCATCATGATATCATCATCATTATCATCATCATCTCATCATGATATCATCATCATCATCATCATCATCATCATCTCATCATTATATCTTCATCATCTCATCATTATATCATCATCATGATATCATCATCATCATCTCATCATGATATCATCATCATCTCATCATCATTATCATCATCATCTCATCATGATATCATGATATCATCATCATCATCATCTCATCATGATATCATCATCATCTCATCATGATATCATCAGCATCATCATCATCATCATCTCATCATGATATCATCATCATCTCATCATGATATCATCAGCAGCATCATCATCATCATCTCATCATGATATCATCATCATCATCATCATCTCATCATGATATCATCATCATCATCATCATCTCATCATTATATCATCATCATCTCATCATGATATCATCATCATGATATCATCATCTCATCATGATATCATCATCATCATCTCATCATGATATCATCATCATCATCATCATCTCATCATAATATCATCATCATCATCTCATCATGATATCATCATCATCATCTCATCATGATATCATCATCATCATCATCATCTCATCATGATATCATCATCATCATCTCATCATGATATCATCAGCATCAGCATCAGCATCATCATCTCATCATGATATCATCATCATCATCATCATCTCATCATGATATCATCATCATCATCATCATCTCATCATGATATCATCATCATCATCTCATCATGATATCATCAGCATCAGCATCAGCATCATCATCTCATCATGATATCATCATCATCATCATCATCTCATCATGATATCATCATCATCATCATCATCTCATCATTATATCATCATCATCATCTCATCATGATATCATCATCATCATCTCATCATGATATCATCAGCATCATCATCATCATGATCATCATCATCATCATCATCATCATCATCTCATCATGATATCATCATCATCATCATCTCATCATGATATCATCATCATCATCATCATCATCTCATCATTATATCATCATCATCATCTCATCATGATATCATCATCATCATCATCTCATCATGATATCATCATCATCATCTCATCATGATATCATCATCATAATCTCATCATGATATCATCATCATCATCTCATCATGTTATCATCATCATCATCATCATCATCTCATCATTATATCATCATCATCATCATCATCTCATCATGATATCATCATCATCATCATCATCATCATCTCATTATGATATCATCATCATCATCATCTCATCATGATATCATCATCTCATCATGATATCATCATCATGATATCATCATCATGACATCAACATCATCATCATCATCATCTCATCATGATATCATCATCATCTCATCATGATATCCTCATCATCATCATCATCTCATCATGATATCATCATCATGATATCATCATCATCTGATCACGATATCATCATCATCAGCTCATCATGGTATCATCATCATCTCATCATATCATCAACATCATCTCATCATGATATCATCATCATGATATCATCATCATCTCATCATGATATCATCATCATCTCATCATTATATCATCATCATCCTCATCATCTCATCATGATATCATCATCATCTCATCATGATATCATCATGATATCATCATGATATCATCATTATCATCTCATCATGATATCATCATCATCATCATCTCATCATGATATCATCATCATCTCATCATGATATCATCATCATCTCATCATGATATCATCATCATCTCATCATGATATCATCATCATCTCATCATGATATCATCATCATCATCATCATGATATCATCATCATCATCATCTCATCATGATATCATCATCATCTCATCATGATATCATTATCATCTCATCATGATATCATCATCATCATCATCATGATATCATCATCATCATCTCATCATGATATCATCATCATCATCATCTCATCATGATATCATTATCATCTCATCATGATATCATCATCATCATCATCTCATCATGATGTCATCATCATCATCATCATCTCATCATGATATCATCATCATCATCATCTCATCATGATATCATCATCATGACATCATCATCATGACATCATCATCAGCATCATCATCTCATCATGATATCATCATCTCATCATGATATCATCATCATCATCATCATCTCATCATGATATCATCATCATCATCATCATCATCTCATCATTATATCATCATCATCTCATCATGATATCATCATCATGATATCATCATCATCATCTCATCATGATATCATCATCATCATCTCATCATGATATCATCATCATGATATCATCATCATTATCATCATCATCTCATCATCATCATCATCATCATCATCATCATCATCATCATCATCATCATCATCATCATCATCATCATCATCTCATCATTATATCTTCATCATCTCATCATTATATCATCATCATGATATCATCATCATCATCTCATCATGATATCATCATCATCATCTCATCATCATTATCATCATCATCTCATCATGATATCATGATATCATCATCATCATCATCTCATCATGATATCATCATCATCTCATCATGATATCATCAGCATCATCATCATCATCATCTCATCATGATATCATCATCATCTCATCATGATATCATCAGCATCATCATCATCATCATCATCATCATCATCATCATCTCATCATGATATCATCATCATCATTATCATCTCATCATGATATCATCATCATCATCATCATCTCATCATTATATCATCATCATCTCATCATGATATCATCATCATGATATCATCATCATGATATCATCATCTCATCATGATATCATCATCATCATCTCATCATGATATCATCATCATCATCATCTCATCATAATATCATCATCATCATCTCATCATGATATCATCATCATCATCATCTCATCATGATATCATCATCATCATCTCATCATGATATCATCATCATCATCATCTCATCATGATATCATCATCATCATCTCATCATGATATCATCAGCATCAGCATCATCATCATCATCTCATCATGATATCATCATCATCATCATCATCATCTCATCATGATATCATCATCATCATCATCATCTCATCATTATATCATCATCATCATCATCTCATCATGATATCATCATCATCATCTCATCATGATATCATCAGCATCATCATCATCATCATCATCATCATCTCATCATGATATCATCATCATCATCATCTCATCATGATATCATCATCATCATCATCATCATCTCATCATTATATCATCATCATCATCTCATCATGATATCATCATCATGATATCATCATCATCATCATCATCTCATCATGATATCATCATCATCATCTCATCATGATATCATCATCATCATCTCATCATGATATCATCATCATCATCATCTCATCATGTTATCATCATCATCATCATCATCTCATCATGATATCATCATCATCATCATCATCTCATCATGATATCATCATCATGATATCATCATCATCTCATCATGATATCATCATTATCATCTCATCATGATATCATCATGATATCATCATTATCATCTCATCATGATATCATCATTATCATCTCATCATGATATCATTATCATCTCATCATGATATAATCATCATCTCATCATGATATCATCATCATCTCATCATGATATCATCATCTCATCATGATATCATCATCATCATCATCTCATCATGATATCATCATCATCTCATCATGATATCATCATCATCATCATCTCATCATGATATCATCATCAACATCATCATCATCTCATCATGATATCATCATCATCATCATCTCATCATGATATCATCATCATGACATCATCATCAGCATCATCATCTCATCATGATATCATCATCTTGATCATCATCATCATCAGCTCATCATGGTATCATCATCATCTCATCATATCATCAACATAATCTCATCATGATATCATCATCATCATCATCTCATCATGATATCATCATCATCATCATCTCATCATGATATCATCATCAACATCATCATCATCTCATCATGATATCATCATCATCATCATCTCATCATGATATCATCATCATGACATCATCATCAGCATCATCATCATCTCATCATGATATCATCATCATGATCATCATCATCATCAGCTCATCATGGTATCATCATCATCTCATCATATCATCAACATAATCTCATCATGATATCATCATCATCATCTCATCATGATATCATCATCATCTCATCATTATATCATCATCATCATCATCATCATCATCATCATCATCATCATCATCTCATCATGATATCATCATCATCATCATCTCATCATGATATCATCATCATGACATCATCATCAGCATCATCATCTCATCATGATATCATCATCATGATCATCATCATCATCAGCTCATCATGGTATCATCATCATCTCATCATATCATCAACATAATCTCATCATGATATCATCATCATCTCATCATGATATCATCATCATCTCATCATTATATCATCATCATCATCATCATCATCATCATCATCATTTCATCATGATATCATCATCATCTCATCATGATATCATCATGATATCATCATGATATCATCATGATATCATCATCATCTCATCATTATATCATCATCATCATCATCATCATCATTTCATCATGATATCATCATCATCTCATCATGATATCATCATGATATCATCATGATATCATCATGATATCATCATTATCATCTCATCATGATATCATCATCACATCATGTTATCATCATCATCATCATCATCTCATCATGATATCATCATCATCATCATCTCATCATGATATCATCATCATCATCTCATCATGATATCATCATCATCATCTCATCATGATATCATCATCATCATCTCATCATGTTATCATCATCATCATCATCATCTCATCATGATATCATCATCATCATCATCATCATCTAATCATGATATCATAATCATCATCATCATCATCTCATCATGATATCATCATCATCATCATCTCATCATGATATCATCATCTCATCATGATATCATCATCATGATATCATCATCATGACATCAACATCATCATCATCATCATCTCATCATGATATCATCATCATCATCATCTCATCATGATATCATCATCTCATCATGATATCATCATCATGATATCATCATCATGATATCATCATCATCATCATCATCATCTCATCATGATATCATCATCATCTCATCATGATATCCTCATCATCATCTCATCATGATATCATCATCATGATATCATCATCATCTGATCACGATATCATCATCATCAGCTCATCATGGTATCATCATCATCTCATCATATCATCAACATCATCTCATCATGATATCATCATCATGATATCATCATCATCTCATCATGATATCATCATCATCTCATCATGATATCATCATCATCTCATCATGATATCATCATCATCTCATCATGATATCATCATGATATCATCATGATATCATCATTATCATCTCATCATTATCATCTCATCATGATATCATCATCATCATCATCTCATCATGATATCATCATCATCTCATCATGATATCATCATCATCATCATCATCATGATATCATCATCATCATCATCTCATCATGATATCATCATCATCATCATCTCATCATGATATCATTATCATCTCATCATGATATCATTATCATCTCATCATGATATCATCATCATCATCATCTCATCATGATATCATCATCATCATCATCTCATCATGATATCATCATCATCATCATCATCTCATCATGATATCATCATCATGACATCATCATCATGACATCATCATCATCATCATCATCATCTCATCATGATATCATCATCATGATATCATCATCATCATCTCATCATGATATCATCATCATCATCATCTCATCATGATATCATCATCATCATCATCATCTCATCATGATATCATCATCATCATCATCATCTCATCATGATATCATCATCATGACATCATCATCATGACATCATCATCATCATCATCATTATCTCATCATGATATCATCATCATCTCATCATTATATCATCATCATCATCATTTCATCATGATATCATCATCATCTCATCATGATATCATCATGATATCATCATGATATCATCATTATCATCTCATCATGATATCATCCTCACATCATGTTATCATCATCATCATCTCATCATGATATCATCATCATCATCATCATCTCATCATGATATCATCATCATCATCTCATCATGATATCATCATCATCATCATCTCATCATGATATCATCATCATCATCTCATCATGATATCATCATCATCATCTCATCATGATATCATCATCATCATCTCATCATGTTATCATCATCATCATCATCTCATCATGATATCATCATCATCATCATCATCTCATCATGATATCATCATCATCATCATCATCATCATCATCATCATCATCATCATCATCTCATCATGATATCATCATCATCATCATCTCATCATGATATCATCATCTCATCATGATATCATCATCATAATATCATCATCATGACATCAACATCATCATCATCATCATCATCTCATCATGATATCATCATCATCTCATCATGATATCCTCATCATCATCATCATCTCATCATGATATCATCATCATGATATCATCATCATCTGATCACGATATCATCATCATCAGCTCATCATGGTATCATCATCATCTCATCATATCATCAACATCATCTCATCATGATATCATCATCATGATATCATCATCATGATATCATCATCATCTCATCATGATATCATCATCATCTCATCATTATATCATCATCATCCTCATCATCTCATCATGATATCATCATCATCTCATCATGATATCATCATGATATCATCATGATATCATCATTATCATCTCATCATGATATCATCATCATCATCATCTCATCATGATATCATCATCATCTCATCATGATATCATCATCATCTCATCATGATATCATCATCATCTCATCATGATATCATCATCATCATCATCATGATATCATCATCATCATCATCATGATATCATCATCATCATCATCATGATATCATCATCATCATCATCTCATCATGATATCATTATCATCTCATCATGATATCATCATCGTCATCATCATCTCATCATGATATCATCATCATCATCATCATCTCATCATGATATCATCATCATCATCATCTCATCATGATATCATCATCATGACATCATCATCATGACATCATCATCAGCATCATCATCTCATCATGATATCATCATCTCATCATGATATCATCATCATCATCATCATCTCATCATGATATCATCATCATCATCATCATCATCATCATCTCATCATTATATCATCATCATTTCATCATGATATCATCATCATCATATCATCATCTCATCATGATATCATCATCATCATCTCATCATGATATCATCATCATCATCATCATCATCTCATCATAATATCATCATCATCATCTCATCATGATATCATCATCATCATCATCATCTCATCATGATATCATCATCATCATCTCATCATGATATCATCATCATCATCTCATCATGATATCATTAGCATCAGCATCATCATCATCATCTCATCATGATATCATCATCATCATCATCATCATCTCATCATGATATCATCATCATCATCATCTCATCATTATATCATCATCATCATCTCATCATGATATCATCATCATCATCTCATCATGATATCATCAGCATCATCATCATCATCATCATCATCATCTCATCATGATATCATCATCATCATCATCTCATCATGATATCATCATCATCATCATCATCATCTCATCATTATATCATCATCATCATCTCATCATGATATCATCATCATGATATCATCATCATCATCATCTCATCATGATATCATCATCATCATCTCATCATGATATCATCATCATAATCTCATCATGATATCATCATCATCATCTCATCATGTTATCATCATCATCATCATCATCTCATCATGATATCATCATCATCATCATCTCATCATGATATCATCATCATGACATCATCATCATGACATCATCATCATCATCATTATCTCATCATGATATCATCATCATCTCATCATTATATCATCATCATCATCATTTCATCATGATATCATCATCATCTCATCATGATATCATCATGATATCATCATGATATCATCATGATATCATCATTATCATCTCATCATGATATCATCCTCACATCATGTTATCATCATCATCATCTCATCATGATATCATCATCATCATCATCTCATCATGATATCATCATCATCATCTCATCATGATATCATCATCATCATCTCATCATGATATCATCATCATCATCTCATCATGTTATCATCATCATCATCATCATCTCATCATGATATCATCATCATCATCATCATCTCATCATGATATCATCATCATCATCATCATCATCATCATCTCATCATGATATCATCATCATCATCATCTCATCATGATATCATCATCTCATCATGATATCATCATCATGATATCATCATCATGATATCATCATCATGACATCAACATCATCATCATCATCATCTCATCATGATATCATCATCATCTCATCATGATATCCTCATCATCATCATCATCTCATCATGATATCATCATCATGATATCATCATCATCTGATCACGATATCATCATCATCAGCTCATCATGGTATCATCATCATCTCATCATATCATCAACATCATCTCATCATGATATCATCATCATGATATCATCATCATGATATCATCATCATCTCATCATGATATCATCATCATCTCATCATTATATCATCATCATCCTCATCATCTCATCATGATATCATCATCATCTCATCATGATATCATCATGATATCATCATGATATCATCATTATCATCTCATCATGATATCATCATCATCATCATCTCATCATGATATCATCATCATCTCATCATGATATCATCATCATCTCATCATGATATCATCATCATCTCATCATGATATCATCATCATCATCATCATGATATCATCATCATCATCATCTCATCATGATATCATCATCATCATCATCATGATATCATCATCATCATCATCTCATCATGATATCATCATCATCATCATCTCATCATGATATCATTATCATCTCATCATGATATCATCATCATCATCATCTCATCATGATATCATCATCATCATCATCATCATCTCATCATGATATCATCATCATCATCATCTCATCATGATATCATCATCATGACATCATCATCATGACATCATCATCAGCATCATCATCTCATCATGATATCATCATCTCATCATGATATCATCATCATCATCATCATCTCATCATGATATCATCATCATCATCATCATCATCATCATCATCTCATCATTATATCATCATCATCTCATCATGATATCATCATCATGATATCATCATCATCATCTCATCATGATATCATCATCATCATCTCATCATGATATCATCATCATGATATCATCATCATTATCATCATCATCTCATCATGATATCATCATCATCATCATCATCATCATCATCATCATCTCATCATTATATCTTCATCATCTCATCATTATATCATCATCATGATATCATCATCATCTCATCATGATATCATCATCATCATCTCATCATCATTATCATCATCATCTCATCATGATATCATGATATCATCATCATCATCATCTCATCATGATATCATCATCATCTCATCATGATATCATCAGCATCATCATCATCATCATATCATCATGATATCATCATCATCTCATCATGATATCATCAGCAGCATCATCATCATCATCTCATCATGATATCATCATCATCATCATCATCATCTCATCATGATATCATCATCATCATCATCATCATCATCTCATCATTATATCATCATCATCTCATCATGATATCATCATCATCATCTCATCATGATATCATCATCATCATCATCTCATCATAATATCATCATCATCATCTCATCATGATATCATCATCATCATCATCATCTCATCATGATATCATCATCATCATCATCTCATCATGATATCATCATCATCATCTCATCATGATATCATCAGCATCAGCATCATCATCATCATCTCATCATGATATCATCAGCATCATCATCATCATCATCATCATCATCTCATCATGATATCATCATCATCATCATCTCATCATGATATCATCATCATCATCATCATCATCATCATCATCTCATCATGATATCATCATCATCATCATCTCATCATGATATCATCATCATCATCATCTCATCATGATATCATCATCATCATCTCATCATGATATCATCAGCATCAGCATCATCATCATCATCTCATCATGATATCATCAGCATCATCATCATCATCATCATCATCATCATCATCATCATCATCTCATCATGATATCATCATCATCATCATCTCATCATGATATCATCATCATCATCATCATCATCATCATCTCATCATTATATCATCATCATCATCTCATCATGATATCATCATCATGATATCATCATCATCATCATCTCATCATGATATCATCATCATCATCTCATCATGATATCATCATCATAATCTCATCATGATATCATCATCATCATCTCATCATGTTATCATCATCATCATCATCATCTCATCATGATATCATCATCATCATCATCATCTCATCATGATATCATCATCATGACATCATCATCATGACATCATCATCATCATCATTATCTCATCATGATATCATCATCATTTCATCATTATATCATCATCATCATCATTTCATCATGATATCATCATCATCTCATCATGATATCATCATGATATCATCATGATATCATCATGATATCATCATGATATCATCATTATCATCTCATCATGATATCATCCTCACATCATGTTATCATCATCATCATCATCTCATCATGATATCATCATCATCATCATCATCTCATCATGATATCATCATCATCATCTCATCATGATATCATCATCATCATCATCTCATCATGATATCATCATCATCATCTCATCATGTTATCATCATCATCATCTCATCATGATATCATCATCATCATCATCTCATCATGATATCATCATCATCATCATCATCATCATCATCATCATCATCATCTCATCATGATATCATCATCATCATCATCTCATCATGATATCATCATCATCATCATCATCTCATCATGATATCATCATCATGATATCATCATCATGACATCAACATCATCATCATCATCATCTCATCATGATATCATCATCATCTCATCATGATATCATCATCATCATCATCATCATCTAATCATGATATCATAATCATCATCATCATCATCTCATCATGATATCATCATCATCATCATCTCATCATGATATCATCATCTCATCATGATATCATCATCATGATATCATCATCATGACATCAACATCATCATCATCATCATCTCATCATGATATCATCATCATCATCATCTCATCATGATATCATCATCTCATCATGATATCATCATCATGATATCATCATCATGATATCATCATCATCATCATCATCATCTCATCATGATATCATCATCATCTCATCATGATATCCTCATCATCATCATCATCTCATCATGATATCATCATCATGATATCATCATCATCTGATCACGATATCATCATCATCAGCTCATCATGGTATCATCATCATCTCATCATATCATCAACATAATCTCATCATGATATCATCATCATCATCATCTCATCATGATATCATCATCATCATCATCTCATCATGATATCATCATCAACATCATCATCATCTCATCATGATATCATCATCATCATCATCTCATCATGATATCATCATCATGACATCATCATCAGCATCATCATCATCTCATCATGATATCATCATCATGATCATCATCATCATCAGCTCATCATGGTATCATCATCATCTCATCATATCATCAACATAATCTCATCATGATATCATCATCATCATCTCATCATGATATCATCATCATCTCATCATTATATCATCATCATCATCATCATCATCATCATCATCTCATCATGATATCATCATCATCATCATCTCATCATGATATCATCATCATGACATCATCATCAGCATCATCATCTCATCATGATATCATCATCATGATCATCATCATCATCAGCTCATCATGGTATCATCATCATCTCATCATATCATCAACATAATCTCATCATGATATCATCATCATCTCATCATGATATCATCATCATCTCATCATTATATCATCATCATCATCATCATCATCATCATCATTTCATCATGATATCATCATCATCTCATCATGATATCATCATGATATCATCATGATATCATCATGATATCATCATCATCTCATCATTATATCATCATCATCATCATCATCATCATCATTTCATCATGATATCATCATCTCATCATGATATCATCATGATATCATCATGATATCATCATGATATCATCATGATATCATCATGATATCATCATTATCATCTCATCATGATATCATCATCACATCATGTTATCATCATCATCATCATCATCTCATCATGATATCATCATCATCATCATCTCATCATGATATCATCATCATCATCATCTCATCATGATATCATCATCATCATCTCATCATGATATCATCATCATCATCTCATCATGTTATCATCATCATCATCTCATCATGATATCATCATCATCATCATCATCATCTAATCATGATATCATAATCATCATCATCATCATCTCATCATGATATCATCATCATCATCATCTCATCATGATATCATCATCTCATCATGATATCATCATCATGATATCATCATCATGACATCAACATCATCATCATCATCATCTCATCATGATATCATCATCATCATCATCTCATCATGATATCATCATCTCATCATGATATCATCATCATGATATCATCATCATGATATCATCATCATCATCATCATCATCTCATCATGATATCATCATCATCTCATCATGATATCCTCATCATCATCATCATCTCATCATGATATCATCATCATGATATCATCATCATCTAATCACGATATCATCATCATCAGCTCATCATGGTATCATCATCATCTCATCATATCATCAACATCATCTCATCATGATATCATCATCATGATATCATCATCATCTCATCATGATATCATCATCATCTCATCATGATATCATCATCATCTCATCATGATATCATCATCATCTCATCATGATATCATCATGATATCATCATGATATCATCATTATCATCTCATCATTATCATCTCATCATGATATCATCATCATCATCATCTCATCATGATATCATCATCATCTCATCATGATATCATCATCATCTCATCATGATATCATCATCATCATCATCATCATGATATCATCATCATCATCATCTCATCATGATATCATCATCATCATCATCTCATCATGATATCATTATCATCTCATCATGATATCATTATCATCTCATCATGATATCATTATCATCTCATCATGATATCATCATCATCATCATCTCATCATGATATCATCATCATCATCATCTCATCATGATATCATCATCATCATCATCATCTCATCATGATATCATCATCATGACATCATCATCATGACATCATCATCATCATCATCATCTCATCATGATATCATCATCATGATATCATCATCATCATCTCATCATGATATCATCATCATCATCATCTCATCATGATATCATCATCATCATCATCATCTCATCATGATATCATCATCATCATCATCTCATCATGATATCATCATCATGACATCATCATCATGACATCATCATCATCATCATCATTATCTCATCATGATATCATCATCATCTCATCATTATATCATCATCATCATCATCATTTCATCATGATATCATCATCATCTCATCATGATATCATCATGATATCATCATGATATCATCATTATCATCTCATCATGATATCATCCTCACATCATGTTATCATCATCATCATCTCATCATGATATCATCATCATCATCATCATCTCATCATGATATCATCATCATCATCTCATCATGATATCATCATCATCTCATCATGATATCATCATCATCATCTCATCATGATATCATCATCATCATCTCATCATGATATCATCATCATCATCTCATCATGTTATCATCATCATCATCATCTCATCATGATATCATCATCATCATCATCATCTCATCATGATATCATCATCATCATCATCATCATCATCATCATCATCATCATCATCTCATCATGATATCATCATCATCATCATCTCATCATGATATCATCATCTCATCATGATATCATCATCATAATATCATCATCATGACATCAACATCATCATCATCATCATCTCATCATGATATCATCATCATCTCATCATGATATCCTCATCATCATCATCATCTCATCATGATATCATCATCATGATATCATCATCATCTGATCACGATATCATCATCATCAGCTCATCATGGTATCATCATCATCTCATCATATCATCAACATCATCTCATCATGATATCATCATCATGATATCATCATCATGATATCATCATCATCTCATCATGATATCATCATCATCTCATCATTATATCATCATCATCCTCATCATCTCATCATGATATCATCATCATCTCATCATGATATCATCATGATATCATCATGATATCATCATTATCATCTCATCATGATATCATCATCATCATCATCATCTCATCATGATATCATCATCATCTCATCATGATATCATCATCATCTCATCATGATATCATCATCATCTCATCATGATATCATCATCATCATCATCATGATATCATCATCATCATCATCATGATATCATCATCATCATCATCATGATATCATCATCATCATCATCTCATCATGATATCATTATCATCTCATCATGATATCATCATCATCATCATCATCTCATCATGATATCATCATCATCATCATCATCTCATCATGATATCATCATCATCATCATCTCATCATGATATCATCATCATGACATCATCATCATGACATCATCATCAGCATCATCATCTCATCATGATATCATCATCTCATCATGATATCATCATCATCATCATCATCATCTCATCATGATATCATCATCATCATCATCTCATCATTATATCATCATCATTTCATCATGATATCATCATCATCATATCATCATCTCATCATGATATCATCATCATCATCTCATCATGATATCATCATCATCATCATCATCTCATCATAATATCATCATCATCATCTCATCATGATATCATCATCATCATCATCATCTCATCATGATATCATCATCATCATCATCTCATCATGATATCATCATCATCATCTCATCATGATATCATCAGCATCAGCATCATCATCATCATCTCATCATGATATCATCATCATCATCATCATCATCTCATCATGATATCATCATCATCATCATCTCATCATTATATCATCATCATCATCTCATCATGATATCATCATCATCATCTCATCATGATATCATCAGCATCATCATCATCATCATCATCATCATCATCATCATCTCATCATGATATCATCATCATCATCATCTCATCATGATATCATCATCATCATCTCATCATGATATCATCAGCATCATCATCATCATCATCATCATCATCATCATCATCATCTCATCATGATATCATCATCATCATCATCTCATCATGATATCATCATCATGATATCATCATCATCATCATCTCATCATGATATCATCATCATCATTTCATCATGATATCATCATCATAATCTCATCATGATATCATCATCATCATCTCATCATGTTATCATCATCATCATCATCATCTCATCATGATATCATCATCATCATCATCTCATCATGATATCATCATCATGACATCATCATCATGACATCATCATCATCATCATTATCTCATCATGATATCATCATCATCTCATCATTATATCATCATCATCATCATTTCATCATGATATCATCATCATCTCATCATGATATCATCATGATATCATCATGATATCATCATGATATCATCATGATATCATCATGATATCATCATTATCATCTCATCATGATATCATCCTCACATCATGTTATCATCATCATCATCTCATCATGATATCATCATCATCATCATCTCATCATGATATCATCATCATCATCTCATCATGATATCATCATCATCATCTCATCATGATATCATCATCATCATCTCATCATGTTATCATCATCATCATCATCATCTCATCATGATATCATCATCATCATCATCATCATCTCATCATGATATCATCATCATCATCATCATCATCATCATCATCTCATCATGATATCATCATCATCATCATCTCATCATGATATCATCATCTCATCATGATATCATCATCATGATATCATCATCATGACATCAACATCATCATCATCATCATCTCATCATGATATCATCATCATCTCATCATGATATCCTCATCATCATCATCATCTCATCATGATATCATCATCATGATATCATCATCATCTGATCACGATATCATCATCATCAGCTCATCATGGTATCATCATCATCTCATCATATCATCAACATCATCTCATCATGATATCATCATCATGATATCATCATCATGATATCATCATCATCTCATCATGATATCATCATCATCTCATCAGTATATCATCATCATCCTCATCATCTCATCATGATATCATCATCATCTCATCATGATATCATCATGATATCATCATGATATCATCATTATCATCTCATCATGATATCATCATCATCATCATCATCTCATCATGATATCATCATCATCTCATCATGATATCATCATCATCTCATCATGATATCATCATCATCTCATCATGATATCATCATCATCATCATCATGATATCATCATCATCATCATCTCATCATGATATCATCATCATCATCATCTCATCATGATATCATCATCATCATCATCTCATCATGATATCATCATCATCATCATCATCATCATCATCTCATCATGATATCATCATCATCATCATCTCATCATGATATCATCATCATGACATCATCATCATGACATCATCATCAGCATCATCATCTCATCATGATATCATCATCTCATCATGATATCATCATCATCATCATCATCTCATCATGATATCATCATCATCATCATCATCATCATCATCATCTCATCAGTATATCATCATCATCTCATCATGATATCATCATCATGATATCATCATCATCATCTCATCATGATATCATCATCATCATCTCATCATGATATCATCATCATGATATCATCATCATTATCATCATCATCTCATCATGATATCATCATCATCATCATCATCATCATCATCATCTCATCATTATATCTTCATCATCTCATCATTATATCATCATCATGATATCATCATCATCTCATCATGATATCATCATCATCATCTCATCATCATTATCATCATCATCTCATCATGATATCATGATATCATCATCATCATCATCTCATCATGATATCATCATCATCTCATCATGATATCATCAGCATCATCATCATCATCATCATCTCATCATGATATCATCATCATCTCATCATGATATCATCAGCAGCATCATCATCATCATCTCATCATGATATCATCATCATCATCATCATCATCTCATCATGATATCATCATCATCATCATCATCATCATCTCATCATTATATCATCATCATCTCATCATGATATCATCATCATCATCTCATCATGATATCATCATCATCATCATCATCTCATCATAATATCATCATCATCATCTCATCATGATATCATCATCATCATCATCTCATCATGATATCATCATCATCATCATCTCATCATGATATCATCATCATCATCTCATCATGATATCATCAGCATCAGCATCATCATCATCATCTCATCATGATATCATCAGCATCATCATCATCATCATCATCATCATCATCATCATCTCATCATGATATCATCATCATCATCATCTCATCATGATATCATCATCATCATCATCATCATCATCATCATCTCATCATTATATCATCATCATCATCTCATCATGATATCATCATCATGATATCATCATCATCATCATCTCATCATGATATCATCATCATCATCTCATCATGATATCATCATCATAATCTCATCATGATATCATCATCATCATCTCATCATGTTATCATCATCATCATCATCATCATCTCATCATGATATCATCATCATCATCATCTCATCATGATATCATCATCATGACATCATCATCATGACATCATCATCATCATCATTATCTCATCATGATATCATCATCATTTCATCATTATATCATCATCATCATCATTTCATCATGATATCATCATCATCTCATCATGATATCATCATGATATCATCATGATATCATCATGATATCATCATGATATCATCATTATCATCTCATCATGATATCATCCTCACATCATGTTATCATCATCATCATCTCATCATGATATCATCATCATCATCATCTCATCATGATATCATCATCATCATCTCATCATGATATCATCATCATCATCTCATCATGATATCATCATCATCATCTCATCATGTTATCATCATCATCATCTCATCATGATATCATCATCATCATCATCTCATCATGATATCATCATCATCATCATCATCATCTCATCATGATATCATCATCATGATATCATCATCATGACATCAACATCATCATCATCATCATCTCATGATATCATCATCATCTCATCATGATATCCTCATCATCATCATCATCTCATCATGATATCATCATCATGATATCATCATCATCTGATCACGATATCATCATCATCATCATCATCATCATGATATCATCATCATCATCATCTCATCATGATATCATCATCATCATCATCTCATCATGATATCATTATCATCTCATCATGATATCATCATCATCATCATCTCATCATGATATCATCATCATCATCATCATCATCTCATCATGATATCATCATCATCATCATCTCATCATGATATCATCATCATGACATCATCATCAGCATCATCATCTCATCATGATATCATCATCTCATCATGATATCATCATCATCATCATCATCTCATCATGATATCATCATCATCATCATCATCATCATCATCTCATCATTATATCATCATCATCTCATCATGATATCATCATCATGATATCATCATCATCATCTCATCATGATATCATCATCATCATCATCTCATCATGATATCATCATCATCTCATCATGATATCATCATCATGATATCATCATCATTATCATCATCATCTCATCATGATATCATCATCATCATCATCATCATCATCATCATCATCATCATCATCATCATCTCATCATTATATCTTCATCATCTCATCATTATATCATCATCATGATATCATCATCATCTCATCATGATATCATCATCATCATCTCATCATCATTATCATCATCATCTCATCATGATATCATGATATCATCATCATCATCATCATCTCATCATGATATCATCATCATCTCATCATGATATCATCAGCATCATCATCATCATCATCTCATCATGATATCATCATCATCTCATCATGATATCATCAGCAGCATCATCATCATCATCTCATCATGATATCATCATCATCATCATCATCATCTCATCATGATATCATCATCATCATCATCATCTCATCATTATATCATCATCATCTCATCATGATATCATCATCATCATATCATCATCTCATCATGATATCATCATCATCATCTCATCATGATATCATCATCATCATCATCATCTCATCATAATATCATCATCATCATCTCATCATGATATCATCATCATCATCATCTCATCATGATATCATCATCATCATCATCTCATCATGATATCATCATCATCATCTCATCATGATATCATCAGCATCAGCAATATCATCATCATCTCATCATGATATCATCATCATCATCATCATCTCATCATGATATCATCATCATCATCATCATCTCATCATTATATCATCATCAACTTCTCATCATGATATCATCATCATCATCTCATCATGATATCATCAGCATCATCATCATCATCATCATCATCATCATCATCTCATCATGATATCATCATCATCATCATCTCATCATGATATCATCATCATCATCATCATCATCATCATCATCATCATCATCATCATCTCATCATGATATCATCATCATCATCATCTCATCATGATATCATCATCATCATCATCATCTCATCATGATATCATCATCATGATATCATCATCATGACATCAACATCATCATCATCATCATCTCATCATGATATCATCATCATCTCATCATGATATCCTCATCATCATCATCATCTCATCATGATATCATCATCATGATATCATCATCATCTGATCACGATATCATCATCATCATCATCATCATCATCATCATCATGATATCATCATCATCATCATCTCATCATGATATCATCATCATCATCATCTCATCATGATATCATTATCATCTCATCATGATATCATCATCATCATCATCTCATCATGATATCATCATCATCATCATCATCTCATCATGATATCATCATCATCATCATCTCATCATGATATCATCATCATGACATCATCATCATGACATCATCATCATGACATCATCATCAGCATCATCATCTCATCATGATATCATCATCTCATCATGATATCATCATCATCATCATCATCTCATCATGATATCATCATCATCATCATCATCATCTCATCATTATATCATCATCATCTCATCATGATATCATCATCATCATCATCATCATCTCATCATGATATCATCATCATCATCTCATCATGATATCATCATCATGATATCATCATCATTATCATCATCATCTCATCATGATATCATCATCATCATCATCATCATCATCATCATCATCATCATCTCATCATTATATCTTCATCATCTCATCATTATATCATCATCATGATATCATCATCATCTCATCATGATATCATCATCATCATCTCATCATCATTATCATCATCATCTCATCATGATATCATGATATCATCATCATCATCTCATCATGATATCATCATCATCTCATCATGATATCATCAGCATCATCATCATCATCATCTCATCATGATATCATCATCATCTCATCATGATATCATCAGCAGCATCATCATCATCATCTCATCATGATATCATCATCATCATCATCATCATCTCATCATGATATCATCATCATCATCATCTCATCATTATATCATCATCATCTCATCATGATATCATCATCATCATATCATCATCACATCATGATATCATCATCATCATCTCATCATGATATCATCATCATCATCATCATCTCATCATAATATCATCATCATCATCTCATCATGATATCATCATCATCATCATCTCATCATGATATCATCATCATCATCATCTCATCATGATATCATCATCATCATCATCTCATCATGATATCATCAGCATCAGCATCATCATCATCATCTCATCATGATATCATCATCATCATCATCATCTCATCATGATATCATCATCATCATCATCATCATCTCATCATTATATCATCATCAACTTCTCATCATGATATCATCATCATCATCTCATCATGATATCATCAGCATCATCATCATCATCATCATCATCATCTCATCATGATATCATCATCATCATCATCTCATCATGATATCATCATCATCATCATCATCATCTCATCATTATATCATCATCATCATCTCATCATGATATCATCATCATGATATCATCATCATCATCATCTCATCATGATATCATCATCATCATCTCATCATGATATCATCATCATAATCTCATCATGATATCATCATCATCATCTCATCATGTTATCATCATCATCATCATCATCTCATCATGATATCATCATCATCATCATCATCTCATCATGATATCATCATCATCATCATCATCATCATCATCTCATCATTATATCATCATCATCTCATCATGATATCATCATCATCATATCATCATCTCATCATGATATCATCATCATCATCTCATCATGATATCATCATCATCATCATCATCTCATCATAATATCATCATCATCATCTCATCATGATATCATCATCATCATCATCTCATCATGATATCATCATCATCATCATCTCATCATGATATCATCATCATCATCTCATCATGATATCATCAGCATCAGCATCATCATCATCATCTCATCATGATATCATCATCATCATCATCATCTCATCATGATATCATCATCATCATCATCATCTCATCATTATATCATCATCAACTTCTCATCATGATATCATCATCATCATCTCATCATGATATCATCAGCATCATCATCATCATCATCATCATCATCATCATCATCATCATCATCTCATCATGATATCATCATCATCATCATCTCATCATGATATCATCATCATCATCATCTCATCATTATATCATCATCATCATCTCATCATGATATCATCATCATGATATCATCATCATCATCATCTCATCATGATATCATCATCATCATCTCATCATGATATCATCATCATAATCTCATCATGATATCATCATCATCATCTCATCATGTTATCATCATCATCATCATCATCTCATCATGATATCATCATCATCATCATCATCTCATCATGATATCATCATCATCATCATCATCATCATCATCTCATCACGATATCATCATCATCATCATCTCATCATGATATCATCATCTCATCATGATATCATCATCATCATCTCATCATGATATCATCATCTCATCATGATATCATCATCATGATATCATCATCATGACATCAACATCATCATCATCATCATCTCATCATGATATCATCATTATCATCTCATCATGATATCATCATCATCATCATCTCATCATGATATCATCATCATCTCATCATGATATCATCATCATCTCATCATGATATCATCATCATCTCATCATGATATCATCATCATCATCATCATGATATCATCATCATCATCATCATCTCATCATGATATCATCATCATCTCATCATGATATCATTATCATCTCATCATGATATCATCATCATCTCATCATGATATCATCATCATCATCATCTCATCATGATATCATCATCATCATCTCATCATGATATCATCATCATCTCATCATGATATCATCATCATCATCATCATGATATCATCATCATCATCATCATCTCATCATGATATCATCATCATGACATCATCATCAGCATCATCATCTCATCATGATATCATCATCATGATATCATCATCATCATCTCATCATGATATCATCATCATCATCTCATCATGATATCATCATCATCATCATCATCATCATCATCATCTCATCATGATATCATCATCATCATCATCATCATCTCATCATTATATCATCATCATCTCATCATGATATCATCATCATGATATCATCATCATCATCATCTCATCATGATATCATCATCATCATCATCTCATCATGATATCATCATCATCATCATCATCATCATCATCTCATCATAATATCATCATCATCTCATCATGATATCATCATCATCATCTCATCATGATATCATCATCATCATCTCATCATGTCATCATCATCTCATCATGTTATCATCATCATCATCATCTCATCATGATATCATCATCATCATCATCTCATCATGATATCATCATCATCATCATCTCATCATGATATCATCATCATCATCTCATCATGATATCATCATCATCATCTCATCATGTTATCATCATCATCATCATCTCATCATGATATCATCATCATCATCATCTCATCATGATATCATCATCATGATATCATCATCATCTCATCATGATATCATCATTATCATCTCATCATGATATCATCATGATATCATCATTATCATCTCATCATGATATCATCATTATCATCTCATCATGATATCATCATTATCATCTCATCATGATATCATCATCATCTCATCATGATATCATCATCATCTCATCATGATATCATCATCTCATCATGATATCATCATCATCATCATCTCATCATGATATCATCATCATCTCATCATGATATCATCATCATCATCATCATCTCATCATGATATCATCATCAACATCATCATCATCTCATCATGATATCATCATCATCATCATCTCATCATGATATCATCATCATGACATCATCATCAGCATCATCATCTCATCATGATATCATCATCTTGATCATCATCATCATCAGCTCATCATGGTATCATCATCATCTCATCATATCATCAACATAATCTCATCATGATATCATCATCATCATCATCTCATCATGATATCATCATCATCATCTCATCATGATATCATCATCAACATATTCATCATCTCATCATGATATTATCATCATCATCATCTCATCATGATATCATCATCATGACATCATCATCATCATCATCATCATCATCTCATCATGATATCATCATCATGATCATCATCATCATCAGCTCATCATGGTATCATCATCATCTCATCATATCATCAACATAATCTCATCATGATATCATCATCATCATCATCTCATCATGATATCATCATCATCTCATCATTATATCATCATCATCATCATCATCATCTCATCATGATATCATCATCATCATCATCTCATCATGATATCATCATCATGACATAATCATCAGCATCATCATCTCATCATGATATCATCATCATGATCATCATCATCATCAGCTCATCATGGTATCATCATCATCTCATCATATCATCAACATAATCTCATCATGATATCATCATCATCTCATCATGATATCATCATCATCTCATCATTATATCATCATCATCATCATCATCATCATTTCATCATGATATCATCATCATCTCATCATGATATCATCATGATATCATCATGATATCATCATGATATCATCATTATCATCTCATCATGATATCATCATCACATCATGTTATCATCATCATCATCATCATCATCTCATCATGATATCATCATCATCATCATCATCTCATCATGATATCATCATCATCATCTCATCATGATATCATCATCATCATCTCATCATGATATCATCATCATCATCTCATCATGTTATCATCATCATCATCATCATCTCATCATGATATCATCATCATCATCATCATCATCTAATCATGATATCATAATCATCATCATCATCTCATCATGATATCATCATCATCATCATCTCATCATGATATCATCATCTCATCATGATATCATCATCATGACATCAACATCATCATCATCATCATCTCATCATGATATCATCATCATCATCATCTCATCATGATATCATCATCTCATCATGATATCATCATCATGATATCATCATCATGACATCAACATCATCATCATCATCATCTCATCATGATATCATCATCATCTCATCATGATATCCTCATCATCATCTCATCATGATATCATCATCATGATATCATCATCATCTGATCACGATATCATCATCATCAGCTCATCATGGTATCATCATCATCTCATCATATCATCAACATCATCTCATCATGATATCATCATCATGATATCATCATCATCTCATCATGATATCATCATCATCTCATCATTATATCATCATCATCATCATCTCATCATGATATCATCATCATCTCATCATGATATCATCATCATCTCATCATGATATCATCATGATATCATCATGATATCATCATTATCATCTCATCATTATCATCTCATCATGATATCATCATCATCATCATCATCTCATCATGATATCATCATCATCTCATCATGATATCATCATCATCTCATCATGATATCATCATCATCATCATCATCATCATGATATCATCATCATCATCATCATCTCATCATGATATCATCATCATCATCATCTCATCATGATATCATTATCATCTCATCATGATATCATTATCATCTCATCATGATATCATCATCATCATCATCTCATCATGATATCATCATCATCATCATCATCTCATCATGATATCATCATCATCATCATCTCATCATGATATCATCATCATGACATCATCATCATGACATCATCATCATCATCTCATCATGATATCATCATCATGATATCATCATCATCATCTCATCATGATATCATCATCATCTCATCATGATATCATCATCATCATCATCATCTCATCATGATATCATCATCATCATCATCTCATCATGATATCATCATCATGACATCATCATCATGACATCATCATCATCATCATTATCTCATCATGATATCATCATCATCTCATCATTATATCATCATCATCATCATTTCATCATGATATCATCATCATCTCATCATGATATCATCATGATATCATCATGATATCATCATGATATCATCATTATCATCTCATCATGATATCATCCTCACATCATGTTATCATCATCATCATCTCATCATGATATCATCATCATCATCATCTCATCATGATATCATCATCATCATCTCATCATGATATCATCATCATCATCTCATCATGATATCATCATCATCATCTCATCATGTTATCATCATCATCATCATCATCATCTCATCATGATATCATCATCATCATCATCATCATCTCATCATGATATCATCATCATCATCATCATCATCATCTCATCATGATATCATCATCATCATCATCATCTCATCATGATATCATCATCTCATCATGATATCATCATCATGATATCATCATCATGACATCAACATCATCATCATCATCATCTCATCATGATATCATCATCATCTCATCATGATATCCTCATCATCATCATCATCTCATCATGATATCATCATCATGATATCATCATCATCTGATCACGATATCATCATCATCAGCTCATCATGGTATCATCATCATCTAATCATATCATCAACATCATCTCATCATGATATCATCATCATGATATCATCATCATCTCATCATTATATCATCATCATCCTCATCATCTCATCATGATATCATCATCATCTCATCATGATATCATCATGATATCATCATGATATCATCATTATCATCTCATCATGATATCATCATCATCATCATCTCATCATGATATCATCATCATCTCATCATGATATCATCATCATCTCATTATGATATCATCATCATCTCATCATGATATCATCATCATCATCATCATGATATCATCATCATCATCATCATGATATCATCATCATCATACTCATCATGATATCATCATCATCATCTCATCATGATATCATTATCATCTCATCATGATATCATCATCATCATCATCTCATCATGATATCATCATCATCATCATCATCATCTCATCATGATATCATCATCATCATCATCTCATCATGATATCATCATCATGACATCATCATCATGACATCATCATCAGCATCATCATCTCATCATGATATCATCATCATCATCATCTCATCATGATATCATCATCATGACATCATCATCATGACATCATCATCAGCATCATCATCTCATCATGATATCATCATCTCATCATGATATCATCATCATCATCATCATCTCATCATGATATCATCATCATCATCATCATCATCTCATCATTATATCATCATCATCTCATCATGATATCATCATCATGATATCATCATCATCATCTCATCATGATATCATCATCATCATCTCATCATGATATCATCATCATGATATCATCATTATTATCATCATCATCTCATCATGATATCATCATCATCATCATCATCATCATCATCTCATCATTATATCTTCATCATCTCATCATTATATCATCATCATGATATCATCATCATCATCTCATCATGATATCATCATCATCTCATCATCATTATCATCATCATCTCATCATGATATCATGATATCATCATCATCATCATCTCATCATGATATCATCATCATCTCATCATGATATCATCAGCATCATCATCATCATCATCATCTCATCATGATATCATCATCATCTCATCATGATATCATCAGCAGCATCATCATCATCATCTCATCATGATATCATCATCATCATCATCATCTCATCATGATATCATCATCATCATCATCATCTCATCATTATATCATCATCATCATCATCATCTCATCATTATATCATCATCATCTCATCATGATATCATCATCATGATATCATCATCTCATCATGATATCATCATCATCATCTCATCATGATATCATCATCATCATCATCATCTCATCATAATATCATCATCATCATCTCATCATGATATCATCATCATCATCTCATCATGATATCATCATCATCATCATCATCTCATCATGATATCATCATCATCATCTCATCATGATATCATCAGCATCAGCATCAGCATCATCATCTCATCATGATATCATCATCATCATCATCATCTCATCATGATATCATCATCATCATCATCATCTCATCATTATATCATCATCATCATCTCATCATGATATCATCATCATCATCTCATCATGATATCATCAGCATCATCATCATCATGATCATCATCATCATCATCATCATCATCATCATCTCATCATGATATCATCATCATCATCATCTCATCATGATATCATCATCATCATCATCATCATCATCATCTCATCATTATATCATCATCATCATCTCATCATGATATCATCATCATCATCATCTCATCATGATATCATCATCATCATCTCATCATGATATCATCATCATAATCTCATCATGATATCATCATCATCATCTCATCATGTTATCATCATCATCATCATCATCTCATCATGATATCATCATCATCATCATCATCTCATCATGATATCATCATCATCATCATCATCATCATCATCTCATTATGATATCATCATCATCATCATCTCATCATGATATCATCATCTCATCATGATATCATCATCATGATATCATCATCATGACATCAACATCATCATCATCATCATCTCATCATGATATCATCATCATCTCATCATGATATCCTCATCATCATCATCATCTCATCATGATATCATCATCATGATATCATCATCATCTGATCACGATATCATCATCATCAGCTCATCATGGTATCATCATCATCTCATCATATCATCAACATCATCTCATCATGATATCATCATCATGATATCATCATCATCTCATCATGATATCATCATCATCTCATCATTATATCATCATCATCCTCATCATCTCATCATGATATCATCATCATCTCATCATGATATCATCATGATATCATCATGATATCATCATTATCATCTCATCATGATATCATCATCATCATCATCTCATCATGATATCATCATCATCTCATCATGATATCATCATCATCTCATCATGATATCATCATCATCTCATCATGATATCATCATCATCTCATCATGATATCATCATCATCATCATCATGATATCATCATCATCATCATCTCATCATGATATCATCATCATCTCATCATGATATCATTATCATCTCATCATGATATCATCATCATCATCATCATGATATCATCATCATCATCTCATCATGATATCATCATCATCATCATCTCATCATGATATCATTATCATCTCATCATGATATCATCATCATCATCATCTCATCATGATATCATCATCATCATCATCATCTCATCATGATATCATCATCATCATCATCTCATCATGATATCATCATCATGACATCATCATCATGACATCATCATCAGCATCATCATCTCATCATGATATCATCATCTCATCATGATATCATCATCATCATCATCATCTCATCATGATATCATCATCATCATCATCATCATCTCATCATTATATCATCATCATCTCATCATGATATCATCATCATGATATCATCATCATCATCTCATCATGATATCATCATCATCATCTCATCATGATATCATCATCATGATATCATCATCATTATCATCATCATCTCATCATCATCATCATCATCATCATCATCATCATCATCATCATCATCATCATCTCATCATTATATCTTCATCATCTCATCATTATATCATCATCATGATATCATCATCATCATCTCATCATGATATCATCATCATCATCTCATCATCATTATCATCATCATCTCATCATGATATCATGATATCATCATCATCATCATCTCATCATGATATCATCATCATCTCATCATGATATCATCAGCATCATCATCATCATCATCTCATCATGATATCATCATCATCTCATCATGATATCATCAGCATCATCATCATCATCATCATCATCATCATCATCATCATCATCATCTCATCATGATATCATCATCATCATTATCATCTCATCATGATATCATCATCATCATCATCATCTCATCATTATATCATCATCATCTCATCATGATATCATCATCATGATATCATCATCATGATATCATCATCTCATCATGATATCATCATCATCATCTCATCATGATATCATCATCATCATCATCTCATCATAATATCATCATCATCATCTCATCATGATATCATCATCATCATCATCTCATCATGATATCATCATCATCATCTCATCATGATATCATCATCATCATCATCTCATCATGATATCATCATCATCATCTCATCATGATATCATCAGCATCAGCATCATCATCATCATCTCATCATGATATCATCATCATCATCATCATCATCTCATCATGATATCATCATCATCATCATCATCTCATCATTATATCATCATCATCATCATCTCATCATGATATCATCATCATCATCTCATCATGATATCATCAGCATCATCATCATCATCATCATCATCATCATCTCATCATGATATCATCATCATCATCATCTCATCATGATATCATCATCATCATCATCATCATCTCATCATTATATCATCATCATCATCTCATCATGATATCATCATCATGATATCATCATCATCATCATCATCTCATCATGATATCATCATCATCATCTCATCATGATATCATCATCATCATCTCATCATGATATCATCATCATCATCATCTCATCATGTTATCATCATCATCATCATCATCTCATCATGATATCATCATCATCATCATCATCATCTCATCATGATATCATCATCATGATATCATCATCATCTCATCATGATATCATCATTATCATCTCATCATGATATCATCATGATATCATCATTATCATCTCATCATGATATCATCATTATCATCTCATCATGATATCATTATCATCTCATCATGATATAATCATCATCTCATCATGATATCATCATCATCTCATCATGATATCATCATCTCATCATGATATCATCATCATCATCATCTCATCATGATATCATCATCATCTCATCATGATATCATCATCATCATCATCTCATCATGATATCATCATCAACATCATCATCATCTCATCATGATATCATCATCATCATCATCATCTCATCATGATATCATCATCATGACATCATCATCAGCATCATCATCTCATCATGATATCATCATCTTGATCATCATCATCATCAGTTCATCATGGTATCATCATCATCTCATCATATCATCAACATAATCTCATCATGATATCATCATCATCATCATCTCATCATGATATCATCATCATCATCATCTCATCATGATATCATCATCAACATCATCATCATCTCATCATGATATCATCATCATCATCATCTCATCATGATATCATCATCATGACATCATCATCAGCATCATCATCATCTCATCATGATATCATCATCATGATCATCATCATCATCAGCTCATCATGGTATCATCATCATCTCATCATATCATCAACATAATCTCATCATGATATCATCATCATCATCTCATCATGATATCATCATCATCTCATCATTATATCATCATCATCATCATCATCATCATCATCATCATCTCATCATGATATCATCATCATCATCATCTCATCATGATATCATCATCATGACATCATCATCAGCATCATCATCTCATCATGATATCATCATCATGATCATCATCATCATCAGCTCATCATGGTATCATCATCATCTCATCATATCATCAACATAATCTCATCATGATATCATCATCATCTCATCATGATATCATCATCATCTCATCATTATATCATCATCATCATCATCATCATCATCATCATCATTTCATCATGATATCATCATCATCTCATCATGATATCATCATGATATCATCATGATATCATCATGATATCATCATCATCTCATCATTATATCATCATCATCATCATCATCATCATTTCATCATGATATCATCATCATCTCATCATGATATCATCATGATATCATCATGATATCATCATGATATCATCATTATCATCTCATCATGATATCATCATCACATCATGTTATCATCATCATCATCATCATCTCATCATGATATCATCATCATCATCATCTCATCATGATATCATCATCATCATCTCATCATGATATCATCATCATCATCTCATCATGATATCATCATCATCATCTCATCATGTTATCATCATCATCATCATCATCATCTCATCATGATATCATCATCATCATCATCATCATCTAATCATGATATCATAATCATCATCATCATCATCTCATCATGATATCATCATCATCATCATCTCATCATGATATCATCATCTCATCATGATATCATCATCATGATATCATCATCATGACATCAACATCATCATCATCATCATCTCATCATGATATCATCATCATCATCATCTCATCATGATATCATCATCTCATCATGATATCATCATCATGATATCATCATCATGATATCATCATCATCATCATCATCATCTCATCATGATATCATCATCATCTCATCATGATATCCTCATCATCATCATCATCTCATCATGATATCATCATCATGATATCATCATCATCTGATCACGATATCATCATCATCAGCTCATCATGGTATCATCATCATCTCATCATATCATCAACATCATCTCATCATGATATCATCATCATGATATCATCATCATCTCATCATGATATCATCATCATCTCATCATGATATCATCATCATCTCATCATGATATCATCATCATCTCATCATGATATCATCATGATATCATCATGATATCATCATTATCATCTCATCATTATCATCTCATCATGATATCATCATCATCATCATCTCATCATGATATCATCATCATCTCATCATGATATCATCATCATCTCATCATGATATCATCATCATCATCATCATCATGATATCATCATCATCATCATCTCATCATGATATCATCATCATCATCATCTCATCATGATATCATTATCATCTCATCATGATATCATCATCATCATCATCATCATGATATCATCATCATCATCATCTCATCATGATATCATCATCATCATCATCTCATCATGATATCATTATCATCTCATCATGATATCATTATCATCTCATCATGATATCATCATCATGACATCATCATCATCATCATCATCATCTCATCATGATATCATCATCATGATATCATCATCATCATCTCATCATGATATCATCATCATCATCATCTCATCATGATATCATCATCATCATCATCATCTCATCATGATATCATCATCATCATCATCATCTCATCATGATATCATCATCATGACATCATCATCATGACATCATCATCATCATCATCATTATCTCATCATGATATCATCATCATCTCATCATTATATCATCATCATCATCATTTCATCATGATATCATCATCATCTCATCATGATATCATCATGATATCATCATGATATCATCATTATCATCTCATCATGATATCATCCTCACATCATGTTATCATCATCATCATCTCATCATGATATCATCATCATCATCATCATCTCATCATGATATCATCATCATCATCTCATCATGATATCATCATCATCATCATCTCATCATGATATCATCATCATCATCTCATCATGATATCATCATCATCATCTCATCATGATATCATCATCATCATCTCATCATGTTATCATCATCATCATCATCTCATCATGATATCATCATCATCATCATCATCTCATCATGATATCATCATCATCATCATCATCATCATCATCATCATCATCATCATCATCATCATCATCTCATCATGATATCATCATCATCATGATATCATCATCATATCATCATCTCATCATGATATCATCATCATAATATCATCATCATGACATCAACATCATCATCATCATCATCTCATCATGATATCATCATCATCTCATCATGATATCCTCATCATCATCATCATCTCATCATGATATCATCATCATGATATCATCATCATCTGATCACGATATCATCATCATCAGCTCATCATGGTATCATCATCATCTCATCATATCATCAACATCATCTCATCATGATATCATCATCATGATATCATCATCATGATATCATCATCATCTCATCATGATATCATCATCATCTCATCATTATATCATCATCATCCTCATCATCTCATCATGATATCATCATCATCTCATCATGATATCATCATGATATCATCATGATATCATCATTATCATCTCATCATGATATCATCATCATCATCATCTCATCATGATATCATCATCATCTCATCATGATATCATCATCATCTCATCATGATATCATCATCATCTCATCATGATATCATCATCATCATCATCATGATATCATCATCATCATCATCATGATATCATCATCATCATCATCATGATATCATCATCATCATCATCTCATCATGATATCATTATCATCTCATCATGATATCATCATCGTCATCATCATCTCATCATGATATCATCATCATCATCATCATCTCATCATGATATCATCATCATCATCATCTCATCATGATATCATCATCATGACATCATCATCATGACATCATCATCAGCATCATCATCTCATCATGATATCATCATCTCATCATGATATCATCATCATCATCATCATCTCATCATGATATCATCATCATCATCATCATCATCATCATCATCTCATCATTATATCATCATCATTTCATCATGATATCATCATCATCATATCATCATCTCATCATGATATCATCATCATCATCTCATCATGATATCATCATCATCATCATCATCATCTCATCATAATATCATCATCATCATCTCATCATGATATCATCATCATCATCATCATCATCATCATCTCATCATGATATCATCATCATCATCTCATCATGATATCATCATCATCATCTCATCATGATATCATTAGCATCAGCATCATCATCATCATCTCATCATGATATCATCATCATCATCATCATCATCTCATCATGATATCATCATCATCATCATCTCATCATTATATCATCATCATCATCTCATCATGATATCATCATCATCATCTCATCATGATATCATCAGCATCATCATCATCATCATCATCATCATCTCATCATGATATCATCATCATCATCATCTCATCATGATATCATCATCATCATCATCATCATCTCATCATTATATCATCATCATCATCTCATCATGATATCATCATCATGATATCATCATCATCATCATCTCATCATGATATCATCATCATCATCTCATCATGATATCATCATCATAATCTCATCATGATATCATCATCATCATCTCATCATGTTATCATCATCATCATCATCATCTCATCATGATATCATCATCATCATCATCTCATCATGATATCATCATCATGACATCATCATCATGACATCATCATCATCATCATTATCTCATCATGATATCATCATCATCTCATCATTATATCATCATCATCATCATTTCATCATGATATCATCATCATCTCATCATGATATCATCATGATATCATCATGATATCATCATGATATCATCATTATCATCTCATCATGATATCATCCTCACATCATGTTATCATCATCATCATCTCATCATGATATCATCATCATCATCATCTCATCATGATATCATCATCATCATCTCATCATGATATCATCATCATCATCTCATCATGATATCATCATCTCATCATGTTATCATCATCATCATCATCATCTCATCATGATATCATCATCATCATCATCATCTCATCATGATATCATCATCATCATCATCATCATCATCATCTCATCATGATATCATCATCATCATCATCTCATCATGATATCATCATCTCATCATGATATCATCATCATGATATCATCATCATGACATCAACATCATCATCATCATCATCTCATCATGATATCATCATCATCTCATCATGATATCCTCATCATCATCATCATCTCATCATGATATCATCATCATGATATCATCATCATCTGATCACGATATCATCCTCATCATGATATCATCATCATCATCATCTCATCATGATATCATCATCTCATCATGATATCATCATCATGATATCATCATCATGACATCAACATCATCATCATCATCATCTCATCATGATATCATCATCATCTCATCATGAGATCCTCATCATCATCATCATCTCATCATGATATCATCATCATGATATCATCATCATCTGATCACGATATCATCATCATCAGCTCATCATGGTATCATCATCATCTCATCATATCATCAACATCATCTCATCATGATATCATCATCATGATATCATCATCATGATATCATCATCATCTCATCATGATATCATCATCATCTCATCATTATATCATCATCATCCTCATCATCTCATCATGATATCATCATCATCTCATCATGATATCATCATGATATCATCATGATATCATCATTATCATCTCATCATGATATCATCATCATCATCATCTCATCATGATATCATCATCATCTCATCATGATATCATCATCATCTCATCATGATATCATCATCATCTCATCATGATATCATCATCATCATCATCATGATATCATCATCATCATCATCTCATCATGATATCATCATCATCATCATCATGATATCATCATCATCATCATCTCATCATGATATCATCATCATCATCATCTCATCATGATATCATTATCATCTCATCATGATATCATCATCATCATCATCTCATCATGATATCATCATCATCATCATCATCATCTCATCATGATATCATCATCATCATCATCTCATCATGATATCATCATCATGACATCATCATCATGACATCATCATCAGCATCATCATCTCATCATGATATCATCATCTCATCATGATATCATCATCATCATCATCATCTCATCATGATATCATCATCATCATCATCATCATCATCATCTCATCATTATATCATCATCATCTCATCATGATATCATCATCATGATATCATCATCATCATCTCATCATGATATCATCATCATCATCTCATCATGATATCATCATCATGATATCATCATCATTATCATCATCATCTCATCATGATATCATCATCATCATCATCATCATCATCATCATCTCATCATTATATCTTCATCATCTCATCATTATATCATCATCATGATATCATCATCATCTCATCATGATATCATCATCATCATCTCATCATCATTATCATCATCATCTCATCATGATATCATGATATCATCATCATCATCATCTCATCATGATATCATCATCATCTCATCATGATATCATCAGCATCATCATCATCATCATATCATCATGATATCATCATCATCTCATCATGATATCATCAGCAGCATCATCATCATCATCTCATCATGATATCATCATCATCATCATCATCATCTCATCATGATATCATCATCATCATCATCATCATCATCTCATCATTATATCATCATCATCTCATCATGATATCATCATCATCATCTCATCATGATATCATCATCATCATCATCATCTCATCATAATATCATCATCATCATCTCATCATGATATCATCATCATCATCATCTCATCATGATATCATCATCATCATCATCTCATCATAATATCATCATCATCATCTCATCATGATATCATCATCATCATCATCTCATCATGATATCATCATCATCATCATCTCATCATGATATCATCATCATCATCTCATCATGATATCATCAGCATCAGCATCATCATCATCATCTCATCATGATATCATCAGCATCATCATCATCATCATCATCATCATCATCATCATCATCTCATCATGATATCATCATCATCATCATCTCATCATGATATCATCATCATCATCATCATCATCTCATCATGATATCATCATCATCATCATCTCATCATGATATCATCATCATCATCATCTCATCATGATATCATCATCATCATCATCTCATCATGATATCATCAGCATCAGCATCATCATCATCATCTCATCATGATATCATCAGCATCATCATCATCATCATCATCATCATCATCATCATCATCATCATCATCTCATCATGATATCATCATCATCATCATCTCATCATGATATCATCATCATCATCATCATCATCATCATCATCTCATCATTATATCATCATCATCATCTCATCATGATATCATCATCATGATATCATCATCATCATCATCTCATCATGATATCATCATCATCATCTCATCATGATATCATCATCATAATCTCATCATGATATCATCATCATCATTTCATCATTATATCATCATCATCATCATTTCATCATGATATCATCATCATCTCATCATGATATCATCATGATATCATCATGATATCATCATGATATCATCATGATATCATCATTATCATCTCATCATGATATCATCCTCACATCATGTTATCATCATCATCATCTCATCATGATATCATCATCATCATCATCATCTCATCATGATATCATCATCATCATCTCATCATGATATCATCATCATCATCTCATCATGATATCATCATCATCATCTCATCATGTTATCATCATCATCTCATCATGATATCATCATCATCATCATCTCATCATGATATCATCATCATCATCATCATCATCATCATCATCATCATCTCATCATGATATCATCATCATCATCATCTCATCATGATATCATCATCATCATCATCATCTCATCATGATATCATCATCATGATATCATCATCATGACATCAACATCATCATCATCATCTCATCATGATATCATCATCATCTCATCATGATATCCTCATCATCATCATCATCTCATCATGATATCATCATCATGATATCATCATCATCTGATCACGATATCATCATCATCAGCTCATCATGGTATCATCATCATCTCATCATATCATCAACATCATCTCATCATGATATCATCATCATGATATCATCATCATGATATCATCATCATCTCATCATGATATCATCATCATCTCATCATTATATCATCATCATCCTCATCATCTCATCATGATATCATCATCATCTCATCATGATATCATCATGATATCATCATGATATCATCATTATCATCTCATCATGATATCATCATCATCATCATCTCATCATGATATCATCATCATCTCATCATGATATCATCATCATCTCATCATGATATCATCATCATCTCATCATGATATCATCATCATCATCATCATGATATCATCATCATCATCATCATGATATCATCATCATCATCATCTCATCATGATATCATCATCATCATCATCTCATCATGATATCATTATCATCTCATCATGATATCATCATCATCATCATCTCATCATGATATCATCATCATCATCATCATCATCTCATCATGATATCATCATCATCATCATCTCATCATGATATCATCATCATGACATCATCATCATGACATCATCATCAGCATCATCATCTCATCATGATATCATCATCTCATCATGATATCATCATCATCATCATCATCTCATCATGATATCATCATCATCATCATCATCATCTCATCATGATATCATCATCATCTCATCATGATATCCTCATCATCATCATCATCTCATCATGATATCATCATCATGATATCATCATCATCTGATCACGATATCATCATCATCAGCTCATCATGGTATCATCATCATCTCATCATATCATCAACATCATCTCATCATGATATCATCATCATCTCATCATGATATCATCATGATATCATCATGATATCATCATGATATCATCATTATCATCTCATCATGATATCATCCTCACATCATGTTATCATCATCATCATCTCATCATGATATCATCATCATCATCATCATCATCTCATCATGATATCATCATCATCATCTCATCATGATATCATCATCATCATCTCATCATGATATCATCATCATCATCTCATCATGTTATCATCATCATCATCTCATCATGATATCATCATCATCATCATCTCATCATGATATCATCATCATCATCATCATCATCATCATCATCATCATCATCATCATCTCATCATGATATCATCATCATCATCATCTCATCATGATATCATCATCATCATCATCATCTCATCATGATATCATCATCATGATATCATCATCATGACATCAACATCATCATCATCATCATCTCATCATGATATCATCATCATCTCATCATGATATCCTCATCATCATCATCATCTCATCATGATATCATCATCATGATATCATCATCATCTGATCACGATATCATCATCATCAGCTCATCATGGTATCATCATCATCTCATCATATCATCAACATCATCTCATCATGATATCATCATCATGATATCATCATCATGATATCATCATCATCTCATCATGATATCATCATCATCTCATCATTATATCATCATGATATCATCATCTCATCATGATATCATCATCATCTCATCATGATATCATCATGATATCATCATGATATCATCATTATCATCTCATCATGATATCATCATCATCATCATCATCTCATCATGATATCATCATCATCTCATCATGATATCATCATCATCTCATCATGATATCATCATCATCTCATCATGATATCATCATCATCATCATCATGATATCATCATCATCATCATCATGATATCATCATCATCATCATCTCATCATGATATCATCATCATCATCATCTCATCATGATATCATTATCATCTCATCATGATATCATCATCATCATCATCTCATCATGATATCATCATCATCATCATCATCATCTCATCATGATATCATCATCATCATCATCTCATCATGATATCATCATCATGACATCATCATCATGACATCATCATCAGCATCATCATCTCATCATGATATCATCATCTCATCATGATATCATCATCATCATCATCATCTCATCGTGATATCATCATCATCATCATCATCATCATCATCTCATCATTATATCATCATCATCTCATCATGATATCATCATCATGATATCATCATCATCATCTCATCATGATATCATCATCATCATCTCATCATGATATCATCATCATGATATCATCATCATTATCATCATCATCTCATCATGATATCATCATCATCATCATCATCATCATCATCTCATCATTATATCTTCATCATCTCATCATTATATCATCATCATGATATCATCATCATCTCATCATGATATCATCATCATCATCTCATCATCATTATCATCATCATCTCATCATGATATCATGATATCATCATCATCATCATCTCATCATGATATCATCATCATCTCATCATGATATCATCAGCATCATCATCATCATCATCTCATCATGATATCATCATCATCTCATCATGATATCATCAGCAGCATCATCATCATCATCTCATCATGATATCATCATCATCATCATCATCATCTCATCATGATATCATCATCATCATCATCATCTCATCATTATATCATCATCATCTCATCATGATATCATCATCATCATATCATCATCTCATCATGATATCATCATCATCATCTCATCATGATATCATCATCATCATCATCATCTCATCATAATATCATCATCATCATCTCATCATGATATCATCATCATCATCATCTCATCATGATATCATCATCATCATCATCTAATCATGATATCATCATCATCATCATCATGATATCATCATCATCATCATCTCATCATGATATCATCATCATCATCATCTCATCATGATATCATTATCATCTCATCATGATATCATCATCATCATCATCTCATCATGATATCATCATCATCATCATCATCATCTCATCATGATATCATCATCATCATCATATCATCATGATATCATCATCATGACATCATCATCATGACATCATCATCAGCATCATCATCTCATCATGATATCATCATCTCATCATGATATCATCATCATCATCATCATCATCTCATCATGATATCATCATCATCATCATCATCATCATCATCATCTCATCATTATATCATCATCATCTCATCATGATATCATCATCATGATATCATCATCATCATCTCATCATGATATCATCATCATCATCTCATCATGATATCATCATCATGATATCATCATCATTATCATCATCATCTCATCATGATATCATCATCATCATCATCATCATCATCATCATCATCTCATCATTATATCTTCATCATCTCATCATTATATCATCATCATGATATCATCATCATCTCATCATGATATCATCATCATCATCTCATCATCATTATCATCATCATCTCATCATGATATCATGATATCATCATCATCATCATCTCATCATGATATCATCATCATCTCATCATGATATCATCAGCATCATCATCATCATCATATCATCATGATATCATCATCATCTCATCATGATATCATCAGCAGCATCATCATCATCATCTCATCATGATATCATCATCATCATCATCATCATCTCATCATGATATCATCATCATCATCATCATCATCATCTCATCATTATATCATCATCATCTCATCATGATATCATCATCATCATCTCATCATGATATCATCATCATCATCATCATCTCATCATAATATCATCATCATCATCTCATCATGATATCATCATCATCATCATCTCATCATGATATCATCATCATCATCATCATCTCATCATGATATCATCATCTCATCATGATATCATCAGCATCAGCATCATCATCATCATCTCATCATGATATCATCAGCATCATCATCATCATCATCATCATCATCATCATCATCTCATCATGATATCATCATCATCATCATCTCATCATGATATCATCATCATCATCATCATCATCTCATCATGATATCATCATCATCATCATCTCATCATGATATCATCATCATCATCATCTCATCATGATATCATCATCATCATCTCATCATGATATCATCAGCATCAGCATCATCATCATCATCTCATCATGATATCATCAGCATCATCATCATCATCATCATCATCATCATCATCATCATCATCTCATCATGATATCATCATCATCATCATCTCATCATGATATCATCATCATCATCATCATCATCATCATCTCATCATTATATCATCATCATCATCTCATCATGATATCATCATCATGATATCATCATCATCATCATCTCATCATGATATCATCATCATCATCTCATCATGATATCATCATCATAATCTCATCATGATATCATCATCATCATCTCATCATGTTATCATCATCATCATCATCATCTCATCATGATATCATCATCATCATCATCATCTCATCATGATATCATCATCATGACATCATCATCATGACATCATCATCATCATCATTATCTCATCATGATATCATCATCATTTCATCATTATATCATCATCATCATCATTTCATCATGATATCATCATCATCTCATCATGATATCATCATGATATCATCATGATATCATCATGATATCATCATGATATCATCATTATCATCTCATCATGATATCATCCTCACATCATGTTATCATCATCATCATCTCATCATGATATCATCATCATCATCATCATCTCATCATGATATCATCATCATCATCTCATCATGATATCATCATCATCATCTCATCATGATATCATCATCATCATCTCATCATGTTATCATCATCATCATCTCATCATGATATCATCATCATCATCATCTCATCATGATATCATCATCATCATCATCATCATCATCATCATCATCATCATCATCATCATCATCATCTCATCATGATATCATCATCATCATCATCTCATCATGATATCATCATCATCATCATCATCTCATCATGATATCATCATCATGATATCATCATCATGACATCAACATCATCATCATCATCATCTCATCATGATATCATCATCATCTCATCATGATATCCTCATCATCATCATCATCTCATCATGATATCATCATCATGATATCATCATCATCTGATCACGATATCATCATCATCAGCTCATCATGGTATCATCATCATCTCATCATATCATCAACATCATCTCATCATGATATCATCATCATGATATCATCATCATGATATCATCATCATCTCATCATGATATCATCATCATCTCATCATTATATCATCATCATCCTCATCATCTCATCATGATATCATCATCATCTCATCATGATATCATCATGATATCATCATGATATCATCATTATCATCTCATCATGATATCATCATCATCATCATCTCATCATGATATCATCATCATCTCATCATGATATCATCATCATCTCATCATGATATCATCATCATCTCATCATGATATCATCATCATCATCATCATGATATCATCATCATCATCATCATGATATCATCATCATCATCATCTCATCATGATATCATCATCATCATCATCTCATCATGATATCATTATCATCTCATCATGATATCATCATCATCATCATCTCATCATGATATCATCATCATCATCATCATCATCTCATCATGATATCATCATCATCATCATCTCATCATGATATCATCATCATGACATCATCATCATGACATCATCATCAGCATCATCATCTCATCATGATATCATCATCTCATCATGATATCATCATCATCATCATCATCTCATCATGATATCATCATCATCATCATCATCATCATCATCATCTCATCATTATATCATCATCATCTCATCATGATATCATCATCATGATATCATCATCATCATCTCATCATGATATCATCATCATCATCTCATCATGATATCATCATCATGATATCATCATCATTATCATCATCATCTCATCATGATATCATCATCATCATCATCATCATCATCATCATCATCATCTCATCATTATATCTTCATCATCTCATCATTATATCATCATCATGATATCATCATCATCTCATCATGATATCATCATCATCATCTCATCATCATTATCATCATCATCTCATCATGATATCATGATATCATCATCATCATCATCTCATCATGATATCATCATCATCTCATCATGATATCATCAGCATCATCATCATCATCATCTCATCATGATATCATCATCATCTCATCATGATATCATCAGCAGCATCATCATCATCATCTCATCATGATATCATCATCATCATCATCATCATCTCATCATGATATCATCATCATCATCATCATCTCATCATTATATCATCATCATCTCATCATGATATCATCATCATCATATCATCATCTCATCATGATATCATCATCATCATCTCATCATGATATCATCATCATCATCATCATCTCATCATAATATCATCATCATCATCTCATCATGATATCATCATCATCATCATCTCATCATGATATCATCATCATCATCATCTAATCATGATATCATCATCATCATCTCATCATGATATCATCAGCATCAGCATCATCATCATCATCTCATCATGATATCATCATCATCATCATCATCATCTCATCATGATATCATCATCATCATCATCATCATCTCATCATTATATCATCATCAACTTCTCATCATGATATCATCATCATCATCTCATCATGATATCATCAGCATCATCATCATCATCATCATCATCATCATCTCATCATGATATCATCATCATCATCATCTCATCATGATATCATCATCATCATCATCATCATCTCATCATTATATCATCATCATCATCTCATCATGATATCATCATCATGATATCATCATCATCATCATCTCATCATGATATCATCATCATCATCTCATCATGATATCATCATCATAATCTCATCATGATATCATCATCATCATCTCATCATGTTATCATCATCATCATCATCATCTCATCATGATATCATCATCATCATCATCATCTCATCATGATATCATCATCATCATCATCATCATCATCTCATCATTATATCATCATCATCTCATCATGATATCATCATCATCATATCATCATCTCATCATGATATCATCATCATCATCTCATCATGATATCATCATCATCATCATCATCTCATCATAATATCATCATCATCATCTCATCATGATATCATCATCATCATCATCTCATCATGATATCATCATCATCATCATCTCATCATGATATCATCATCATCATCTCATCATGATATCATCAGCATCAGCATCATCATCATCATCTCATCATGATATCATCATCATCATCATCATCTCATCATGATATCATCATCATCATCATCATCATCTCATCATTATATCATCATCAACTTCTCATCATGATATCATCATCATCATCTCATCATGATATCATCAGCATCATCATCATCATCATCATCATCATCATCATCTCATCATGATATCATCATCATCATCATCTCATCATGATATCATCATCATCATCATCTCATCATTATATCATCATCATCATCTCATCATGATATCATCATCATGATATCATCATCATCATCATCTCATCATGATATCATCATCATCATCTCATCATGATATCATCATCATAATCTCATCATGATATCATCATCATCATCATCTCATCATGTTATCATCATCATCATCATCATCTCATCATGATATCATCATCATCATCATCATCTCATCATGATATCATCATCATCATCATCATCATCATCATCATCATCATCTCATCATGATATCATCATCATCATCATCTCATCATGATATCATCATCTCATCATGATATCATCATCATCATCATCATCTCATCATGATATCATCATCTCATCATGATATCATCATCTCATCATGATATCATCATCATGATATCATCATCATGACATCAACATCATCATCATCATCATCTCATCATGATATCATCATCATCTCATCATGATATCCTCATCATCATCATCATCTCATCATGATATCATCATCATGATATCATCATCATCTGATCACGATATCATCATCATCAGCTCATCATGGTATCATCATCATCTCATCATATCATCAACATCATCTCATCATGATATCATCATCATGATATCATCATCATCTCATCATGATATCATCATCATCTCATCATTATATCATCATCATCCTCATCATCTCATCATGATATCATCATCATCTCATCATGATATCATCATCATCTCATCATGATATCATCATGATATCATCATGATATCATCATGATATCATCATTATCATCTCATCATGATATCATCATCATCATCATCATCTCATCATGATATCATCATCATCTCATCATGATATCATCATCATCTCATCATGATATCATCATCATCTCATCATGATATCATCATCATCATCTCATCATGATATCATCATCATCATCATCATCATCTCATCATGATATCATCATCATCTCATCATGATATCATTATCATCTCATCATGATATCATCATCATCATCATCATGATATCATCATCATCATCATCATCTCATCATGATATCATCATCATCATCATCTCATCATGATATCATTATCATCTCATCATGATATCATCATCATCATCATCTCATCATGATATCATCATCATCATCATCATCATCTCATCATGATATCATCATCATCATCATCTCATCATGATATCATCATCATGACATCATCATCATGACATCATCATCAGCATCATCATCTCATCATGATATCATCATCTCATCATGATATCATCATCATCATCATCTCATCATGATATCATCATCATGATATCATCATCATCTGATCACGATATCATCAACATCATCTCATCATGATATCATCATCATGATATCATCATCATGATATCATCATCATGATATCATCATCATCTCATCATGATATCATCATCATCTCATCATTATATCATCATCATCCTCATCATCTCATCATGATATCATCATCATCTCATCATGATATCATCATGATATCATCATGATATCATCATTATCATCTCATCATGATATCATCATCATCATCATCTCATCATGATATCATCATCATCTCATCATGATATCATCATCATCTCATCATGATATCATCATCATCTCATCATGATATCATCATCATCATCATCATGATATCATCATCATCATCATCATGATATCATCATCATCATCATCTCATCATGATATCATTATCATCTCATCATGATATCATCATCATCATCATCTCATCATGATATCATCATCATCATCATCATCTCATCATGATATCATCATCATCATCATCTCATCATGATATCATCATCATGACATCATCATCATGACATCATCATCAGCATCATCATCTCATCATGATATCATCATCTCATCATGATATCATCATCTCATCATGATATCATCATCATCATCATCATCTCATCATGATATCATCATCATCATCATCATCATCATCATCTCATCATTATATCATCATCATCTCATCATGATATCATCATCATGATATCATCATCATCATCTCATCATGATATCATCATCATCATCTCATCATGATATCATCATCATGATATCATCATCATTATCATCATCATCTCATCATGATATCATCATCATCATCATCATCATCATCTCATCATTATATCTTCATCATCTCATCATTATATCATCATCATGATATCATCATCATCTCATCATGATATCATCATCATCATCTCATCATCATTATCATCATCATCTCATCATGATATCATGATATCATCATCATCATCATCTCATCATGATATCATCATCATCTCATCATGATATCATCAGCATCATCATCATCATCATCTCATCATGATATCATCATCATCTCATCATGATATCATCAGCAGCATCATCATCATCATCATCTCATCATGATATCATCATCATCATCATCATCATCATCTCATCATGATATCATCATCATCATCATCATCATCTCATCATTATATCATCATCATCTCATCATGATATCATCATCATCATATCATCATCTCATCATGATATCATCATCATCATCTCATCATGATATCATCATCATCATCATCATCTCATCATAATATCATCATCATCATCTCATCATGATATCATCATAATCATCATCTCATCATAATATCATCATCATCATCTCATCATGATATCATCATAATCATCATCTCATCATGATATCATCATCATCATCATCTCATCATGATATCATCATCATCATCTCATCATGATATCATCAGCATCAGCATCATCATCATCATCTCATCATGATATCATCATCATCATCATCATCTCATCATGATATCATCATCATCATCATCATCATCATCTCATCATTATATCATCATCATCATCTCATCATGATATCATCATCATCATCTCATCATGATATCATCAGCATCATCATCATCATCATCATCATCATCATCATCATCATCATCATCATCATCATCTCATCATGATATCATCATCATCATCATCTCATCATGATATCATCATCATCATCATCATCATCATCTCATCATTATATCATCATCATCATCTCATCATGATATCATCATCATCATCATCATCATCATCTCATCATTATATCATCATCATCATCTCATCATGATATCATCATCATAATCTCATCATGATATCATCATCATCATCTCATCATGTTATCATCATCATCATCATCATCTCATCATGATATCATCATCATCATCATCATCTCATCATGATATCATCATCATCATCATCATCATCATCATCATCATCTCATCATGATATCATCATCATCATCATCTCATCATGATATCATCATCTCATCATGATATCATCATCATCATCATCTCATCATGATATCATCATCTCATCATGATATCATCATCATGATATCATCATCATGACATCAACATCATCATCATCATCATCTCATCATGATATCATCATCATCTCATCATGATATCCTCATCATCATCATCATCTCATCATGATATCATCATCATGCTATCATCATCATCTGATCACGATATCATCATCATCAGCTCATCATGGTATCATCATCATCTCATCATATCATCAACATCATCTCATCATGATATCATCATCATGATATCATCATCATCTCATCATGATATCATCATCATCTCATCATTATATCATCATCATCCTCATCATCTCATCATGATATCATCATCATCTCATCATGATATCATCATGATATCATCATGATATCATCATTATCATCTCATCATGATATCATCATCATCATCATCTCATCATGATATCATCATCATCTCATCATGATATCATCATCATCTCATCATGATATCATCATCATCTCATCATGATATCATCATCATCATCATCATGATATCATCATCATCATCATCTCATCATGATATCATCATCATCATCATCTCATCATGATATCATTATCATCTCATCATGATATCATCATCATCATCATCATGATATCATCATCATCATCATCTCATCATGATATCATCATCATCATCATCTCATCATGATATCATTATCATCTCATCATGATATCATCATCATCATCATCTCATCATGATATCATCATCATCATCATCATCTCATCATGATATCATCATCATCATCATCTCATCATGATATCATCATCATGACATCATCATCATGACATCATCATCAGCATCATCATCTCATCATGATATCATCATCTCATCATGATATCATCATCATCATCATCTTCTCATCATGATATCATCATCATCATCATCATCATCATCATCTCATCATTATATCATCATCATCTCATCATGATATCATCATCATGATATCATCATCATCATCTCATCATGATATCATCATCATCATCTCATCATGATATCATCATCATGATATCATCATCATTATCATCATCATCTCATCATGATATCATCATCATCATCATCATCATCATCATCATCATCATCATCATCATCATCATCATCATCATCTCATCATTATATCTTCATCATCTCATCATTATATCATCATCATGATATCATCATCATCATCTCATCATGATATCATCATCATCATCTCATCATCATTATCATCATCATCTCATCATGATATCATGATATCATCATCATCATCATCTCATCATGATATCATCATCATCTCATCATGATATCATCAGCATCATCATCATCATCATCTCATCATGATATCATCATCATCTCATCATGATATCATCAGCAGCATCATCATCATCATCATCATCTCATCATGATATCATCATCATCATCATCATCTCATCATGATATCATCATCATCATCATCATCTCATCATTATATCATCATCATCTCATCATGATATCATCATCATGATATCATCATCATGATATCATCATCTCATCATGATATCATGATATCATCATCATCATCATCTCATCATGATATCATCATCATCTCATCATGATATCATCAGCATCATCATCATCATCATCTCATCATGATATCATCATCATCTCATCATGATATCATCAGCAGCATCATCATCATCATCATCATCATCTCATCATGATATCATCATCATCATCATCATCATCATCATCTCATCATGATATCATCATCATCATCATCATCTCATCATTATATCATCATCATCTCATCATGATATCATCATCATGATATCATCATCTCATCATGATATCATCATCATCATCTCATCATGATATCATCATCATCATCATCTCATCATAATATCATCATCATCATCTCATCATGATATCATCATCTCATCATGATATCATCATCATCATCATCTCATCATGATATCATCATCATGATATCATATTCATCATCTCATCATATCATCATCATGATATTATCATCATCATCATCATCATCTCATCATGATATCATCATCATGATATCATCATCATGATATCATCATCATCATCATCATCTCATCATGATATCATCATCATCATCATCATCTCATCATGATATCATCATCATGATATCATCATCATCATCATCATCTCATCATGATATCATCATCATGATATCATCATCATGATATCATCATTATCATCATCATCTCATCATGATATCATCATCATGATATCATCATCATCATCATCATCTCATCATGATATCATCATCATCTCATCATGATATCATGAGCATCATCATCATCATCTCATCATGATATCATCATCATGATATCATCATCATCATCATCATCATCATCTCATCATGATATCATCATCATCATCTCATCATGATATCATCAGCATCATCATCATCATCTCATCATGATATCATCATCATCTCATCATGATATCATCAGCACCATAATCATCATCTCATCATCATGATATCATCATCATCATCATCATCATCATCATCATCATCATCATCTCATCATGATATCATCATCATCATCATCATGATATCATCATCATGACATCATCATCAGCATCATAATCTCATCATGATATCATCATCATGATATCATCATCATGATATCATCATCATGATATCATCATGATATCATCATCATCATCTCATCATGATATCATCATCATCATCATCATCATCTCATCATGATATCATCATCATCATCTCATCATTATATCATCATCATCTCATCATGATATCATCATCATGATATCATCATCATCATCATCTCATCATGATATCATCATTATCATCTCATCATGATATCATCATTATCATCTCATCATGATATCATCATTATCATCTCATCATGATATCATCATCATCTCATCATGATATCATCATCATCATCTCATCATGATATCATCATCATCTCATCATGATATCATCATCATCTCATCATGATATCATCATCATCATCATCATCTCATCATGATATCATCATCATCATCTCATCATGATATCATCATCATCTCATCATGATATCATCATCATCTCATCATCATCAGCATCATCATATCATCATGATATCATCATCATGATCATCATCATCATCATCATCATCAGCTCATCATGGTATCATCATCATCTCATCATATCATCAACATAATCTCATCATGATATCATCATCATGATATCATCATCATGACATCAACATCATCATCATCTCATCATGATATCATCATCATCTCATCATGATATCCCTCATCATCATCATCATCTCATCATGATATCATCATCATGATATCATCATCATCTGATCACGATATCATCATCATCAGCTCATCATGGTATCATCATTATCTCATCATATCATCAACATCATCTCATCATGATATCATCATCATGATATCATCATCATCATCATCTTATCATGATATCATCATCATCTCATCATTATATCATCATCATCATCATCATCATCATTTCATCATGATATCATCATCATCTCATCATGATATCATCATGATATCATCATTATCATCTCATCATGATATCATCATCATCATCATCATCATCTCATCATGATATCATCATCATCTCATCATGATATCATCATCATCTCATCATGACATCATCATCAGCATCATCATCATCTCATCATGATATCATCATCATCTCATCATGATATCATCATGATATCATCATTATCATCTCATCATGATATCATCATCATCATCATCATCATCATCATCATCTCATCATGATATCATCATCATCTCATCATGATATCATCATCATCTCATCATGACATCATCATCAGCATCATCATCATCTCATCATGATATCATCATCATCTCATCATGATATCATCATGATATCATCATCATCTCATCATGATATCATCATCATCATCTCATCATGATATCATCATCATCATCATCATCATCATCTCATCATGATATTATCATCATCTCATCATGATATCATCATCATCATCATCATCATCTCATCATGATATCATCATCATCATCATCATCTCATCATTATATCATCATCATCTCATCATGATATCATCATCATGATATCATCATCATCTCATCATGATATCATCATCATCATCATCATCATCATCTCATCATGATATCATCATCATCATCATCATCTCATCATGATATCATCATCATCATCATCTCATCATGATATCATCATCATCATCTCATCATGATATCATCAGCATCAGCATCATCATCATCATCATCTCATCATGATATCATCATCATCATCATCATCTCATCATGATATCATCATCATCATCATCATCTCATCATTATATCATCATCATCATCTCATCATGATATCATCATCATCATCTCATCATGATATCATCAGCATCATCATCATCATCATCATCATCATCATCATCATCATCTCATCATGATATCATCATCATCATCATCTCATCATGATATCATCATCATCATCATCATCATCTCATCATTATATCATCATCATCATCTCATCATGATATCATCATCATGATATCATCATCATCATCATCTCATCATGATATCATCATCATCATCATCTCATCATGATATCATCATCATAATCTCATCATGATATCATCATCATCATCTCATCATGTTATCATCATCATCATCATCATCTCATCATGATATCATCATCATCATCATCATCTCATCATGATATCATCATCATCATCATCATCATCATCATCATCATCATCATCATCTCATCATGATATCATCATCATCACCATCTCATCATGATATCATCATCTCATCATGATATCATCATCATCATCATCTCATCATGATATCATCATCTCATCATGATATCATCATCATGATATCATCATCATGACATCAACATCATCATCATCATCATCTCATCATGATATCATCATCATGCTATCATCATCATCTGATATCGATATCATCATCATCAGCTCATCATGGTATCATCATCATCTCATCATATCATCAACATCATCTCATCATGATATCATCATCATGATATCATCATCATCTCATCATGATATCATCATCATCTCATCATTATATCATCATCATCCTCATCATCTCATCATGATATCATCATCATCTCATCATGATATCATCATGATATCATCATGATATCATCATGATATCATCATTATCATCTCATCATGATATCATCATCATCATCATCTCATCATGATATCATCATCATCTCATCATGATATCATCATCATCTCATCATGATATCATCATCATCTCATCATGATATCATCATCATCATCATCATGATATCATCATCATCATCATCATCATCTCATCATGATATCATCATCATCATCATCTCATCATGATATCATTATCATCTCATCATGATATCATCATCATCATCATCATGATATCATCATCATCATCATCTCATCATGATATCATCATCATCATCATCTCATCATGATATCATTATCATCTCATCATGATATCATCATCATCATCATCTCATCATGATATCATCATCATCATCATCATCTCATCATGATATCATCATCATCATCATCTCATCATGATATCATCATCATGACATCATCATCATGACATCATCATCAGCATCATCATCTCATCATGATATCATCATCTCATCATGATATCATCATCATCATCATCATCATCATCTCATCATTATATCATCATCATCTCATCATGATATCATCATCATGATATCATCATCATCATCTCATCATGATATCATCATCATCATCTCATCATGATATCATCATCATGATATCATCATCATTATCATCATCATCTCATCATGATATCATCATCATCATCATCATCATCATCATCATCATCATCATCATCATCATCATCATCATCATCATCATCTCATCATTATATCTTCATCATCTCATCATTATATCATCATCATGATATCATCATCATCATCTCATCATGATATCATCATCATCATCTCATCATCATTATCATCATCATCTCATCATGATATCATGATATCATCATCATCATCATCTCATCATGATATCATCATCATCTCATCATGATATCATCAGCATCATCATCATCATCATCTCATCATGATATCATCATCATCTCATCATGATATCATCAGCAGCATCATCATCATCATCATCATCTCATCATGATATCATCATCATCATCATCATCTCATCATGATATCATCATCATCATCATCATCTCATCATTATATCATCATCATCTCATCATGATATCATCATCATGATATCATCATCTCATCATGATATCATGATATCATCATCATCATCATCTCATCATGATATCATCATCATCTCATCATGATATCATCAGCTTCATCATCATCATCATCTCATCATGATATCATCATCATCTCATCATGATATCATCAGCAGCATCATCATCATCATCATCATCATCATCTCATCATGATATCATCATCATCATCATCATCATCATCTCATCATGATATCATCATCATCTCATCATGATATCATCAGCAGCATCATCATCATCATCATCATCATCATCTCATCATGATATCATCATCATCATCACCATCATCATCTCATCATGATATCATCATCATCATCATCATCTCATCATTATATCATCATCATCTCATCATGATATCATCATCATGATATCATCATCTCATCATGATATCATCATCATCATCTCATCATGATATCATCATCATCATCATCTCATCATAATATCATCATCATCATCTCATCATGATATCATCATCTCATCATGATATCATCATCATCATCATCTCATCATGATATCATCATCATGATATCATATTCATCATCTCATCATATCATCATCATGATATTATCATCATCATCATCATCATCTCATCATGATATCATCATCATGATATCATCATCATGATATCATCATCATCATCATCATCTCATCATGATATCATCATCATCATCATCATCTCATCATGATATCATCATCATGATATCATCATCATCATCATCATCTCATCATGATATCATCATCATGATATCATCATCATGATATCATCATTATCATCATCATCTCATCATGATATCATCATCATGATATCATCATCATCATCATCATCTCATCATGATATCATCATCATCTCATCATGATATCATGAGCATCATCATCATCATCTCATCATGATATCATCATCATGATATCATCATCATCATCATCATCATCTCATCATGATATCATCATCATCATCTCATCATGATATCATCAGCATCATCATCATCATCTCATCATGATATCATCATCATCTCATCATGATATCATCAGCACCATCATCATCATCTCATCATCATGATATCATCATCATCATCATCATCATCATCATCATCATCATCATCTCATCATGATATCATCATCATCATCATCATGATATCATCATCATGACATCATCATCAGCATCATAATCTCATCATGATATCATCATCATGATATCATCATCATGATATCATCATCATCATATCATCATGATATCATCATCATCATCTCATCATGATATCATCATCATCATCATCATCATCTCATCATGATATCATCATCATCATCTCATCATTATATCATCATCATCTCATCATGATATCATCATCATGATATCATCATCATCATCATCTCATCATGATATCATCATTATCATCTCATCATGATATCATCATTATCATCTCATCATGATATCATCATTATCATCTCATCATGATATCATCATCATCTCATCATGATATCATCATCATCATCTCATCATGATATCATCATCATCTCATCATGATATCATCATCATCTCATCATGATATCATCATCATCATCATCATCATCTCATCATGATATCATCATCATCATCTCATCATGATATCATCATCATCTCATCATGATATCATCATCATCTCATCATCATCAGCATCATCATATCATCATGATATCATCATCATGATCATCATCATCATCATCATCATCAGCTCATCATGGTATCATCATCATCTCATCATATCATCAACATAATCTCATCATGATATCATCATCATGATATCATCATCATGACATCAACATCATCATCATCTCATCATGATATCATCATCATCTCATCATGATATCCCTCATCATCATCATCATCTCATCATGATATCATCATCATGATATCATCATCATCTGATCACGATATCATCATCATCAGCTCATCATGGTATCATCATTATCTCATCATATCATCAACATCATCTCATCATGATATCATCATCATGATATCATCATCATCATCATCTTATCATGATATCATCATCATCTCATCATTATATCATCATCATCATCATCATCATCATCATTTCATCATGATATCATCATCATCTCATCATGATATCATCATGATATCATCATTATCATCTCATCATGATATCATCATCATCATCATCATCATCATCTCATCATGATATCATCATCATCTCATCATGATATCATCATCATCTCATCATGACATCATCATCAGCATCATCATCATCTCATCATGATATCATCATCATCTCATCATGATATCATCATGATATCATCATTATCATCTCATCATGATATCATCATCATCATCATCATCTCATCATGATATCATCATCATCTCATCATGATATCATCATCATCTCATCATGACATCATCATCAGCATCATCATCATCTCATCATGATATCATCATCATCTCATCATGATATCATCATGATATCATCATCATCTCATCATGATATCATCATCATCATCTCATCATGATATCATCATCATCATCATCATCTCATCATGATATTATCATCATCTCATCATGATATCATCATCATCATCATCATCATCTCATCATGATATCATCATCATCATCATCATCTCATCATTATATCATCATCATCTCATCATGATATCATCATCATGATATCATCATCTCATCATGATATCATCATCATCATCATCTCATCATGATATCATCATCATCATCATCTCATCATAATATCATCATCATCATCTCATCATGATATCATCATCATCATCTCATCATGATATCATCATCATCATCTCATCATGATATCATCATCATCATCATCTCATCATGATATCATCATCATCATCATCATCTCATCATGATATCATCAGCATCAGCATCATCATCATCATCATCATCTCATCATGATATCATCATCATCATCATCATCATCTCATCATGATATCATCATCATCATCTCATCATTATATCATCATCATCATCTCATCATGATATCATCATCATCATCTCATCATGATATCATCATCAGCATCATCATCATCATCATCATCATCATCATCATCTCATCATGATATCATCATCATCATCATCTCATCATGATATCATCATCATCATCATCATCATCTCATCATTATATCATCATCATCATCTCATCATGATATCATCATCATGATATCATCATCATCATCATCTCATCATGATATCATCATCATCATCTCATCATGATATCATCATCATCATCATCATCTCATCATCATCTCATCATAATATCATCATCATCATCTCATCATGATATCATCATCATCATCTCATCATGATATCATCATCATCATCATCATCATCATCTCATCATTATATCATCATCATCATCTCATCATGATATCATCATCATGATATCATCATCATCATCATCTCATCATGATATCATCATCATCATCATCTCATCATGATATCATCATCATCTCATCATCATCATCATCATCTCATCATAATATCATCATCATCATCTCATCATGATATCATCATCATCATCTCATCATGTTATCATCATCATCATCATCATCATCATCATCATCTCATCATCATCATCTCATCATAATATCATCATCATCATCATCTCATCATGATATCATCATCATCATCTCATCATGATATCATCATCATCATCTCATCATGTTATCATCATCATCATCATCTCATCATGATATCATCATCATCTCATCATGATATCATCATCATGATATCATATTCATCATCTCATCATATCATCATCATGATATCATCATCATCATCATCATCATCATCTCATCATGTTATCATCATCATCATCATCATCATGTTATCATCATCATCATCATCATCATCATCATCATCATCTCATCATCATCATCTCATCATAATATCATCATCATCATCATCTCATCATGATATCATCATCATCATCTCATCATGATATCATCATCATCATCTCATCATGTTATCATCATCATCATCATCTCATCATGATATCATCATCATCTCATCATGATATCATCATCATGATATCATATTCATCATCTCATCATATCATCATCAGCATCATCATCATCATAATGATATCATCATCATCATCATCTCATCATGATATCATCATCATCTCATCATGATATCATCATGATATCATCATCATCATCATCTCATCATGATATCATCATCATCATCATGATATCATCATCATGACATCATCATCAGCATCATCATCTCATCATGATATCATCATCATCATCTCATCATGATATCATCATCATCATCTCATCATGATATCATCATCATCATCTCATCATAATATCATCATCATCATCATCTCATCATGATATCATCATCATCATCTCATCATGATATCATCATCATCTCATCATGATATCATCATCATGATATCATATTCATCATCTCATCATATCATCATCATGATATCATCATCATCATCATCATCTCATCATGATATCATCATCATCATCATCATCATCATCATCATCTCATCATGATATCATCATCATCATAATGATATCATCATCATCATCATCTCATCATGATATCATCATCATCTCATCATGATATCATCATGATATCATCATCATCATCATCTCATCATGATATCATCATCATCATCATGATATCATCATCATGACATCATCATCAGCATCATCATCATCATAATGATATCATCATCATCATCATCTCATCATGATATCATCATCATCTCATCATGATATCATCATGATATCATCATCATCATCATCTCATCATGATATCATCATCATCATCATGATATCATCATCATGACATCATCATCAGCATCATCATCTCATCATGATATCATCATCATCATCTCATCATGATATCATCATCATCATCTCATCATGATATCATCATCATCATCTCATCATAATATCATCATCATCATCATCTCATCATGATATCATCATCATCATCTCATCATGATATCATCATCATCATCTCATCATGTTATCATCATCATCATCATCTCATCATGATATCATCATCATCTCATCATGATATCATCATCATGATATCATATTCATCATCTCATCATATCATCATCATGATATCATCATCATCATCATCATCTCATCATGATATCATCATCATCATCATCATCATCATCATCATCTCATCATGATATCATCATCATCATAATGATATCATCATCATCATCATCTCATCATGATATCATCATCATCTCATCATGATATCATCATGATATCATCATCATCATCATCTCATCATGATATCATCATCATCATCATGATATCATCATCATGACATCATCATCAGCATCATCATCTCATCATGATATCATCATCATCATCTCATCATGATATCATCATCATCATCTCATCATGATATCATCATCATCATCTCATCATGATATCATCATCATCATCATCATCATCATCATCATCATCATCATCTCATCATGATATCATCATCATCTCATCATGATATCATCATCATCTCATCATGATATCATCATCTCATCATGATATCATCATCATCATCATCATCTCATCATGATATCATCATCATCATCATCTCATCATGATATCATCATCATCATCATCATCATCATCTCATCATGATATCATCATCATCATCATCATCTCATCATGATATCATCATCATCATCATCATCATCTCATCATGATATCATCATCATCATCATCTCATCATGATATCATCATCATCATCTCATCATGATATCATCATCATCATCATCATCATCATCATCATCTCATCATAATATCATCATCATCTCATCATAATATCATCATCATCTCATCATGATATCATCATCATCATCATATCATCATCATCATCATCATCTCATCATGATATCATCATCATCATCATCATTTCATCATGATATCATCATCATGATATCATCATCATCATCATCATTTCATCATGATATCATCATCATCATCTCATCATGATATCATCATCATCATCTCATCATGATATCATCATCATCATCATCATCATCATCTCATCATGATATCATCATCATCATCATCATCATCATCATCTCATCATTATATCATTATCATCTGATCATGATATCATCATCATCATCATCTGATCATGATATCATCATCATCATCTCATCATGATATCATCATCATCATCATCATCATCATCATCATCTCATCATAATATCATCATCATCTCATCATGATATCATCATCATCTCATCATGATATCATCATCATCTCATCATGATATCATCATCATCTCATCATGATATCATCATCTCATCATGATATCATCATCATCATCATCATCTCATCATGATATCATCATCATCATCTCATCATGATATCATCATCATCATCATCATCATCTCATCATGATATCATCATCATCATCATCATCTCATCATGATATCATCATCATCATCATCATCATCATCTCATCATGATATCATCATCATCATCATCTCATCATAATATCATCATCATCTCATCATAATATCATCATCATCTCATCATGATATCATCATCATCATATCATCATCATCATCATCATCTCATCATGATATCATCATCATCATCATTTCATCATGATATCATCATCATGACATAATCATCAGCATCATCATCATCATCATCTCATCATGATATCATCATCATCTCATCATGATATCATCAGCATCATCATCTCATCATGATATCATCAACATCATCATCATCATCTCATCATGATATCATCATCATCATCATCATCATCATTATATCATCATCATGACATCATCATCAGCATCATCATCTCAACATGATATCATCATCATGATATCATCATCATCATATCATCATGCTATCATCATCATCATCTCATCATGATATCATCATCATCATCATCATCATCATCTCATCATGATATCATCATCATCATCATCATCATCTCATCATTATATCATCATCATCTCATCATGATATCATCATCATGATATCATCATCATCATCATCTCATCATGATATCATCATGATCATCTCATCGTGATATCATCATCATCATCATCTCATCATAATATCATCATCATCTCATCATGATATCATCATCATCATCTCATCATGATATCATCATCATCATCTCATCATGATATCATCATCATCATCTCATCATGTTATCATCATGATCATCTCATCGTGATATCATCATCATCATCATCTCATCATAATATCATCATCATCTCATCATGATATCATCATCATCATCTCATCATGATATCATCATCATCTCATCATGATATCATCATCATCATCTCATCATGTTATTATCATCATCATCATCTCATCATGATATCATCATCATCATCATCTTATCATGATATCATCATCATGATATCATCATCATCATCATCTCATCATGATATCATCATTATCATCTCATCATGATATCATCATGATATCATCATTATCATCTCATCATGATATCATCATTATCATCTCATCATGATATCATCATCATCTCATCATGATATCATCATCATCATCATCTCATCATGATATCATCATCATCTCATCATGATATCATCATCATCATCATCTCATCATGATATCATCATCCTCATCATCATCATCTCATCATGATATCATCATCATCATCATCATCTCATCATGATATCATCATCATGACATCATCATCAGCATCATCATATCATTATGATATCATCATCATGATCATCATCATCATCAGCTCATCATGGTATCATCATCATCTCATCATATCATCAACATAATCTCATCATGATATCATCATCATGATATCATCATCATGATATCATCATCATCATCTCATCATGATATCATCATCATCTCATCATCATATCATCATCATCATCATCATCATCATCATCATCATCATTTCATCATGATATCATCATCATCTCATCATGATATCATCATCATCTCATCATGATATCATCATCATCATCATCTCATCATGATATCATCATCATCATCATCATCATCATCATCATCATCATCATCATCTCATCATGATATCATCATCATCATCTCATCATGATATCATCATCATGACATCATCATCAGCATCATCATATCATTATGATATCATCATCATGATCATCATCATCATCATCAGCTCATCATGGTATCATCATCATCTCATCATATCATCAACATAATCTCATCATGATATCATCATCATGATATCATCATCATGATATCATCATCATCATCTCATCATAATATCATCATCATCTCATCATTATATCATCATCATCATCATTTCATCATGATATCATCATCATCTCATCATGATATCATCATGATATCATCATCATCATCTCATCATGATATCATCATCATCTCATCATGATATCATCATGATATCATCATTATCATCTCATCATGATATCATCATCATCATCATCATCTCATCATGATATCATCATCATCATCATCATCATCATATCATCATGATATCATCATCATCATCATCATCATCATCTCATCATGATATCATCATCATCTCATCATGATATCATCATGATATCATCATTATCATCTCATCATGATATCATCATCATCATCATCATCATCTCATCATGATATCATCATCATCATCATCATATCATCATGATATCATCATCATCATCATCATCTCATCATGATATCATCATCATCTCATCATGATATCATCATCATCATCATCATCAACATCATCATCTCATCATGATATCATCATCATCATCATCATCATCATCTCATCATGATATCATCATCATCATCTCATCATGATATCATCAGCATCATCATCATCATCATCATCATCATCATCATCATCATCATCATCATCTCATCATGATATCATCATCATCATCTCATCATGATATCATCATCATCATCTCATCATGATATCATCAGCATCATCATCATCATCATCATCATCTCATCATGATATCATCATCATCATCATCATCATCTCATTATGATATCATCATCATCATCATCATCATCTCATCATTATATCATCATCATCATCTCATCATGATATCATCATCATGATATCATCATCATCATCATCTCATCATGATATCATCATCATCATCTCATCATGATATCATCATCATCATCATCATCTCATCATCATCATCATCATCTCATCATAATATCATCATCATCATCTCATCATGATATCATCATCATCATCATCTCATCATGATATCATCATCATCATCTCATCATGTTATCATCATCATCATCATCATCATCATCTCATCATGATATCATCATCATCATCATCTCATTATGATATCATCATCATGATATCATCATCATCATCATCTCATCATGATATCATCATCATCATCTCATCATGATATCATCATCATGATATCATCATCATTATCATCATCATCTCATTATGATATCATCATCATGATATCATCATCATCATCATCATCTCATCATGATATCATCATCATCTCATCATGATATCATCAGCATCATCATCATAAACATCATCTTCTCATCATGATATCATCATCATGATATCATCATCATTATCATCATCATCTCATCATGATATCATGATATCATCATCATCATCATCATCTCATCATGATATCATCATCATCTCATCATGATATCATCAGCATCATCATCATCATCATCTCATCATGATATCATCATCATCTCATCATGATATCATCAGCATCATCATCATCATCTCATCATGATATCATCATCATCATCATCATCATCATCTCATCATGATATCATCATCATGATATCATCATCATCATCATCATCATCATGATATCATCATCTCGTCATGATATCATCATCATCATCTCATCATGATATCATCATCTCATCATGATATCATCATCATCATCATCTCATCATCATCATCATCATCATCATCTCATCATAATATCATCATCATCATCTCATCATGATATCATCATCATCATCTCATCATGATATCATCATCATCATCTCATCATGTTATCATCATCATCATCATCATCATCATCATCATCTCATCATGATATCATCATCATCACATCATGATATCATCATCATGATATCATATTCATCATCTCATCATATCATCATCATGATATCATCATCATCATCATCATCATCATCATCTCATCATGATATCATCATCATGATATCATCATCATCATCATCATCATCATCTCATCATGATATCATCATCATCATCTCATCATTATATCATCATCATGATATCATCATCATGATATCATCAGCATCATCATCATCATCTCATCATGATATCATCATCATCATCATCATCTCATCATGATATCATCAGCATCATCATCATCATCTCATCATGATATCATCATCATCATCATCATCTCATCATGATATCATCATCATCATCATCATGATATCATCATCATGACATCATCATCAGCATCATCATCTCATCATGATATCATCATCATGATATCATCATCATCATCTCATCATGATATCATCATCATCATCTCATCATGATATCATCATCATCATCATCATCAGCATCATCATCTCATCATGATATCATCATCATGATATCATCATCATCATCTCATCATGATATCATCATCATCATCTCATCATGATATCATCATCCTCATCATCATCATCTCATCATGATATCATCATCATCATCATCATCATCATCATCATCATCATCATCATCTCATCATCATCTCATCATGATATCATCATCATCATCATCATCATCATCATCATCTCATCATGATATCATCATCATCTCATCATGATATCATCATCATCATCTCATCATGATATCATCATCCTCATCATCATCATCTCATCATGATATCATCATCATCATCATCATCATCATCATCATCTCATCATCATCTCATCATGATATCATCATCATCATCATCATCATCATCATCATCATCTCATCATGATATCATCATCATCTCATCATGATATCATCATAATCATCATCATCTCATCATGATATCATCATCATCATCTCATCATGATATCATCATCATTATCATCATCATCTCATCATGATATCATCATCATGATATCATCATCATCATCATCATCTCATCATGATATCATCATCATCATCTCATCATGATATCATCATCATGATATCATCATCATTATCATCATCATCTCATCATGATATCATCATCATGATGTCATCATCATCATCATCTCATCATGATATCATCAGCATCATCATCATCATCATCATCTCATCATGATATCATCATCATCATCATCATCATCATCATCTCATCATGATATCATCATCATCATCATCATCATCTCATCATTATATCATCATCATCTCATCATGATATCATCATCATATCATCATCATCATCATCTCATCATGATATCATCATCATCATCATCTCATCATGATATCATCATCATCATCTCATCATGATATCATCATCATCATCATCATCATCATCATCTCATCATAATATCATCATCATCTCATCATAATATCATCATCATCTCATCATGATATCATCATCATCATATCATCATCATCATCATCATCTCATCATGATATCATCATCATCATCATTTCATCATGATATCATCATCATGACATAATCATCAGCATCATCATCTCATCATGATATCATCATCATGACATCATCATCAGCATCATCATCTCATCATGATATCATCATCATCATCTCATCATGATATCATCATCATCATCTCATCATGATATCATCATCATCATCTCATCATGATATCATCATCATCATCATCATCATCTCATCATGATATCATCATCATCATCATCATCATCTCATCATTATATCATTATCATCTGATCATGATATCATCATCATCATCATCTGATCATGATATCATCATCATCATCTCATCATGATATCATCATCATCATCATCATCATCATCATCATCATCATCATCATCTCATCATAATATCATCATCATCTCATCATGATATCATCATCATCTCATCATGATATCATCATCATCTCATCATGATATCATCATCATCTCATCATGATATCATCATCTCATCATGATATCATCATCATCATCATCATCTCATCATGATATCATCATCATCATCTCATCATGATATCATCATCATCATCATCATCATCATCATCTCATCATGATATCATCATCATCATCATCATCTCATCATGATATCATCATCATCATCATCATCATCTCATCATGATATCATCATCATCATCATCTCATCATAATATCATCATCATCTCATCATAATATCATCATCATCTCATCATGATATCATCATCATCATATCATCATCATCATCTCATCATGATATCATCATCATCATCATTTCATCATGATATCATCATCATGACATAATCATCAGCATCATCATCATCATCATCATCTCATCATGATATCATCATCATCTCATCATGATATCATCAGCATCATCATCTCATCATGATATCATCAACATCATCATCATCATCTCATCATGATATCATCATCATCATCATCATTATATCATCATCATGACATCATCATCAGCATCATCATCTCATCATGATATCATCATCATGATATCATCATCATCATATCATCATGCTATCATCATCATCATCTCATCATGATATCATCATCATCATCATCATCATCATCATCTCATCATGATATCATCATCATCATCATCATCTCATCATTATATCATCATCATCTCATCATGATATCATCATCATGATATCATCATCATCATCATCATCATCTCATCATGATATCATCATGATCATCTCATCGTGATATCATCATCATCATCATCTCATCATAATATCATCATCATCTCATCATGATATCATCATCATCATCTCATCATGATATCATCATCATCTCATCATGATATCATCATCATCATCTCATCATGTTATTATCATCATCATCATCTCATCATGATATCATCATCATCATCTTATCATGATATCATCATCATGATATCATCATCATCATCATCTCATCATGATATCATCATTATCATCTCATCATGATATCATCATGATATCATCATTATCATCTCATCATGATATCATCATTATCATCTCATCATGATATCATCATCATCTCATCATGATATCATCATCATCATCATCTCATCATGATATCATCATCATCTCATCATGATATCATCATCATCATCATCTCATCATGATATCATCATCCTCATCATCATCATCTCATCATGATATCATCATCATCATCATCATCTCATCATGATGTCATCATCATGACATCATCATCAGCATCATCATATCATTATGATATCATCATCATGATCATCATCATCATCAGCTCATCATGGTATCATCATCATCTCATCATATCATCAACATAATCTCATCATGATATCATCATCATGATATCATCATCATGATATCATCATCATGATATCATCATCATCATCATCTCATCATGATATCATCATCATCTCATCATTATATCATCATCATCATCATAATCATCATCATCATCATCATCATCATCATCATCATCATCATTTCATCATGATATCATCATCATCTCATCATGATATCATCATCTCATCATGATATCATCATCATCATCATCTCATCATGATATCATCATCATCATCATCATCATCATCATCATCATCATCATCATCATCTCATCATGATATCATCATCATCTCATCATTATATCATCATCATCATCATAATCATCATCATCATCATCATCATCATCATCATCATTTCATCATGATATCATCATCATCTCATCATGATATCATCATCATCTCATCATGATATCATCATCATCATCATCTCATCATGATATCATCATCATCATCATCATCATCATCATCATCATCATCATCATCATCTCATCATGATATCATCATCATCATCTCATCATGATATCATCATCATGACATCATCATCAGCATCATCATATCATTATGATATCATCATCATGATCATCATCATCATCAGCTCATCATGGTATCATCATCATCTCATCATATCATCATCATCATCTCATCATGATATCATCATCATCTCATCATTATATCATCATCATCATCATTTCATCATGATATCATCATCATCTCATCATGATATCATCATGATATCATCATCATCATCTCATCATGATATCATCATCATCTCATCATGATATCATCATGATATCATCATTATCATCTCATCATGATATCATCATCATCATCATCATCATCATCATCTCATCATGATATCATCATCATCATCATCATATCATCATGATATCATCATCATCATCATCATCTCATCATGATATCATCATCATCTCATCATGATATCATCATGATATCATCATTATCATCTCATCATGATATCATCATCATCATCATCATCATCTCATCATGATATCATCATCATCATCATCATATCATCATGATATCATCATCATCATCATCATCTCATCATGATATCATCATCATCTCATCATGATATCATCATCATCATCATCATCATCATCTCATCATGATATCATCATCATCATCATCATCATCTCATCATGATATCATCATCATCATCTCATCATGATATCATCAGCATCATCATCATCATCATCATCATCATCATCATCATCATCATCATCATCTCATCATGATATCATCATCATCATCTCATCATGATATCATCATCATCATCTCATCATGATATCATCAGCATCATCATCATCATCATCATCTCATCATGATATCATCATCATCATCATCATCATCTCATTATGATATCATCATCATCATCATCATCATCATCTCATCATTATATCATCATCATCATCTCATCATGATATCATCATCATGATATCATCATCATGATATCATCATCATCATCATCTCATCATGATATCATCATCATCATCTCATCATGATATCATCATCATCATCATCTCATCATGATATCATCTCATCATGTTATCATCATCATCATCATCATCATCATCATCTCATCATGATATCATCATCATCATCATCTCATTATGATATCATCATCATGATATCATCATCATCATCATCTCATCATGATATCATCATCATCATCTCATCATTATATCATCATCATGATATCATCATCATTATCATCATCATCTCATCATGATATCATGATATCATCATCATCATCATCATCTCATCATGATATCATCATCATCTCATCATGATATCATCAGCATCATCATCATCATCATCATCATCTTCTCATCATGATATCATCATCATGATATCATAATCATTATCATCATCATCTCATCATGATATCATGATATCATCATCATCATCATCATCATCTCATCATGATATCATCATCATCTCATCATGATATCATCAGCATCATCATCATCATCATCTCATCATGATATCATCATCATCTCATCATGATATCATCAGCATCATCATCATCATCTCATCATGATATCATCATCATAATCATCATCATCTCATCATGATATCATCATCATCATCATGATATCATCATCATCATCATCATCATCATGATATCATCATCTCGTCATGATATCATCATCATCATCTCATCATGATATCATCATCTCATCATGATATCATCATCATCATCATCTCATCATCATCATCATCATCATCTCATCATAATATCATCATCATCATCTCATCATGATATCATCATCATCATCTCATCATGATATCATCATCATCATCTCATCATGTTATCATCATCATCATCATCATCATCATCATCATCATCATCATCATCATCTCATCATGATATCATCATCATCGCATCATGATATCATCATCATGATATCATATTCATCATCTCATCATATCATCATCATGATATCATCATCATCATCATCATCATCATCATCATCTCATCATCATATCATCATCATGATATCATCATCATCATCATCATCATCTCATCATGATATCATCATCATCATCTCATCATTATATCATCATCATGATATCATCATCATGATATCATCAGCATCATCATCATCATCTCATCATGATATCATCATCATCATCATCATCTCATCATGATATCATCAGCATCATCATCATCATCTCATCATGATATCATCATCATCATCATCATCATCATCATCTCATCATGATATCATCATCATCATCATCATGATATCATCATCATGACATCATCATCAGCATCATCATCTCATCATGATATCATCATCATGATATCATCATCATCATCTCATCATGATATCATCATCATCTCATCATGATATCATCATGATATCATCATCATCTCATCATGATATCATCAGGATATCATCATTATCATCTCATCATGATATCATCATCATCATCATCTCATCATGATATCATCATCATCATCATCATCATCATCATCATCATCATATCATCATGATATCATCATCATCTCATCATGATATCATCATCATCTCATCATGATATCATCATCATCATCATCATCATCTCATCATGATATCATCAGCATCATCATCTCATCATGATATCATCAGCATCATCATCATCATCATCATCATCATCTCATCATGATATCATCATCATCATCTCATCATGATATCATCATCATCATCTCATCATGATATCATCAGCATCATCATCATCATCATCATCATCATCTCATGATGATATCATCATCATCATCATCATCATCATCATCATCATCTCATCATGATATCATCATCATCATCATCATCATCATCATCTCATCATGATATCATCATCATCATCATCATCATCTCATCATTATATCATCATCATCATCTCATCATGATATCATCATCATGATATCATCATCATCATCATCTCATCATGATATCATCATCATCATCTCATCATGATATCATCATCATCATCATCATCTCATCATCATCATCATCATCATCATCTCATCATAATATCATCATCATCATCTCATCTTGATATCATCATCATCATCATCTCATCATGATATCATCATCATCATCTCATCAGGTTATCATCATCATCATCATCATCATCATCATCATCTCATCATGATATCATCATCATCATCATCTCATCATGATATCATCATCATGATATCATCATCATGATATCATCATCATCATCATCTCATCATGATATCATCATCATCATCTCATCATGATATCATCATCATGATATCATCATCATTATCATCATCATCTCATCATGATATCATGATATCATCATCATCATCATCTCATCATGATATCATCATCATCTCATCATGATATCATCAGCATCATCATCATCATCATCTCATCATGATATCATCATCATGATATCATCATCATTATCATCATCATCTCATCATGATATCATGATATCATCATCATCATCATCTCATCATGATATCATCATCATCTCATCATGATATCATCAGCATCATCATCATCATCATCATCATCTCATCATGATATCATCATCATCATCATCATCATCATCATCATCATCATCATCTCATCATGATATCATCATCATCATCATCATCATCTCATCATTATATCATCATCATCATCTCATCATGATATCATCATCATGATATCATCATCATCATCATCTCATCATGATATCATCATCATCATCTCATCATGATATCATCATCATCATCATCATCTCATCATCATCATCATCATCATCATCTCATCATAATATCATCATCATCATCTCATCTTGATATCATCATCATCATCATCTCATCATGATATCATCATCATCATCTCATCAGGTTATCATCATCATCATCATCATCATCTCATCATGATATCATCATCATCATCATCTCATCATGATATCATCATCATGATATCATCATCATGATATCATCATCATGATATCATCATCATCATCATCTCATCATGATATCATCATCATCATCTCATCATGATATCATCATCATGATATCATCATCATTATCATCATCATCTCATCATGATATCATGATATCATCATCATCATCATCTCATCATGATATCATCATCATCTCATCATGATATCATCAGCATCATCATCATCATCATCTCATCATGATATCATCATCATGATATCATCATCATTATCATCATCATCTCATCATGATATCATGATATCATCATCATCATCATCTCATCATGATATCATCATCATCTCATCATGATATCATCAGCATCATCATCATCATCATCATCATCATCTCATCATGATATCATCATCATCATCATCATCATCATCATCATCATCATCATCATCATCATCATCTCATCATGATATCATCATCATCATCATCTCATCATTATATCATCATCATCATCATCATGATATCATCATCTCATCATGATATCATCATCATCATCTCATCATGATATCATCATCATCATCTCATCATGATATCATCATCATCATCTCATCATAATATCATCATCATCTCATCATGATATCATCATCATCATCTCATCATGATATCATCATCATCATCTCATAATGATATCATCATCATCATCTCATCATGATATCATCATCATCATCTCATCATGATATCATCATCATCATCATCTCATCATGATATCATCATCATCATCTCATCATGATATCATCAGCATCATCATCATCATCTCATCATGATATCATCATCATCATCATCATCTCATCATGATATCATCATCATCATCATCATGATATCATCATCATGACATCATAATCAGCATCATCATCTCATCATGATATCATCATCATGATATCATCATCATCATCTCATCATGATATCATCATCATCATCTCATCATGATATCATCATCATCATCATCATCTCATCATGATATCATCATCATGATATCATCATCATCATCATCTGATCATGATATCATCATCATCATCTCATCATGATATCATCATCATCATCATCATCATCATCATCTCATCATAATATCATCATCATCATCTCATCATGATATAATCATCATCTCATCATGATATCATCATCATCTCATCATGATATCATCATCATCTCATCATGATATCATCATCATCATCATCATCATCATCTCATCATGATATCATCATCATCATCATCATCATCATCTCATCATGATATCATCATCATCATCATCTCATCATGATATCATCATCATCTCATCATGATATCATCATCATCATCATCATCATCATCATCATCATCTCATCATGATATCATCATCATCATCATCATCTCATCATGATATCATCATCATCATCTCATCATGATATCATCATCATCTCATCATGATATCATCATCTCATCATGATATCATCATCATCATCATCATCATCATCTCATCATGATATCATCATCATCATCATCATCTCATCATGATATCATCATCATCTCATCATAATATCATCATCATCATCATCATCATCATCATCATCATCTCATCATGATATCATCATCATGATATCATCATCATTATCATCATCATCTCATCATGATATCATGATATCATCATCATCATCATCATCTCATCATGATATCATCATCATCATCTCATCATGATATCATCATCATGATATCATCATCATGATATCATCAGCATCATCATCATCATCTCATCATGATATCATCATCATCATCATCATCTCATCATGATATCATCATCATCTCATCATGATATCATCATCATCATCATCATCATCTCATCATGATATCATCATGATATCATCATCATGATATCATCATCATCATCTCATCATGATATCATCATCATCATCATCATCTCATCATGATATCATCATCATGATATCATCATCAACATCTCATCATGATATCATCATCATCATCATCTCATCATGATATCATCATCATCATCATCATCTCATCATGATATCATCATCATCATCATCTCATCATTATATCATCATCATCATCTCATCATGATATCATCATCTTGATATCATCATCATCATCATCTGATCATGATATCATCATCATCATCTCATCATGATATCATCATCATCATCATCATCATCATCTCATCATAATATCATCATCATCATCTCATCATGATATAATCATCATCTCATCATTATATCATCATCATCTCATCATGATATCATCATCATCTCATCATGATATCATCATCTCATCATGATATCATCATCATCATCATCATCATCTCATCATGATATCATCATCATCATCTCATCATGATATCATCATCATGATATCATCATCATCATCATCATCTCATCATGATATCATCATCATCATCTCATCATGATATCATCATCATGATATCATCATCATTATCATCATCATCTCATCATGATATCATGATATCATCATCATCATCATCATCATTATCTCATCATGATATCATCATCATCATCTCATCATGATATCATCATCATGATATCATCATCATGATATCATCAGCATCATCATAATCATCTCATCATGATATCATCATCATCATCATCATCTCATCATGATATCATCATCATCTCATCATGATATCATCAGCATCATCATCATCATCATCATCTCATCATGATATCATCATCATCTCATCATGATATCATCAGCATCATCATCATCATCTCATCATGATATCATCATCATCATCATCATCTCATCATGATATCATCAGCATCATCATCATCAGCATCACCATCTCATCATGATATCATCATCATGATATCAACATCATCATCTCATCATGATATCATCATCATCATCTCATCATGATATCATCATCATCATCATCATCTCATCATGATATCATCATCATCATCATCATCTCATCATTATATCATCATCATCATCATCTCATCATGATATCATCATCTTGATATCATCATCATCATCATCTGATCATGATATCATCATCATCATGATATCATCATCATCTCATCATGATATCATCATCATCATCTCATCATGATATCATCATCATCATCATCATCTCATCATGATATCATCATCATCATCATCATCTCATCATTATATCATCATCATCTCATCATGATATCATCATCTTGATATCATCATCATCATCATCATCTGATCATGATATCATCATCATCATCTCATCATGATATCATCATCATCATCATCATCATCATCATCTCATCATAATATCATCATCATCATCTCATCATGATATAATCATCATCTCATCATGATATCATCATCATCTCATCATGATATCATCATCATCTCATCATGATATAATCATCATCTCATCATGATATCATCACCATCTCATCATGATATCATCATCATCTCATCATGATATCATCATCTCATCATGATATCATCATCATCATCATCATCTCATCATGATATCATCATCATCTCATCATGATATCATCATCATCATCATCATCTCATCATGATATCATCATCATCTCATCATGATATCATCATCATCTCATCATAATATCATCATCATCATCATCATCATCTCATCATGATATCATCATCATCATCATCTCATCATGATATCATCATCATCATCATCTCACCATGATATCATCATCATCATCTCATCATGATATCATCATCATCATCATCATCATCTCATCATGATATCATCATCATCATCATCATCATCTCATCATAATATCATCATCATCTCATCATAATATCATCATCATCTCATCATGATATCATCATCATCATATCATCATCATCATCTCATCATGATATCATCATCATCATCATTTCATCATGATATCATCATCATGACATCATCATCAGCATCATCATCATCTCATCATGATATCATCATCATGATATCATCATCATCATCTCATCATTATATCATCATCATCATCTCATCATGATATCATCATCTTGATATCATCATCATCATCATCTGATCATGATATCATCATCATCATCTCATCATGATATCATCATCATCATCATCATCATCTCATCATAATATCATCATCATCATCTCATCATGATATAATCATCATCTCATCATGATATCATCATCATCTCATCATGATATCATCATCATCTCATCATGATATCATCATCTCATCATGATATCATCATCATCATCATCATCATCTCATCATGATATCATCATCATCATCATCTCATCATGATATCATCATCATGATATCATCATCATCATCTCATCATGATATCATCATCATCATCTCATCATGATATCATCATCATGATATCATCATCATTATCATCATCATCTCATCATGATATCATGATATCATCATCATCATCATCATCATCTCATCATGATATCATCATCATCATCTCATCATGATATCATCATCATGATATCATCATCATGATATCATCAGCATCATCATCATCATCTCATCATGATATCATCATCATCATCATCTCATCATGATATCATCATCATCTCATCATGATATCATCAGCATCATCATCATCATCATCTCATCATGATATCATCATCATCTCATCATGATATCATCAGCATCATCATCATCATCTCATCATGATATCATCATCATCATAATCATCTCATCATGATATCATCATCATCTCATCATGATATCATCAGCATCATCATCATCAGCATCATCATCTCATCATGATATCATCATCATGATATCATCATCATCATCTCATCATCATCATCTCATCATGATATCATCATCATCATCATCATCTCATCATGATATCATCATCATCATCATCATCATCTCATCATTATATCATCATCATCATCTCATCATGATATCATCATCTTGATATCATCATCATCATCATCTGATCATGATATCATCATCATCATGATATCATCATCATCTCATCATGATATCATCATCATCATCTCATCATGATATCATCATCATCATCATCATCTCATCATGATATCATCATCATCATCATCATCATCTCATCATTATATCATCATCATCTCATCATGATATCATCATCTTGATATCATCATCATCATCATCATCTGATCATGATATCATCATCATCATCTCATCATGATATCATCATCATCATCATCATCATCATCTCATCATAATATCATCATCATCATCTCATCATGATATAATCATCATCTCATCATGATATCATCATCATCTCATCATGATACCATCATCATCTCATCATGATATAATCATCATCTCATCATGATATCATCATCATCTCATCATGATATCATCATCATCTCATCATGATATCATCATCTCATCATGATATCATCATCATCATCATCATCATCATCTCATCATGATATCATCATCATCTCATCATGATATCATCATCATCTCATCATAATATCATCATCATCATCATCATCATCATCATCTCATCATGATATCATCATCATCATCATCTCATCATGATATCATCATCATCATCATCTCACCATGATATCATCATCATCGTCTCATCATGATATCATCATCATCATCATCTCATCATGATATCATCATCATCATCATCATCTCATCATAATATCATCATCATCTCATCATAATATCATCATCATCTCATCATGATATCATCATCATCATATCATCATCATCAACTCATCATGATATCATCATCATCATCATTTCATCATGATATCATCATCATGACATCATCATCAGCATCATCATCATCTCATCATGATATCATCATCATGATATCATCATCATCATCTCATCATGATATCATCATCATATCATCATGATATCATCATGATATCATCATCATCTCATCATGATATCATCATGATATCATCATTATCATCTCATCATGATATCATCATCATCATCATCTCATCATGATATCATCATCATCATCATCATCATATCATCATGATATCATCATCATCTCATCATGATATCATCATCATCTCATCATGATATCATCATCATCATCATCATCATCATCATCATCTCATCATGATATCATCATCATCATCATCATCATCATCATCATCATCTCATCATGATATCATCAGCATCATCATCTCATCATGATATCATCAGCATCATCATCATCATCATCATCATCATCATCATCATCATCATCATCTCATCATGATATCATCATCATCATCTCATCATGATATCATCATCATCATCTCATCATGATATCATCAGCATCATCATCATCATCATCATCATCATCTCATCATGATATCATCATCATCATCATCATCATCATCATCATCATCTCATCATGATATCATCATCATCATCATCTCATCATTATATCATCATCATCATCTCATCATGATATCATCATCATGATATCATCATCATCATCATCTCATCATGATATCATCATCATCATCTCATCATGATATCATCATCATCATCATCATCATCTCATCATCATCATCATCATCTCATCATAATATCATCATCATCATCTCATCATGATATCATCATCATCATCATCTCATCATGATATCATCATCATCATCTCATCATGTTATCATCATCATCATCATCATCATCATCATCATCTCATCATGATATCATCATCATCATCATCATCATCATCTCATCATGATATCATCATCATGATATCATCATCATGATATCATCATCATCATCATCTCATCATGATATCATCATCATCATCTCATCATGATATCATCATCATTATCATCATCATCTCATCATGATATCATGATATGATCATCATCATCATCTCATCATGATATCATCATCATCTCATCATGATATCATCATGATATCATCATTATCATCTCATCATGATATCATCATCATCATCATCTCATCATGATATCATCATCATCATCATCATCATATCATCATGATATCATCATCATCTCATCATGATATCATCATCATCTCATCATGATATCATCATCATCATCATCATCATCATCATCTCATCATGATATCATCATCATCATCATCATCATCATCATCATCTCATCATGATATCATCAGCATCATCATCTCATCATGATATCATCAGCATCATCATCATCATCATCATCATCATCATCATCATCATCATCTCATCATGATATCATCATCATCATCTCATCATGATATCATCATCATCATCTCATCATGATATCATCAGCATCATCATCATCATCATCATCATCATCTCATCATGATATCATCATCATCATCATCATCATCATCTCATCATGATATCATCATCATCATCATCTCATCATTATATCATCATCATCATCTCATCATGATATCATCATCATGATATCATCATCATCATCATCTCATCATGATATCATCATCATCATCTCATCATGATATCATCATCATCATCATCATCATCTCATCATCATCATCATCATCTCATCATAATATCATCATCATCATCTCATCATGATATCATCATCATCATCATCATCTCATCATGATATCATCATCATCATCTCATCATGTTATCATCATCATCATCATCATCATCATCATCTCATCATGATATCATCATCATCATCATCATCATCATCTCATCATGATATCATCATCATGATATCATCATCATGATATCATCATCATCAACATCTCATCATGATATCATCATCATCATCTCATCATGATATCATCATCATGATATCATCATCATTATCATCATCATCTCATCATGATATCATGATATGATCATCATCATCATCTCATCATGATATCATCATCATCTCATCATGATATCATCAGCATCATCATCATCATCATCATCTCATCATGATATCATCATCATCTCATCATCATCATTATCATCATCATCTCATCATGATATCATGATATCATCATCATCATCATCTCATCATGATATCATCATCATCTCATCAGGATATCATCAGCATCATCATCATCATCATCTCATCATGATATCATCATCATCTCATCATGATATCATCAGCATCATCATCATCATCATCATCTCATCATGATATCATCATCATCATCATCATCATCATCATCATCATCTCATCATGATATCATCATCATCATCATCTCATCATTATATCATCATCATCATCATCATGATATCATCATCTCATCATGATATCATCATCATCATCTCATCATGATATCATCATCATCATCTCATCATGATATCATCATCATCATCTCATCATAATATCATCATCATCTCATCATGATATCATCATCATCATCTCATCATGATATCATCATCATCATCTCATCATGATATCATCATCATCATCTCATCATGATATCATCATCATCATCTCATCATCTCATCATGATATCATCATCATCATCATCATCATCTCATCATGATATCATCATCATCATCATCATGATATCATCATCATGACATCATAATCAGCATCATCATCTCATCATGATATCATCATCATCATCATCATGATATCATCATCATGACATCATAATCAGCATCATCATCTCATCATGATATCATCATCATGATATCATCATCATCATCTCATCATGATATCATCATCATCATCTCATCATGATATCATCATCATCATCATCATCTCATCATGATATCATCATCATCATCATCATCATCTCATCATTATATCATCATCATCTCATCATGATATCATCATCATGATATCATCATCATCATCATCTGATCATGATATCATCATCATCATCTCATCATGATATCATCATCATCATCATCATCATCATCTCATCATAATATCATCATCATCATCTCATCATGATATAATCATCATCTCATCATGATATCATCATCATCTCATCATGATATCATCATCATCTCATCATGATATCATCATCATCTCATCATGATATCATCATCATCATCATCATCATCATCTCATCATGATATCATCATCATCATCATCTCATCATGATATCATCATCATCTCATCATGATATCATCATCATCATCATCATCATCATCTCATCATGATATCATCATCATCATCATCTCATCATGATATCATCATCATCATCATCATCTCATCATGATATCATCATCTCATCATGATATCATCATCATCATCATCATCATCATCTCATCATAATATCATCATCATCTCATCATAATATCATCATCATCTCATCATGATATCATCATCATCATATCATCATCATCATCATCTCATCATGATATCATCATCATCATCATTTCATCATGATATCATCATCATGACATCATCATCAGCATCATCATCATCATCTCATCATGATATCATCATCATGATATCATCATCATCATCTCATCATGATATCATCATCATCTCATCATGATATCATCATGATATCATCATCATCTCATCATGATATCATCATGATATCATCATTATCATCTCATCATGATATCATCATCATCATCATCATCATCTCATCATGATATCATCATCATAATCATCATCATCATATCATCATGATATCATCATCATCATCATCTCATCATGATATCATCATCATCTCATCATGATATCATCATCATCATCATCTCATCATGATATCATCATCATCATCATCATCATCATCTCATCATGATATCATCATCATCATCATCATCTCATCATGATATCATCAGCATCATCATCATCATCATCATCATCATCATCTCATCATGATATCATCATCATCATCATCTCATCATGATATCATCATCATCATCTCATCATGATATCATCAGCATCATCATCATCATCATCATCATCATCATCTCATCATGATATCATCATCATCATCATCATCATCATCTCATCATGATATCATCATCATCATCATCATCATCTCATCATTATATCATCATCATCTCATCATGATATCATCATCATGATATCATCATCATCATCATCTCATCATGATATCATCATCATCTCATCATGATATCATCATCATCATCATCTCATCATCATCATCTCATCATAATATCATCATCATCATCTCATCATGATATCATCATCATCATCATCTCATCATGATATCATCATCATCATCTCATCATGTTATCATCATCATCATCATCATCATCATCTCATCATGATATCATCATCATCATCATCTCATCATGATATCATCATCATGATATCATCATCATCATCATCATCTCATCATGATATCATCATCATCATCTCATCATGATATCATCATCATGATATCATCATCATTATCATCATCATCTCATCATGAAATCATGATATCATCATCATCATCATCTCATCATGATATCATCATCATCTCATCATGATATCATCAGCATCATCATCATCATCATCATCTCATCATGATATCATCATCATCATATCATCATCATTATCATCATCATCTCATCATGATATCATGATATCATCATCATCATCATCTCATCATGATATCATCATCATCTCATCATGATATCATCATCATCATCATCATCTCATCATGATAACATCATCATCTCATCATGATATCATCAGCAGCATCATCATCATCATCATCTCATCATGATATCATCATCATCATCATCATCTCATCATGATATCATCATCATCATCATCTCATTATTATATCATCATCATCATCATCATCATGATATCATCATCTCATCATGATATCATCATCATCATCTCATCATGATATCATCATCATCATCTCATCATGATATCATCATCACCATCATCTCATCATAATATCATCATCATCTCATCATGATATCATCATCATCATCTCATCATGATATCATCATCATGATATCATCATCATCATCATCTCATCATGATATCATCATCATCATCTCATCATGATATCATCATCATCATCTCATCATGATATCATCATCATCATCATCATCATGATATCATCATCATCATCATCATCATCATCATCTCATCATGATATCATCATCATCATCATCTCATCATGATATCATCATCATCATCTCATCATGATATCATCATCATCATCATCTCATCATCATCATCATCATCTCATCATAATATCATCATCATCATCTCATCATGATATCATCATCATCATCTCATCATGTTATCATCATCATCATCATCATCATCATCATCATCATCATCATCATCATCTCATCATGATATCATCATCATCTCATCATGATATCATCATCATGATATCATATTCATCATCTCATCATATCATCATCATGATATCATCATCATCATCATCTCATCATGATATCATCATCATGATATCATCATCATCATCATCATCTCATCATGATATCATCATCATCATCTCATCATGATATCATCATCATCATCATCATCTCATCATGATATCATCATCATGATATCATCATCAACATCTCATCATGATATCATCATCATCATCATCTCATCATGATATCATCATCATCATCATCATCTCATCATGATATCATCATCATCATCATCTCATCATTATATCATCATCATCATCTCATCATGATATCATCATCTTGATATCATCATCATCATCATCTGATCATGATATCATCATCATCATCTCATCATGATATCATCATCATCATCATCATCATCATCTCATCATAATATCATCATCATCATCTCATCATGATATAATCATCATCTCATCATTATATCATCATCATCTCATCATGATATCATCATCATCTCATCATGATATCATCATCTCATCATGATATCATCATCATCATCATCATCATCTCATCATGATATCATCATCATCATCATCTCATCATGATATCATCATCATGATATCATCATCATCATCATCATCTCATCATGATATCATCATCATCATCTCATCATGATATCATCATCATGATATCATCATCATTATCATCATCATCTCATCATGATATCATGATATCATCATCATCATCATCATTATCTCATCATGATATCATCATCATCATCTCATCATGATATCATCATCATGATATCATCATCATGATATCATCAGCATCATCATAATCATCTCATCATGATATCATCATCATCATCATCATCTCATCATGATATCATCATCATCTCATCATGATATCATCAGCATCATCATCATCATCATCATCTCATCATGATATCATCATCATCTCATCATGATATCATCAGCATCATCATCATCATCTCATCATGATATCATCATCATCATCATCATCTCATCATGATATCATCAGCATCATCATCATCAGCATCACCATCTCATCATGATATCATCATCATGATATCAACATCATCATCTCATCATGATATCATCATCATCATCTCATCATGATATCATCATCATCATCATCATCTCATCATGATATCATCATCATCATCATCATCTCATCATTATATCATCATCATCATCATCTCATCATGATATCATCATCTTGATATCATCATCATCATCATCTGATCATGATATCATCATCATCATGATATCATCATCATCTCATCATGATATCATCATCATCATCTCATCATGATATCATCATCATCATCATCATCTCATCATGATATCATCATCATCATCATCATCTCATCATTATATCATCATCATCTCATCATGATATCATCATCTTGATATCATCATCATCATCATCATCTGATCATGATATCATCATCATCATCTCATCATGATATCATCATCATCATCATCATCATCATCATCTCATCATAATATCATCATCATCATCTCATCATGATATAATCATCATCTCATCATGATATCATCATCATCTCATCATGATATCATCATCATCTCATCATGATATAATCATCATCTCATCATGATATCATCACCATCTCATCATGATATCATCATCATCTCATCATGATATCATCATCTCATCATGATATCATCATCATCATCATCATCATCTCATCATGATATCATCATCATCTCATCATGATATCATCATCATCTCATCATAATATCATCATCATCATCATCATCATCATCATCTCATCATGATATCATCATCATCATCATCTCATCATGATATCATCATCATCATCATCTCACCATGATATCATCATCATCATCTCATCATGATATCATCATCATCATCATCATCATCTCATCATGATATCATCATCATCATCATCATCATCTCATCATAATATCATCATCATCTCATCATAATATCATCATCATCTCATCATGATATCATCATCATCATATCATCATCATCATCTCATCATGATATCATCATCATCATCATTTCATCATGATATCATCATCATGACATCATCATCAGCATCATCATCATCTCATCATGATATCATCATCATGATATCATCATCATCATCTCATCATTATATCATCATCATCATCTCATCATGATATCATCATCTTGATATCATCATCATCATCATCTGATCATGATATCATCATCATCATCTCATCATGATATCATCATCATCATCATCATCATCTCATCATAATATCATCATCATCATCTCATCATGATATAATCATCATCTCATCATGATATCATCATCATCTCATCATGATATCATCATCATCTCATCATGATATCATCATCTCATCATGATATCATCATCATCATCATCATCATCTCATCATGATATCATCATCATCATCATCTCATCATGATATCATCATCATGATATCATCATCATCATCTCATCATGATATCATCATCATCATCTCATCATGATATCATCATCATGATATCATCATCATTATCATCATCATCTCATCATGATATCATGATATCATCATCATCATCATCATCATCTCATCATGATATCATCATCATCATCTCATCATGATATCATCATCATGATATCATCATCATGATATCATCAGCATCATCATCATCATCTCATCATGATATCATCATCATCATCATCTCATCATGATATCATCATCATCTCATCATGATATCATCAGCATCATCATCATCATCATCTCATCATGATATCATCATCATCTCATCATGATATCATCAGCATCATCATCATCATCTCATCATGATATCATCATCATCATAATCATCTCATCATGATATCATCATCATCTCATCATGATATCATCAGCATCATCATCATCAGCATCATCATCTCATCATGATATCATCATCATGATATCATCATCATCATCTCATCATGATATCATCATCATCATCTCATCATGATATCATCATCATCATCATCATCTCATCATGATATCATCATCATCATCATCATCTCATCATTATATCATCATCATCATCTCATCATGATATCATCATCTTGATATCATCATCATCATCATCTGATCATGATATCATCATCATCATGATATCATCATCATCTCATCATGATATCATCATCATCATCTCATCATGATATCATCATCATCATCATCATCTCATCATGATATCATCATCATCATCATCATCTCATCATTATATCATCATCATCTCATCATGATATCATCATCTTGATATCATCATCATCATCATCATCTGATCATGATATCATCATCATCATCTCATCATGATATCATCATCATCATCATCATCATCATCTCATCATAATATCATCATCATCATCTCATCATGATATAATCATCATCTCATCATGATATCATCATCATCTCATCATGATACCATCATCATCTCATCATGATATAATCATCATCTCATCATGATATCATCATCATCTCATCATGATATCATCATCATCTCATCATGATATCATCATCTCATCATGATATCATCATCATCATCATCATCATCATCTCATCATGATATCATCATCATCTCATCATGATATCATCATCATCTCATCATAATATCATCATCATCATCATCATCATCATCATCTCATCATGATATCATCATCATCATCATCTCATCATGATATCATCATCATCATCATCTCACCATGATATCATCATCATCGTCTCATCATGATATCATCATCATCATCATCATCATCTCATCATGATATCATCATCATCATCATCATCTCATCATAATATCATCATCATCTCATCATAATATCATCATCATCTCATCATGATATCATCATCATCATATCATCATCATCAACTCATCATGATATCATCATCATCATCATTTCATCATGATATCATCATCATGACATCATCATCAGCATCATCATCATCTCATCATGATATCATCATCATGATATCATCATCATCATCTCATCATGATATCATCATCATATCATCATGATATCATCATGATATCATCATCATCTCATCATGATATCATCATGATATCATCATTATCATCTCATCATGATATCATCATCATCATCATCTCATCATGATATCATCATCATCATCATCATCATCATATCATCATGATATCATCATCATCTCATCATGATATCATCATCATCTCATCATGATATCATCATCATCATCATCATCATCATCATCATCATCTCATCATGATATCATCATCATCATCATCATCATCATCATCATCATCATCATCTCATCATGATATCATCAGCATCATCATCTCATCATGATATCATCAGCATCATCATCATCATCATCATCATCATCATCATCATCATCATCATCATCTCATCATGATATCATCATCATCATCTCATCATGATATCATCATCATCATCTCATCATGATATCATCAGCATCATCATCATCATCATCATCATCATCTCATCATGATATCATCATCATCATCATCATCATCATCATCATCTCATCATGATATCATCATCATCATCATCTCATCATTATATCATCATCATCATCTCATCATGATATCATCATCATGATATCATCATCATCATCATCTCATCATGATATCATCATCATCATCTCATCATGATATCATCATCATCATCATCATCATCTCATCATCATCATCATCATCTCATCATAATATCATCATCATCATCTCATCATGATATCATCATCATCATCATCTCATCATGATATCATCATCATCATCTCATCATGTTATCATCATCATCATCATCATCATCATCATCATCTCATCATGATATCATCATCATCATCATCATCATCATCTCATCATGATATCATCATCATGATATCATCATCATGATATCATCATCATCATCATCTCATCATGATATCATCATCATCATCTCATCATGATATCATCATCATGATATCATCATCATTATCATCATCATCTCATCATGATATCATGATATGATCATCATCATCATCTCATCATGATATCATCATCATCTCATCATGATATCATCATGATATCATCATTATCATCTCATCATGATATCATCATCATCATCATCTCATCATGATATCATCATCATCATCATCATCATATCATCATGATATCATCATCATCTCATCATGATATCATCATCATCTCATCATGATATCATCATCATCATCATCATCATCATCATCTCATCATGATATCATCATCATCATCATCATCATCATCATCATCTCATCATGATATCATCAGCATCATCATCTCATCATGATATCATCAGCATCATCATCATCATCATCATCATCATCATCATCATCATCATCATCTCATCATGATATCATCATCATCATCTCATCATGATATCATCAGCATCATCATCATCATCATCATCATCATCTCATCATGATATCATCATCATCATCATCATCATCATCTCATCATGATATCATCATCATCATCATCTCATCATTATATCATCATCATCATCTCATCATGATATCATCATCATGATATCATCATCATCATCATCTCATCATGATATCATCATCATCATCTCATCATGATATCATCATCATCATCATCATCATCTCATCATCATCATCATCATCATCTCATCATAATATCATCATCATCATCTCATCATGATATCATCATCATCATCATCATCATCTCATCATGATATCATCATCATCATCTCATCATGTTATCATCATCATCATCATCATCATCATCATCTCATCATGATATCATCATCATCATCATCATCATCATCTCATCATGATATCATCATCATGATATCATCATCATGATATCATCATCATCAACATCTCATCATGATATCATCATCATCATCTCATCATGATATCATCATCATGATATCATCATCATTATCATCATCATCTCATCATGATATCATGATATGATCATCATCATCATCTCATCATGATATCATCATCATCTCATCATGATATCATCAGCATCATCATCATCATCATCATCTCATCATGATATCATCATCATCTCATCATCATCATTATCATCATCATCTCATCATGATATCATGATATCATCATCATCATCATCTCATCATGATATCATCATCATCTCATCAGGATATCATCAGCATCATCATCATCATCATCTCATCATGATATCATCATCATCTCATCATGATATCATCAGCATCATCATCATCATCATCATCTCATCATGATATCATCATCATCATCATCATCATCATCATCATCATCTCATCATGATATCATCATCATCATCATCTCATCATTATATCATCATCATCATCATCATGATATCATCATCTCATCATGATATCATCATCATCATCTCATCATGATATCATCATCATCATCTCATCATGATATCATCATCATCATCTCATCATAATATCATCATCATCTCATCATGATATCATCATCATCATCTCATCATGATATCATCATCATCATCTCATCATGATATCATCATCATCATCTCATCATGATATCATCATCATCATCTCATCATCTCATCATGATATCATCATCATCATCATCATCATCATCTCATCATGATATCATCATCATCATCATCATGATATCATCATCATGACATCATAATCAGCATCATCATCTCATCATGATATCATCATCATCATCATCATGATATCATCATCATGACATCATAATCAGCATCATCATCTCATCATGATATCATCATCATGATATCATCATCATCATCTCATCATGATATCATCATCATCATCATCTCATCATGATATCATCATCATCATCATCATCTCATCATGATATCATCATCATCATCATCATCATCTCATCATTATATCATCATCATCTCATCATGATATCATCATCATGATATCATCATCATCATCATCTGATCATGATATCATCATCATCATCTCATCATGATATCATCATCATCATCATCATCATCATCTCATCATAATATCATCATCATCATCTCATCATGATATAATCATCATCTCATCATGATATCATCATCATCTCATCATGATATCATCATCATCTCATCATGATATCATCATCATCTCATCATGATATCATCATCATCATCATCATCATCATCTCATCATGATATCATCATCATCATCATCTCATCATGATATCATCATCATCTCATCATGATATCATCATCATCATCATCATCATCATCTCATCATGATATCATCATCATCATCATCTCATCATGATATCATCATCATCATCATCATCTCATCATGATATCATCATCATCATCTCATCATGATATCATCATCATCATCATCATCATCATCTCATCATAATATCATCATCATCTCATCATAATATCATCATCATCTCATCATGATATCATCATCATCATATCATCATCATCATCATCTCATCATGATATCATCATCATCATCATTTCATCATGATATCATCATCATGACATCATCATCAGCATCATCATCATCATCTCATCATGATATCATCATCATGATATCATCATCATCATCTCATCATGATATCATCATCATCTCATCATGATATCATCATGATATCATCATCATCTCATCATGATATCATCATGATATCATCATTATCATCTCATCATGATATCATCATCATCATCATCATCATCTCATCATGATATCATCATCATAATCATCATCATCATATCATCATGATATCATCATCATCATCATCTCATCATGATATCATCATCATCTCATCATGATATCATCATCATCATCATCTCATCATGATATCATCATCATCATCATCATCATCATCATCTCATCATGATATCATCATCATCATCATCATCTCATCATGATATCATCAGCATCATCATCATCATCATCATCTCATCATGATATCATCATCATCATCATCTCATCATGATATCATCATCATCATCTCATCATGATATCATCAGCATCATCATCATCATCATCATCATCATCTCATCATGATATCATCATCATCATCATCATCATCATCTCATCATGATATCATCATCATCATCATCATCATCTCATCATTATATCATCATCATCTCATCATGATATCATCATCATGATATCATCATCATCATCATCTCATCATGATATCATCATCATCTCATCATGATATCATCATCATCATCATCTCATCATCATCATCTCATCATAATATCATCATCATCATCTCATCATGATATCATCATCATCATCATCTCATCATGATATCATCATCATCATCTCATCATGTTATCATCATCATCATCATCATCATCATCTCATCATGATATCATCATCATCATCATCTCATCATGATATCATCATCATGATATCATCATCATCATCATCATCTCATCATGATATCATCATCATCATCTCATCATGATATCATCATCATGATATCATCATCATTATCATCATCATCTCATCATGAAATCATGATATCATCATCATCATCATCTCATCATGATATCATCATCATCTCATCATGATATCATCAGCATCATCATCATCATCATCATCTCATCATGATATCATCATCATCATATCATCATCATTATCATCATCATCTCATCATGATATCATGATATCATCATCATCATCATCTCATCATGATATCATCATCATCTCATCATGATATCATCATCATCATCATCATCATCATCTCATCATGATAACATCATCATCTCATCATGATATCATCAGCAGCATCATCATCATCATCATCTCATCATGATATCATCATCATCATCATCATCTCATCATGATATCATCATCATCATCATCTCATTATTATATCATCATCATCATCATCATCATGATATCATCATCTCATCATGATATCATCATCATCATCTCATCATGATATCATCATCATCATCTCATCATGATATCATCATCACCATCATCTCATCATAATATCATCATCATCTCATCATGATATCATCATCATCATCTCATCATGATATCATCATCATGATATCATCATCATCATCATCTCATCATGATATCATCATCATCATCTCATCATGATATCATCATCATCATCTCATCATGATATCATCATCATCATCATCATCATGATATCATCATCATCATCATCATCATCATCATCTCATCATGATATCATCATCATCATCATCTCATCATGATATCATCATCATCATCTCATCATGATATCATCATCATCATCATCTCATCATCATCATCATCATCTCATCATAATATCATCATCATCATCTCATCATGATATCATCATCATCATCTCATCATGTTATCATCATCATCATCATCATCATCATCATCATCATCATCATCATCTCATCATGATATCATCATCATCTCATCATGATATCATCATCATGATATCATATTCATCATCTCATCATATCATCATCATGATATCATCATCATCATCATCTCATCATGATATCATCATCATGATATCATCATCATCATCATCATCTCATCATGATATCATCATCATCATCTCATCATGATATCATCATCATGATATCATCATCATGATATCATCATCATCATCATCATCATCATCTCATCATGATATCATCATCATGATATCATCATCATCATCATCATCATCTCATCATGATATCATCATCATCATCTCATCATGATATCATCATCATGATATCATCATCATCATCATCATCTCATCATGATATCATCATCATCTCATCATGATATCATCATCATCATCATCATCATCATCATCTCATCATGATATCATCATCATCTCATCATGATATCATCATCATCATCTCATCATGATATCATCATCATCTCATCATGATATCATCATCATCATCATCATCATCATCATCTCATCATGATATCAACATCATCTCATCATGATATCATCATCATCATCTCATCATGATATCATCATCATCATCTCATCATGATATCATCATCATCATC
>JAYKOZ010000093.1:4587500-4672500 GCA_036172795.1 Pelodytes ibericus
TCATCATTATATCATCATCATCATCTCATCATGATATCATCATCATCATCATCATCATCATCATCATCATCATCATCATCATCATCATCATCATCATCATCATCTCATCATTATATCATCATCATCATCTCATCATGATATCATCATCATCATCATCATCATCATCATCATCATCTCATCATAATATCATCATCATCATCATCTCATCATCATCATCATCTCATCATGATATCATCATCATCATCATCTCATCATGTTATCATCATCATCATCATCATCATCATCATCATCATCATCATCATCATCTCATCATGATATCATCATCATCTCATCATGATATCATCATCATGATATCAAATACATCATCTCATCATATCATCATCATGATATCATCATCATCATCATCATCATCATCATCTCATCATGATATCATCATCATCATCATCATCATCATCATCATCTCATCATGATATCATCATCATCATCTCATCATGATATCATCATCATGATATCATCATCATGATATCATCATCATCATCTCATCATGATATCATCATCATCTCATCATGATATCATCATCTCATCATGATATCATCATCATCATCATCATCTCATCATGATATCATCATCATCATCATCATCATCATCTCATCATGATATCATCATCATCATCTCATCATGATATCATCATCATCTCATCATGATATCATCATCTCATCATGATATCATCATCATCATCATCATCTCATCATGATATCATCATCATCATCATCATCATCATCATCATCTCATCATGATATCATCATCATCATCATCATCTCATCATGATATCATCATCATCTCATCATGATATCATCATCATCATCATCATCTCATCATGATATCATCATCATCATCATCATCATCATCATCATCATCTCATCATGATATCATCATCATGACATCATCATCAGCATCATCATCTCATCATGATATCATCATCATGATATCATCATCATGATATCATCATCATCATCTCATCATGATATCATCATCTCATCATGATATCATCATCATCATCATCATCATCATCTCATCATGATATCATCATCATCATCATCTCATCATGATATCATCATCATCATCATCATCATCATCTCATCATGATATCATCATCATCTCATCATGATATCATCATCATTATCATCATCTCATCATGATATCATCATCATCATCATCATCATCATCTCATCACGATATCATCATCATCATCATCTCATCATGATATCATCATCATCATCTCATCATGATATCATCATCATCATCTCATCATGATATCATCATCATCATCATCAACATCATCATCATCATCATCATCTCATCATGATATCATCATCATCATCATCATCATCATCATCTCATCATTATATCATCATCATCTCATCATGATATCATCATCATGATATCATCATCATCATCATCATCTCATCATGATATCATCAGCAGCATCATCATCATCATCATCATCATCATCTCATCATGATATCATCATCATCATCATCATCATCATCATCATCTCATCATGATATCATCATCATCATCATCTCATCATTATATCATCATCATCATCATCATCATGATATCATCATCATGATATCATCATCTCATTATGATATCATCATCATCATCTCATCATGATATCATCATCACCATCATCTCATCATAATATCATCATCATCTCATCATGATATCATCATCATCATCTCATCATGATATCATCATCATCATCTCATCATGATATCATCATCATCATCTCGTCATGATATCATCATCATCATCTCGTCATGATATCATCATCATCATCTCATCATGATATCATCATCATCATCATCTCATCATGATATCATCATCATCATCATCATCATCTCATCATTATATCATCATCATCATCTCATCATGATATCATCATCATCATCATCATCATCATCATCATCATCATCATCATCTCATCATTATATCATCATCATCATCTCATCATGATATCATCATCATCATCATCATCATCATCTCATCATAATATCATCATCATCATCATCTCATCATCATCATCATCATCATCTCATCATGATATCATCATCATCATCATCTCATCATGTTATCATCATCATCATCATCATCATCATCATCATCATCATCATCATCATCTCATCATGATATCATCATCATCTCATCATGATATCATCATCATGATATCAAATACATCATCTCATCATATCATCATCATGATATCATCATCATCATCATCATCATCTCATCATGATATCATCATCATCATCTCATCATGATATCATCATCATGATATCATCATCATGATATCATCATCATGATATCATCAGCATCATCATCATCATCTCATCATGATATCATCATCATCATCATCTCATCATGATATCATCATCATCTCATCATGATATCATCAGCATCATCATCACCATCATCTCATCATGATATCATCATCATCTCATCATGATATCATCATCATCATCTCATCATGATATCATCATCATGATATCATCATCATCATCATCATCATCATCTCATCATGATATCATCATCATCATCTCATCATGATATCATCATCATGATATCATCATCATGATATCATCATCATGATATCATCAGCATCATCATCATCATCTCATCATGATATCATCATCATCATCATCTCATCATGATATCATCATCATCTCATCATGATATCATCAGCATCATCATCACCATCATCTCATCATGATATCATCATCATCTCATCATGATATCATCATCATCATCTCATCATGATATCATCATCATGATATCATCATCATGATATCATCAGCATCATCATCATCATCTCATCATGATATCATCATCATCATCATCTCATCATGATATCATCATCATCTCATCATGATATCATCAGCATCATCATCACCATCATCTCATCATGATATCATCATCATCTCATCATGATATCATCAGCATCATCATCATCATCTCATCATGATATCATCATCATCATCATCATCATCATCATCTCATCATGATATCATCATCATCATCATCATCTCATCATGATATCATCATCATCATCATCATGATATCATCATCATGACATCATCATCAGCATCATCATCTCATCATGATATCATCATCATGATATCATCATCATCATCTCATCATGATATCATCATCATCATCATCTCATCATGATATCATCATCATCATCATCATCTCATCATTATATCATCATCATCTCATCATGATATCATCATCTTGATATCATCATCATCTGATCATGATATCATAATCATCATCTCATCATGATATCATCATCATCATCATCATCATCATCATCATCTCATCATAATATCATCATCATCATCTCATCATGATATAATCATCATCTCATCATGATATCATCATCATCTCATCATGATATCATCATCATCTCATCATGATATCATCATCATCATCATCATCTCATCATGATATCATCAACATCATCATCTCATCATGATATCATCATCATCTCATCATGATATCATCATCATCATCATCATCATCATCATCATCTCATCATGATATCATCATCATCATCATCTCATCATGATATCATCATCATCATCTCATCATGATATCATCATCATCATCTCATCATGATATCATCATCATCATCATCATCTCATCATGATATCATCATCATCATCATCATCATCTCATCATGATATCATCATCATCATCATCTCATCATGATATCATCATCATCTCATCATGATATCATCATCATCATCATCATCTCATCATGATATCATCATCATCATCATCTCATCATGATATCATCATCATCATCATCTCATCATGATATCATCATCATCATCTCATCATGATATCATCATCATCATCATCATCTCATCATAATATCATCATCATCTCATCATGATATCATCATCATCATATCATCATCATCATCATCTCATCATGATATCATCATCATCATCATCTCATCATGATATCATCATCATGACATCATCATCAGCATCATCATCATCTCATCATGATATCATCATCATGATATCATCATCATCATCATCTCATCATGATATCATCATCATCTCATCATGATATCATCATGATATCATCATCATCTCATCATGATATCATCATGATATCATCATTATCATCTCATCATGATATCATCATCATCATCATCATCTCATCATGATATCATCATCATCATCATCATCATCATCATCATCATCATCATATCATCATGATATCATCATCATCTCATCATGATATCATCATCATCATCATCATAATCTCATCATGATATCATCATCATCATCATCATTTCATCATGATATCATCATCATCATCATCATCATCTTATCATGATATCATCAGCATCATCATCATCATCATCATCATCATCATCATCTCATCATGATATCATCATCATCATCTCATCATGATATCATCATCATCATCTCATCATGATATCATCAGCATCATCATCATCATCATCTCATCATGATATCATCATCATCATCATCATCATCATCATCATCTCATCATGATATCATCATCATCATCATAAATGTCATCATTATATCATCATCATCATCTCATCATGATATCATCATCATGATATCATCATCATCATCATCTCATCATCATCATCATCTCATCATAATATCATCATCATCATCATCTCATCATGATATCATCATCATCATCATCTCATCATGATATCATCATCATCATCTCATCATGTTATCATCATCATCATCATCATCATCTCATCATGATATCATCATCATCATCATCATCTCATCATGATATCATCATCATGATATCATCATCATCATCATCATCATCATCATCTCATCATGATATCATCATCATCATCTCATCATGATATCATCATCATGATATCATCATCATTATCATCATCATCTCATCATGATATCATGATATCATCATCATCATCATCTCATCACGATATCATCATCATCTCATCATGATATCATCAGCATCATCATCATCATCATCTCATCATGATATCATCATCATCTCATCATGATATCATCAGCAGCATCATCATCATCATCATCATCATCTCATCATGATATCAGCATCATCATCATCATCATCTCATCATGATATCATCATCATCATCATCTCATCATTATATCATCATCATCATCATCATGATATCATCATCTCATCATGATATCATCATCATCATCTCATCATGATATCATCATCATCATCTCATCATGATATCATCATCATCTCATCATGATATCATCATCATTATCTCATCATGATATCATCATCATCATCTCATCATGATATCATCATCATCATCTCATCATGATATCATCATCATCATCATCATCATCATCTCATCATGATATCATCATCATCATCATCTCATCATGATATCATCATCATCATCTCATCATGATATCATCATCATCATCATCATCTCATCATCATCATCATCATCTTATCATAATATCATCATCATCATCTCATCATGATATCATCATCATCATCTCATCATGATATCATCATCATCATCATCATCATCTCATCATGATATCATCATCATCATCATCATCATCTCATCATGATATCATCATCATCATCATCATCATGATATCATCATCATGACATCATCATCAGCATCATCATCTCATCATGATATCATCATCATGATATCATCATCATCATCTCATCATGATATCATCATCATCATCATCTCATCATGATATCATCATCATCATCATCATCTCATCATTATATCATCATCATCTCATCATGATATCATCATCTTGATATCATCATCATCATCATCTGATCATGATATCATCATCATCATCTCATCATGATATCATCATCATCATCATCATCATCATCATCTCATCATAATATCATCATCATCATCTCATCATGATATAATCATCATCTCATCATGATATCATCATCATCTCATCATGATATCATCATCATCTCATCATGATATCATCATCTCATCATGATATCATCATCATCATCATCATCTCATCATAATATCATCATCATCATCTCATCATGATATAATCATCATCTCATCATGATATCATCATCATCTCATCATGATATCATCATCATCTCATCATGATATCATCATCTCATCATGATATCATCATCATCATCATCATCATCTCATCATGATATCATCATCATCATCATCTCATCATGATATCATCATCATCTCATCATGATATCATCATCATCATCATCATCATCTCATCATGATATCATCATCATCATCATCTCATCATGATATCATCATCATCATCATCTCATCATGATATCATCATCATCATCTCATCATGATATCATCATCATCATCATCATCTCATCATGATATCATCATCATCATCATCATCTCATCATAATATCATCATCATCTCATCATAATATCATCATCATCTCATCATGATATCATCATCATCATATCATCATCATCATCATCTCATCATGATATCATTATCATCATCATTTCATCATGATATCATCATCATGACATCATCATCAGCATCATCATCATCTCATCATGATATCATCATCATGATATCATCATCATCATCATCTCATCATGATATCATCATCATCTCATCATGATATCATCATGATATCATCATCATCTCATCATGATATCATCATGATATCATCATTATCATCTCATCATGATATCATCATCATCATCATCATCATCTCATCATGATATCATCATCATCATCATCATCATCATATCATCATGATATCATCATCATCTCATCATGATATCATCATCATCATCATCATCATCTCATCATGATATCATCATCATCATCATCATTTCATCATGATATCATCATCATCATCATCATCATCTCATCATGATATCATCAGCATCATCTCATCATGATATCATCATCATCATCTCATCATGATATCATCAGCATCATCATCATCATCATCTCATCATGATATCATCATCATCATCGTCATCATCTCATCATGATATCATCATCATCATCATAATCTTATCATTATATCATCATCATCATCTCATCATGATATCATCATCATGATATCATCATCATCATCATCTCATCATCATCATCATCTCATCATAATATCATCATCATCATCTCATCATGATATCATCATCATCATCATCATCTCATCATGATATCATCATCATCATCTCATCATGTTATCATCAGCATCATCATCATCATCATCATCTCATCATGATATCATCATCATTATCATCATCATCTCATCATGATATCATGATATCATCATCATCATCATCTCATCATGATATCATCATCATCTCATCATGATATCATCAGCATCATCATCATCATCATCTCATCATGATATCATCATCATCTCATCATGATATCATCAGCAGCATCATCATCATCATCATCTCATCATGATATCATCATCATCATCATCATCTCATCATGATATCATCATCATCATCATCTCATCATTATATCATCATCATCATCATCATGATATCATCATCTCATCATGATATCATCATCATCATCTCATCATGATATCATCATTATCTCATCATGATATCATCATCATCATCTCATCATGATATCATCATCATCATCTCATCATGATATCATCATCATCATCTCATCATGATATCATCATCATCATCATCATCATCTCATCATGATATTATCATCATCATCATCATCATCATCTCATCATGATATCATCATCATCATCATCATCATCATCATCATCTCATCATTATATCATCATCATCATCTCATCATGATATCATCATCATGATATCATCATCATGATATCATCATCATCATCATCTCATCATGATATCATCATCATCATCTCATCATGATATCATCATCATCATCATCATCTCATCATCATCATCATCTTATCATAATATCATCATCATCATCTCATCATGATATCATCATCATCATCTCATCATGATATCATCATCATCATCATCATCTCATCATGATATCATCATCATCATCATCTCATCATGATATCATCATCATCATCATCATGATATCATCATCATGACATCATCATCAGCATCATCATCTCATCATGATATCATCATCATGATATCATCATCATCATCTCATCATGATATCATCATCATCATCATCTCATCATGATATCATCATCATCATCATCATCTCATCATTATATCATCATCATCTCATCATGATATCATCATCTTGATATCATCATCATCATCATCTGATCATGATATCATCATCATCATCTCATCATGATATCATCATCATCATCATCATCATCATCATCATCATCTCATCATAATATCATCATCATCATCTCATCATGATATAATCATCATCTCATCATGATATCATCATCATCTCATCATAATATCATCATCATCATCTCATCATGATATAATCATCATCTCATCATGATATCATCATCATCTCATCATGATATCATCATCATCTCATCATGATATCATCATCTCATCATGATATCATCATCATCATCATCATCATCTCATCATGATATCATCATCATCATCATCTCATCATGATATCATCATCATCTCATCATGATATCATCATCATCATCATCATCATCTCATCATGATATCATCATCATCATCATCTCATCATGATATCATCATCATCATCTCATCATGATATCATCATCATCATCATCATCTCATCATGATATCATCATCATCATCATCATCTCATCATAATATCATCATCATCTCATCATAATATCATCATCATCTCATCATGATATCATCATCATCATATCATCATCATCATCATCATCTCATCATGATATCATCATCATCATCATTTCATCATGATATCATCATCATCATGACATCATCATCAGCATCATCATCATCATCTCATCATGATATCATCATCATGATATCATCATCATCATCATCTCATCATGATATCATCATCATCATCTCATCATGATATCATCATGATATCATCATCATCTCATCATGATATCATCATGATATCATCATTATCATCTCATCATGATATCATCATCATCATCATCTCATCATGATATCATCATCATCATCATCATCATCATCATCATCATCATCATCATCATATCATCATGATATCATCATCATCTCATCATGATATCATCATCATCATCATCATCATCTCATCATGATATCATCATCATCATCATCATTTCATCATGATATCATCATCATCATCATCATCATCTCATCATGATATCATCAGCATCATCTCATCATGATATCATCATCATCATCTCATCATGATATCATCAGCATCATCATCATCATCATCTCATCATGATATCATCATCATCATCATCATCATCTCATCATGATATCATCATCATCATCATAATCTCATCATTATATCATCATCATCATCTCATCATGATATCATCATCATGATATCATCATCATCATCATCTCATCATCATCATCATCTCATCATAATATCATCATCATCATCTCATCATGATATCATCATCATCATCATCTCATCATGATATCATCATCATCATCTCATCATGTTATCATCATCATCATCATCATCATCATCATCATCTCATCTTGATATCATCATCATCATCATCATCTCATCATCATCATCATCTCATCATAATATCATCATCATCATCTCATCATGATATCATCATCATCATCATCTCATCATGATATCATCATCATCATCTCATCATGTTATCATCATCATCATCATCATCATCATCATCTCATCATGATATCATCATCATCATCATCATCATCTCATCATGATATCATCATCATGATATCATCATCATCATCATCTCATCATGATATCATCATCATCATCTCATCATGATATCATCATCATGATATCATCATCATTATCATCATCATCTCATCATGATATCATGATATCATCATCATCATCATCTCATCATGATATCATCATCATCTCATCATGATATCATCAGCATCATCATCATCATCATCATCTCATCATGATATCATCATCATGATATCATCATCATTATCATCATCATCTCATCATGATATCATGATATCATCATCATCATCATCTCATCATGATATCATCATCATCTCATCATGATATCATCAGCATCATCATCATCATCATCATCTCATCATGATATCATCATCATCTCATCATGATATCATCAGCAGCATCATCATCATCATCATCTCATCATGATATCATCATCATCATCATCATCATCTCATCATGATATCATCATCATCATCATCTCATCATTATATCATCATCATCATCATGATATCATCATCTCATCATGATATCATCATCATCATCTCATCATGATATCATCATCATCATCTCATCATGATATCATCATCATCTCATCATGATATCATCATCATCATCTCATCATGATATCATCATCATCATCTCATCATGATATCATCATCATCATCTCATCATGATATCATCATCATCATCATCATCTCATCATGATATCATCATCATCATCATCTCATCATCATCATCATCATCTCATCATGATATCATCATCATCATCATCATCATCATCATCATCTCATCATGATATCATCATCATCATCATCTCATCATGATATCATCATCATCATCTCATCATGATATCATCATCATCATCATCTCATCATGATATCATCATCATCATCATCATCTCATCATGATATCATCATCATCATCATCATCATCTCATCATGATATCATCATCATCATCATCTCATCATGATATCATCATCATCTCATCATGATATCATCATCATCATCTCATCATGATATCATCATCATCATCATCTCATCATGATATCATCATCATCATCATCTCATCATGATATCATCATCATCATCTCATCATGATATCATCATCATCATCATCATCTCATCATGATATCATCATCATCATCATCTCATCATGATATCATCATCATCATCATCTCATCATGATATCATCATCATCATCTCATCATGATATCATCATCATCATCATCATCTCATCATAATATCATCATCATCTCATCATGATATCATCATCATCATATCATCATCATCATCATCTCATCATGATATCATCATCATCATCATCTCATCATGATATCATCATCATGACATCATCATCAGCATCATCATCATCTCATCATGATATCATCATCATGATATCATCATCATCATCATCTCATCATGATATCATCATCATCTCATCATGATATCATCATGATATCATCATCATCTCATCATGATATCATCATGATATCATCATTATCATCTCATCATGATATCATCATCATCATCATCATCTCATCATGATATCATCATCATCATCATCATCATCATCATCATCATCATATCATGATATCATCATCATCTCATCATGATATCATCATCATCATCATAATCTCATCATGATATCATCATCATCATCATCATTTCATCATGATATCATCATCATCATCATCATCATCTTATCATGATATCATCAGCATCATCATCATCATCATCATCATCATCATCATCTCATCATGATATCATCATCATCATCTCATCATGATATCATCATCATCATCTCATCATGATATCATCAGCATCATCATCATCATCATCTCATCATGATATCATCATCATCATCATCATCATCATCATCTCATCATGATATCATCATCATCATCATAAATGTCATCATTATATCATCATCATCATCTCATCATGATATCATCATCATGATATCATCATCATCATCATCTCATCATCATCATCATCTCATCATAATATCATCATCATCATCTCATCATGATATCATCATCATCATCATCTCATCATGATATCATCATCATCATCTCATCATGTTATCATCATCATCATCATCATCATCTCATCATGATATCATCATCATCATCATCATCTCATCATGATATCATCATCATGATATCATCATCATCATCATCATCATCATCATCTCATCATGATATCATCATCATCATCTCATCATGATATCATCATCATGATATCATCATCATTATCATCATCATCTCATCATGATATCATGATATCATCATCATCATCATCTCATCACGATATCATCATCATCTCATCATGATATCATCAGCATCATCATCATCATCATCTCATCATGATATCATCATCATCTCATCATGATATCATCAGCAGCATCATCATCATCATCATCATCTCATCATGATATCAGCATCATCATCATCATCATCTCATCATGATATCATCATCATCATCATCTCATCATTATATCATCATCATCATCATCATGATATCATCATCTCATCATGATATCATCATCATCATCTCATCATGATATCATCATCATCATCTCATCATGATATCATCATCATCTCATCATGATATCATCATCATTATCTCATCATGATATCATCATCATCATCTCATCATGATATCATCATCATCATCTCATCATGATATCATCATCATCATCATCATCATCTCATCATGATATCATCATCATCATCATCATCTCATCATGATATCATCATCATCATCTCATCATGATATCATCATCATGATATCATCATCATCATCATCTCATCATGATATCATCATCATCATCTCATCATGATATCATCATCATCATCATCATCTCATCATCATCATCATCATCTTATCATAATATCATCATCATCATCTCATCATGATATCATCATCATCATCTCATCATGATATCATCATCATCATCATCATCTCATCATGATATCATCATCATCATCATCATCATCTCATCATGATATCATCATCATCATCATCATGATATCATCATCATGACATCATCATCAGCATCATCATCTCATCATGATATCATCATCATGATATCATCATCATCATCTCATCATGATATCATCATCATCATCATCTCATCATGATATCATCATCATCATCATCATCTCATCATTATATCATCATCATCTCATCATGATATCATCATCTTGATATCATCATCATCATCATCTGATCATGATATCATCATCATCATCTCATCATGATATCATCATCATCATCATCATCATCATCATCATCATCTCATCATAATATCATCATCATCATCTCATCATAATATCATCATCATCTCATCATGATATAATCATCATCTCATCATGATATCATCATCATCTCATCATGATATCATCATCATCATCATCTCATCATGATATCATCATCATCTCATCATGATATCATCATCATCATCATCATCATCTCATCATGATATCATCATCATCATCATCTCATCATGATATCATCATCATCATCATCTCATCATGATATCATCATCATCATCTCATCATGATATCATCATCATCATCATCATCTCATCATGATATCATCATCATCATCATCATCTCATCATAATATCATCATCATCTCATCATAATATCATCATCATCTCATCATGATATCATCATCATCATATCATCATCATCATCATCTCATCATGATATCATTATCATCATCATTTCATCATGATATCATCATCATGACATCATCATCAGCATCATCATCATCTCATCATGATATCATCATCATGATATCATCATCATCATCATCTCATCATGATATCATCATCATCTCATCATGATATCATCATGATATCATCATCATCTCATCATGATATCATCATGATATCATCATTATCATCTCATCATGATATCATCATCATCATCATCATCATCTCATCATGATATCATCATCATCATCATCATCATCATCATATCATCATGATATCATCATCATCTCATCATGATATCATCATCATCATCATCATCATCATCATCTCATCATGATATCATCATCATCATCATCATCATTTCATCATGATATCATCATCATCATCATCATCATCATCATCTCATCATGATATCATCAGCATCATCTCATCATGATATCATCATCATCATCTCATCATGATATCATCAGCATCATCATCATCATCATCTCATCATGATATCATCATCATCATCGTCATCATCTCATCATGATATCATCATCATCATCATAATCTCATCATTATATCATCATCATCATCTCATCATGATATCATCATCATGATATCATCATCATCATCATCTCATCATCATCATCATCTCATCATAATATCATCATCATCATCTCATCATGATATCATCATCATCATCATCATCTCATCATGATATCATCATCATCATCTCATCATGTTATCATCAGCATCATCATCATCATCATCATCTCATCATGATATCATCATCATTATCATCATCATCTCATCATGATATCATGATATCATCATCATCATCATCTCATCATGATATCATCATCATCTCATCATGATATCATCAGCATCATCATCATCATCATCTCATCATGATATCATCATCATCTCATCATGATATCATCAGCAGCATCATCATCATCATCATCTCATCATGATATCATCATCATCATCATCATCTCATCATGATATCATCATCATCATCATCTCATCATTATATCATCATCATCATCATCATGATATCATCATCTCATCATGATATCATCATCATCATCTCATCATGATATCATCATTATCTCATCATGATATCATCATCATCATCTCATCATGATATCATCATCATCATCTCATCATGATATCATCATCATCATCTCATCATGATATCATCATCATCATCATCATCATCTCATCATGATATTATCATCATCATCATCATCATCATCTCATCATGATATCATCATCATCATCATCATCATCATCATCATCATCTCATCATTATATCATCATCATCATCATCTCATCATGATATCATCATCATGATATCATCATCATCATCATCTCATCATGATATCATCATCATCATCTCATCATGATATCATCATCATCATCATCATCTCATCATCATCATCATCTTATCATAATATCATCATCATCATCTCATCATGATATCATCATCATCATCTCATCATGATATCATCATCATCATCATCATCTCATCATGATATCATCATCATCATCATCTCATCATGATATCATCATCATCATCATCATGATATCATCATCATGACATCATCATCAGCATCATCATCTCATCATGATATCATCATCATGATATCATCATCATCATCTCATCATGATATCATCATCATCATCTCATCATGATATCATCATCATCATCATCATCTCATCATTATATCATCATCATCTCATCATGATATCATCATCTTGATATCATCATCATCATCATCTGATCATGATATCATCATCATCATCTCATCATGATATCATCATCATCATCATCATCATCATCATCATCTCATCATAATATCATCATCATCTCATCATGATATAATCATCATCTCATCATGATATCATCATCATCTCATCATAATATCATCATCATCATCTCATCATGATATAATCATCATCTCATCATGATATCATCATCATCTCATCATGATATCATCATCATCTCATCATGATATCATCATCTCATCATGATATCATCATCATCATCATCATCATCTCATCATGATATCATCATCATCTCATCATGATATCATCATCATCATCATCATCATCATCTCATCATGATATCATCATCATCATCATCTCATCATGATATCATCATCATCATCTCATCATGATATCATCATCATCATCATCATCTCATCATGATATCATCATCATCATCATCATCTCATCATAATATCATCATCATCTCATCATAATATCATCATCATCTCATCATGATATCATCATCATCATATCATCATCATCATCATCATCTCATCATGATATCATCATCATCATCATTTCATCATGATATCATCATCATCATGACATCATCATCAGCATCATCATCATCATCTCATCATGATATCATCATCATGATATCATCATCATCATCATCTCATCATGATATCATCATCATCATCTCATCATGATATCATCATGATATCATCATCATCTCATCATGATATCATCATGATATCATCATTATCATCTCATCATGATATCATCATCATCATCATCTCATCATGATATCATCATCATCATCATCATCATCATCATCATCATCATATCATCATGATATCATCATCATCTCATCATGATATCATCATCATCATCATCATCATCTCATCATGATATCATCATCATCATCATCATTTCATCATGATATCATCATCATCATCATCATCATCTCATCATGATATCATCAGCATCATCTCATCATGATATCATCATCATCATCTCATCATGATATCATCAGCATCATCATCATCATCATCTCATCATGATATCATCATCATCATCATCATCATCTCATCATGATATCATCATCATCATCATAATCTCATCATTATATCATCATCATCATCTCATCATGATATCATCATCATGATATCATCATCATCATCATCTCATCATCATCATCATCTCATCATAATATCATCATCATCATCTCATCATGATATCATCATCATCATCATCTCATCATGATATCATCATCATCATCTCATCATGTTATCATCATCATCATCATCATCATCATCATCATCTCATCTTGATATCATCATCATCATCATCATCTCATCATCATCATCATCTCATCATAATATCATCATCATCATCTCATCATGATATCATCATCATCATCATCTCATCATGATATCATCATCATCATCTCATCATGTTATCATCATCATCATCATCATCATCATCATCATCATCATCTCATCATGATATCATCATCATCATCATCATCATCTCATCATGATATCATCATCATGATATCATCATCATCATCATCTCATCATGATATCATCATCATCATCTCATCATGATATCATCATCATGATATCATCATCATTATCATCATCATCTCATCATGATATCATGATATCATCATCATCATCATCTCATCATGATATCATCATCATCTCATCATGATATCATCAGCATCATCATCATCATCATCATCTCATCATGATATCATCATCATGATATCATCATCATTATCATCATCATCTCATCATGATATCATGATATCATCATCATCATCATCTCATCATGATATCATCATCATCTCATCATGATATCATCAGCATCATCATCATCATCATCATCTCATCATGATATCATCATCATCTCATCATGATATCATCAGCAGCATCATCATCATCATCATCTCATCATGATATCATCATCATCATCATCATCATCTCATCATGATATCATCATCATCATCATCTCATCATTATATCATCATCATCATCATCATCATGATATCATCATCTCATCATGATATCATCATCATCATCTCATCATGATATCATCATCATCATCTCATCATGATATCATCATCATCTCATCATGATATCATCATCATCATCTCATCATGATATCATCATCATCATCTCATCATGATATCATCATCATCATCTCATCATGATATCATCATCATCATCATCTCATCATGATATCATCATCATCATCATCATCTCATCATGATATCATCATCATCATCATCATCATCATCATCTCATCATTATATCATCATCATCATCTCATCATGATATCATCATCATGATATCATCATCATCATCATCATCTCATCATGATATCATCATCATCATCTCATCATGATATCATCATCATCATCATCATCTCATCATCATCATCATCATCTCATCATAATATCATCATCATCATCTCATCATGATATCATCATCATCTCATCATGATATCATCATCATCATCTCATCATGTTATCATCATCATCATCTCATCATGATATCATCATCATCATCATCATCATCATCATCATCATCATCATCATCATCATCATCATCATCTCATCATGATATCATCATCATCATCATCTCATCATGATATCATCATCATCATCTCATCATGATATCATCATCATCATCATCATCATAATCATCATCATCATCATCATCATCATCATCATCTCATCATGATATCATCATCATCTCATCATGATATCATCATCATGATATCATATTCATCACCTCATCATATCATCATCATGATATCATCATCATCATCATCATCATCATCATCATCTCATCATGATATCATCATCATGATATCATCATCATGATATCATCAGCATCATCATCATCATCATCTCATCATGATATCATCATCATCATCTCATCATGATATCATCTTCATGATATCATCATCATGATATCATCAGCATCATCATCATCATCTCATCATGATATCATCATCATCATCATCTCATCATGATATCATCATCATCTCATCATGATATCATCAGCATCATCATCATCATCATCATCTCATCATGATATCATCATCATCTCATCATGATATCATCAGCATCATCATCATCATCTCATCATGATATCATCATCATCATCATCATCATCATCATCTCATCATGATATCATCATCATCATCATCATGATATCATCATCATGACATCATCATCAGCACCATCATCTCATCATGATATCATCATCATGATATCATCATCATCATCTCATCATGATATCATCATCATCATCTCATCATGATATCATCATCATCATCATCATCAGCATCATCATCTCATCATGATATCATCATCATCTCATCATGATATCATCATCATCATCTCATCATGATATCATCATCATCATCATCTCATCATGATATCATCATCATCATCATCATCATCTCATCATTATATCATCATCATCTCATCATCATCTCATCATGATATCATCATCATCATCTCATCATGATATCATCATCATCATCATCATCAGCATCATCATCTCATCATGATATCATCATCATGATATCATCATCATCATCTCATCATGATATCATCATCATCATCTCATCATGATATCATCATCATCATCATCTCATCATGATATCATCATCATCATCATCATCATCTCATCATTATATCATCATCATCTCATCATCATCTCATCATGATATCATCATCATCATCTCATCATGATATCATCATCATCTCATCATGATATCATCATCATCATCATCTCATCATGATATCATCATCATCATCTCATCATGATATCATCATCATGATATCATCATCATTATCATCATCATCTCATCATGATATCATCATCATGATATCATCATCATTATCATCATCATCTCATCATGATATCATCATCATGATATCATCATCATGATATCATCATCATCATCATCATCATCGCATCATGATATCATCATCATGATATCATCATCATTATCATCATCATCTCATCATGATATCATCATCATGATGTCATCATCATCATCTTCATCTCATCATGATATCATCATCATCTCATCATGATATCATCAGCATCATCATCATCATCTCATCATGATATCATCATCATCTCATCATGATATCATCAGCATCATCATCATCATCTCATCATGATATCATCATCATCATCATCATGATATCATCATCATGACATCATCATCAGCATTATAATCTCATCATGATATCATCATCATGATATCATCATCATCATCTCATCATGATATCATCATCATCATCATCTCATCATGATATCATCATCATCATCATCATCAACATCATCTCATCATGATATCATCATCATCATCATCATCATCTCATCATTATATCATCATCATCATCAGCTCATCATGATATCATCATCATCATCATCATCTCATCATAATATCATCATCATCTCATCATGATATCATCATCATCATCTCATCATGATATCATCATCATCTCATCATGATATCATCATCTCATCATGATATCATCATCATCATCATCTCATCATAATATCATCATCATCTCATCATGATATCATCATCATCATCTCATCATGATATCATCATCATCTCATCATGATATCATCATCTCATCATGATATCATCATCATCATCATCATCATCATCATCTCATCATGATATCATCATCATCATCTCATCATGATATCATCATCATCATCATCATCATCTCATCATGATATCATCATCATCTCATCATGATATCATCATCATTATCATCATCTCATCATGATATCATCATCATCATCATCATCATCATCATCTCATCATGATATCATCATCATGACATCATCATCATGACATCATCATCAGCATTATAATCTCATCATGATATCATCATCATGATATCATCATCATCATCTCATCATGATATCATCATCATCATCTCATCATGATATCATCATCATCATCATCATCATCATCATCTCATCATGATATCATCATCATCATCTCATCATGATATCATCATCATCATCATCATCTCATCATGATATCATCATCATCATCATCTCATCATGATATCATCATCATCATCATCATGATATCATCATCATGATATCATCATCATGACATCATCATCAGCATCATCATCTCATCATGATATCATCATCATGATATCATCATCATCATCTCATCATGATATCATCATCATCATCATCTCATCATGATATCATCATCATCATCATCATCTCATCATTATATCATCATCATCTCATCATGATATCATCATCTTGATATCATCATCATCATCATCTGATCATGATATCATCATCATCATCTCATCATGATATCATCATCATCATCATCATCATCATCATCATCTCATCATAATATCATCATCATCATCTCATCATGATATAATCATCATCTCATCATGATATCATCATCATCTCATCATAATATCATCATCATCATCTCATCATGATATAATCATCATCTCATCATGATATCATCATCATCTCATCATGATATCATCATCATCTCATCATGATATCATCATCTCATCATGATATCATCATCATCATCATCATCTCATCATGATATCATCATCATCATCATCTCATCATGATATCATCATCATCTCATCATGATATCATCATCATCATCATCATCATCTCATCATGATATCATCATCATCATCATCTCATCATGATATCATCATCATCATCTCATCATGATATCATCATCATCATCATCATCTCATCATGATATCATCATCATCATCATCATCTCATCATAATATCATCATCATCTCATCATAATATCATCATCATCTCATCATGATATCATCATCATCATATCATCATCATCATCATCATCTCATCATGATATCATCATCATCATCATTTCATCATGATATCATCATCATCATGACATCATCATCAGCATCATCATCATCATCTCATCATGATATCATCATCATGATATCATCATCATCATCATCTCATCATGATATCATCATCATCATCTCATCATGATATCATCATGATATCATCATCATATCATCATGATATCATCATGATATCATCATTATCATCTCATCATGATATCATCATCATCATCATCATCATCTCATCATGATATCATCATCATCATCATCATCATCATCATCATCATCATCATCATATCATCATGATATCATCATCATCTCATCATGATATCATCATCATCATCATCATCATCTCATCATGATATCATCATCATCATCATCATTTCATCATGATATCATCATCATCATCATCATCTCATCATGATATCATCAGCATCATCTCATCATGATATCATCATCATCATCTCATCATGATATCATCAGCATCATCATCATCATCATCTCATCATGATATCATCATCATCATCATCATCATCATCATCTCATCATGATATCATCATCATCATCATAATCTCATCATTATATCATCATCATCATCTCATCATGATATCATCATCATGATATCATCATCATCATCATCTCATCATCATCATCATCTCATCATAATATCATCATCATCATCTCATCATGATATCATCATCATCATCATCTCATCATGATATCATCATCATCATCTCATCATGTTATCATCATCATCATCATCATCATCATCATCATCTCATCATGATATCATCATCATCATCATCATCTCATCATCATCATCATCTCATCATAATATCATCATCATCATCTCATCATGATATCATCATCATCATCTCATCATGATATCATCATCATCATCTCATCATGTTATCATCATCATCATCATCATCATCATCATCATCTCATCATGATATCATCATCATCATCATCATCATCTCATCATGATATCATCATCATGATATCATCATCATCATCATCTCATCATGATATCATCATCATCATCTCATCATGATATCATCATCATGATATCATCATCATTATCATCATCATCTCATCATGATATCATGATATCATCATCATCATCATCTCATCATGATATCATCATCATCTCATCATGATATCATCAGCATCATCATCATCATCATCATCTCATCATGATATCATCATCATGATATCATCATCATTATCATCATCATCTCATCATGATATCATGATATCATCATCATCATCATCTCATCATGATATCATCATCATCTCATCATGATATCATCAGCATCATCATCATCATCATCATCTCATCATGATATCATCATCATCTCATCATGATATCATCAGCAGCATCATCATCATCATCATCTCATCATGATATCATCATCATCATCATCATCATCTCATCTCATCATGATATCATCATCATCATCTCATCATGATATCATCATCATCATCATCATCTCATCATGATATCATCATCATCATCATCATCATCATCTCATCATTATATCATCATCATCATCTCATCATGATATCATCATCATGATATCATCATCATCAACATCATCTCATCATGATATCATCATCATCATCTCATCATGATATCATCATCATCATCATCATCTCATCATCATCATCATCATCTCATCATAATATCATCATCATCATCTCATCATGATATCATCATCATCTCATCATGATATCATCATCATCATCTCATCATGTTATCATCATCATCTCATCATGATATCATCATCATCATCATCATCATCATCATCATCATCATCATCATCATCATCTCATCATGATATCATCATCATCATCATCTCATCATGATATCATCATCATCATCTCATCATGATATCATCATCATCATCATCATCATCATAATCATCATCATCATCATCATCATCATCATCTCATCATGATATCATCATCATCTCATCATGATATCATCATCATGATATCATATTCATCACCTCATCATATCATCATCATGATATCATCATCATCATCATCATCATCATCTCATCATGATATCATCATCATGATATCATCATCATGATATCATCAGCATCATCATCATCATCATCTCATCATGATATCATCATCATCATCTCATCATGATATCATCTTCATGATATCATCATCATGATATCATCAGCATCATCATCATCTCATCATGATATCATCATCATCATCATCTCATCATGATATCATCATCATCTCATCATGATATCATCAGCATCATCATCATCATCATCATCTCATCATGATATCATCATCATCTCATCATGATATCATCAGCATCATCATCATCATCTCATCATGATATCATCATCATCATCATCATCATCATCATCATCATCTCATCATGATATCATCATCATCATCATCATGATATCATCATCATGACATCATCATCAGCACCATCATCTCATCATGATATCATCATCATGATATCATCATCATCATCTCATCATGATATCATCATCATCATCTCATCATGATATCATCATCATCATCATCATCAGCATCATCATCTCATCATGATATCATCATCATGATATCATCATCATCTCATCATGATATCATCATCATCATCTCATCATGATATCATCATCATCATCATCTCATCATGATATCATCATCATCATCATCATCATCTCATCATTATATCATCATCATCTCATCATCATCTCATCATGATATCATCATCATCATCTCATCATGATATCATCATCATCATCATCATCAGCATCATCATCTCATCATGATATCATCATCATGATATCATCATCATCATCTCATCATGATATCATCATCATCATCTCATCATGATATCATCATCATCATCATCTCATCATGATATCATCATCATCATCATCATCATCATCTCATCATTATATCATCATCATCTCATCATCATCTCATCATGATATCATCATCATCATCTCATCATGATATCATCATCATCTCATCATGATATCATCATCATCATCATCTCATCATGATATCATCATCATCATCTCATCATGATATCATCATCATGATATCATCATCATTATCATCATCATCTCATCATGATATCATCATCATGATATCATCATCATTATCATCATCATCTCATCATGATATCATCATCATGATATCATCATCATGATATCATCATCATCATCATCATCATCTCATCATGATATCATCATCATCATCGCATCATGATATCATCATCATGATATCATCATCATTATCATCATCATCTCATCATGATATCATCATCATGATGTCATCATCATCATCTTCATCTCATCATGATATCATCATCATCTCATCATGATATCATCAGCATCATCATCATCATCTCATCATGATATCATCATCATCTCATCATGATATCATCAGCATCATCATCATCATCTCATCATGATATCATCATCATCATCATCATGATATCATCATCATGACATCATCATCAGCATTATAATCTCATCATGATATCATCATCATGATATCATCATCATCATCTCATCATGATATCATCATCATCATCATCTCATCATGATATCATCATCATCATCATCATCAACATCATCTCATCATGATATCATCATCATCATCATCATCATCTCATCATTATATCATCATCATCTCATCATGATATCATCATCGTATCATCATCATCTCATCATGATATCATCATCATCAGCTCATCATGATATCATCATCATCATCATCATCTCATCATAATATCATCATCATCTCATCATGATATCATCATCATCATCTCATCATGATATCATCATCATCTCATCATGATATCATCATCTCATCATGATATCATCATCATCATCATCTCATCATAATATCATCATCATCTCATCATGATATCATCATCATCATCTCATCATGATATCATCATCATCTCATCATGATATCATCATCTCATCATGATATCATCATCATCATCATCATCATCATCATCATCATCATCTCATCATGATATCATCATCATCATCTCATCATGATATCATCATCATCATCATCATCATCTCATCATGATATCATCATCATCTCATCATGATATCATCATCATTATCATCATCTCATCATGATATCATCATCATCATCATCATCATCATCATCATCATCTCATCATGATATCATCATCATGACATCATCATCATGACATCATCATCAGCATTATAATCTCATCATGATATCATCATCATGATATCATCATCATCATCTCATCATGATATCATCATCATCATCTCATCATGATATCATCATCATCATCTCATCATGATATCATCATCATCATCATCATCATCATCTCATCATGATATCATCATCATCATCATCATCATCTCATCATGATATCATCATCATATCATCATCTCATCATGATATCATCATCATCATCTCATCATGATATCATCATCATCATCATCATCATCTCATCATAATATCATCATCATCTCATCATGATATCATCATCATCATCATCATCATCTCATCATGATATCATCATCATCTCATCATGATATCATCATCTCATCATGATATCATCATCATCATCATCATCATCTCATCATGATATCATCATCATCATCATCATCATCATCATCATCTCATCATGATATCATCATCATCATCATCATCATCTCATCATGATATCATCATCATCTCATCATGATATCATCATCATCATCATCATCTCATCATGATATCATCATCATCATCATCATCATCATCATCATCATCATCATCATCATCTCATCATGATATCATCATCATGACATCATCATCAGCATCATCATCTCATCATGATATCATCATCATGATATCATCATCATGATATCATCATCATCATCTCATCATGATATCATCATCTCATCATGATATCATCATCATCATCATCATCATCATCATCTCATCATGATATCATCATCATCATCATCTCATCATGATATCATCATCATCATCATCATCATCATCTCATCATGATATCATCATCATCTCATCATGATATCATCATCATTATCATCATCTCATCATGATATCATCATCATCATCATCATCATCTCATCATGATATCATCATCATGACATCATCATCAGCATCATCATCTCATCATGATATCATCATCATGATATCATCATCATGATATCATCATCATCATCTCATCATGATATCATCATCATCATCATCTCATCATGATATCATCATCATCATCATCAACATCATCATCATCATCATCATCTCATCATGATATCATCATCATCATCATCATCATCATCATCATCATCTCATCATTATATCATCATCATCTCATCATGATATCATCATCATGATATCATCATCATCATCATCTCATCATGATATCATCAGCATCATCATCATCATCATCATCATCATCTCATCATGATATCATCATCATCATCATCATCATCATCTCATCATAATATCATCATCATCATCATCTCATCATCATCATCATCATCATCATCTCATCATGATATCATCATCATCATCATCTCATCATGTTATCATCATCATCATCATCATCTCATCATGATATCATCATCATCATCATCTCATCATGTTATCATCATCATCATCATCATCATCATCATCATCATCATCATCATCATCTCATCATGATATCATCATCATCTCATCATGATATCATCATCATCATCATCTCATCATCATCATCATCATCATCATCATCTCATCATGATATCATCATCATCATCATCTCATCATGTTATCATCATCATCATCATCATCATCATCATCATCATCATCTCATCATGATATCATCATCATCTCATCATGATATCATCATCATGATATCATATTCATCATCTCATCATATCATCATCATGATATCATCATCATCATCATCATCATCATCATCTCATCATGATATCATCATCATGATATCATCATCATCATCTCATCATGATATCATCATCATGATATCATCATCATCATCTCATCATGATATCATCATCATGATATCATCATCATGATATCATCAGCATCATCATCATCATCTCATCATGATATCATCATCATCATCATCTCATCATGATATCATCATCATCTCATCATGATATCATCAGCATCATCATCATCATCATCTCATCATGATATCATCATCATCTCATCATGATATCATCAGCATCATCATCATCATCTCATCATGATATCATCATCATCATCATCTCATCATGATATCATCATCATCTCATCATGATATCATCAGCATCATCATCATCATCATCTCATCATGATATCATCATCATCTCATCATGATATCATCAGCATCATCATCATCATCTCATCATGATATCATCATCATCATCTCATCATGATATCATCATCATCATCATCATCATCATCATCTCATCATGATATCATCATCATCATCATCATGATATCATCATCATGACATCATCATCAGCATCATCATCTCATCATGATATCATCATCATGATATCATCATCATCATCTCATCATGATATCATCATCTTCATCATCTCATCATGATATCATCATCATCATCTCATCATTATATCATCATCATCTCATCATGATATCATCATCTTGATATCATCATCATCATCATCTCATCATGATATCATCATCATCATCTCATCATGATATCATCATCATCATCATCATCATCATCATCATCTCATCATAATATCATCATCATCATCTCATCATGATATAATCATCATCTCATCATGATATCATCATCATCTCATCATGATATCATCATCATCTCATCATGATATCATCATCATCATATCATCATCATCATCATCTCATCATGATATCATCATCATCATCATTTCATCATGATATCATCATCATGACATCATCATCAGCATCATCATCATCATCTCATCATGATATCATCATCATGATATCATCATCATCATCATCTCATCATGATATCATCATCATCTCATCATGATATCATCATGATATCATCATCATCTCATCATGATATCATCATGATATCATCATCATCATCATCATCATCATATCATCATGATATCATCATCATCTCATCATGATATCATCATCATCATCATCATCATCTCATCATGATATCATCATCATCATCATCATTTCATCATGATATCATCATCATCATCATCATCATCATCATCATCTCATCATGATATCATCAGCATCATCATCATCATCATCATCATCATCATCATCATCATCATCTCATCATGATATCATCATCATCATCTCATCATGATATCATCATCATCATCTCATCATGATATCATCAGCATCATCATCATCATCATCATCTCATCATGATATCATCATCATCATCATCATCATCATCATCATCTCATCATGATATCATCATCATCATCATAATCTCATCATTATATCATCATCATCATCTCATCATGATATCATCATCATGATATCATCATCATCATCATCATCTCATCATCATCATCATCTCATCATAATATCATCATCATCATCTCATCATGATATCATCATCATCATCATCTCATCATGATATCATCATCATCATCTCATCATGTTATCATCATCATCATCATCATCATCATCATCATCATCTCATCATGATATCATCATCATCATCATCATCTCATCATGATATCATCATCATGATATCATCATCATCATCATCATCATCATCACCATCATCATCTCATCATGATATCATCATCATCATCTCATCATGATATCATCATCATGATATCATCATCATTATCATCATCATCTCATCATGATATCATGATATCATCATCATCATCATCTCATCATGATATCATCATCATCTCATCATGATATCATCAGCATCATCATCATCATCATCATCTCATCATGATATCATCATCATGATATCATCATCATTATCATCATCATCTCATCATGATATCATGATATCATCATCATCATCATCTCATCATGATATCATCATCATCTCATCATGATATCATCAGCATCATCATCATCATCATCATCTCATCATGATATCATCATCATCTCATCATGATATCATCAGCAGCATCATCATCATCATCATCTCATCATGATATCATCATCATCATCATCATCATCATCTCATCATGATATCATCATCATCATCATCTCATCATTATATCATCATCATCATCATCATGATATCATCATCTCATCATGATATCATCATCATCATATCATCATGATATCATCATCATCATCTCATCATGATATCATCATCATCTCATCATGATATCATCATCATCATCTCATCATGATATCATCATCATCATCTCATCATGATATCATCATCATCATCATCATCTCATCATGATATCATCATCATCATCATCATCTCATCATGATATCATCATCATCATCATCATCATCATCATCTCATCATTATATCATCATCATCATCTCATCATGATATCATCATCATGATATCATCATCATCATCATCATCATCATCTCATCATGATATCATCATCATCATCTCATCATGATATCATCATCATCATCATCATCATCATCTCATCATAATATCATCATCATCATCTCATCATGATATCATCATCATCATCTTATCATGATATCATCATCATCATCATCATCTCATCATGATATCATCATCATCATCATCATCATCTCATCATGATATCATCATCATCATCATCATGATATCATCATCATGACATCATCATCAGCATCATCATCTCATCATGATATCATCATCATGATATCATCATCATCATCTCATCATGATATCATCATCATCATCATCTCATCATGATATCATCATCATCATCATCATCTCATCATTATATCATCATCATCTCATCATGATATCATCATCTTGATATCATCATCATCATCTGATCATGATATCATCATCATCATCTCATCATGATATCATCATCATCATCTCATCATGATATAATCATCATCTCATCATGATATCATCATCATCTCATCATGATATCATCATCATCTCATCATGATATCATCATCTCATCATGATATCATCATCATCATCATCATCATCTCATCATGATATCATCATCATCATCATCTCATCATGATATCATTATCATCATCATCATCATCTCATCATGATATCATCATCATCATCATCTCATCATGATATCATCATCATCATCATCATCTCATCATGATATCATCATCATCATCTCATCATGATATCATCATCATCATCTCATCATGATATCATCATCATCATCTCATCATAATATCATCATCATCTCATCATAATATCATCATCATCTCATCATGATATCATCATCATCATATCATCATCATCATCATCTCATCATGATATCATCATCATCATCATTTCATCATGATATCATCATCATGACATCATCATCAGCATCATCATCATCTCATCATGATATCATCATCATGATATCATCATCATCATCATCTCATCATGATATCATCATCATCTCATCATGATATCATCATGATATCATCATCATCTCATCATGATATCATCATGATATCATCATTATCATCTCATCATGATATCATCATCATCATCATCATCTCATCATGATATCATCATCATCTCATCATGATATCATCATCTCATCATGATATCATCATCATCATCATCATCATCATCATCTCATCATGATATCATCATCATCATCATCATCATCATCATCTCATCATGATATCATCATCATCATCATCATCATCTCATCATGATATCATCATCATCTCATCATGATATCATCATCATCATCATCATCTCATCATGATATCATCATCATCATCATCATCATCATCATCATCATCATCATCATCATCATCTCATCATGATATCATCATCATGACATCATCATCAGCATCATCATCTCATCATGATATCATCATCATGATATCATCATCATGATATCATCATCATCATCTCATCATGATATCATCATCTCATCATGATATCATCATCATCATCATCATCATCATCTCATCATGATATCATCATCATCATCATCTCATCATGATATCATCATCATCATCATCATCATCATCATCTCATCATGATATCATCATCATCTCATCATGATATCATCATCATTATCATCATCTCATCATGATATCATCATCATCATCATCATCATCTCATCATGATATCATCATCATGACATCATCATCAGCATCATCATCTCATCATGATATCATCATCATGATATCATCATCATGATATCATCATCATCATCTCATCATGATATCATCATCATCATCATCTCATCATGATATCATCATCATCATCATCAACATCATCATCATCATCATCATCTCATCATGATATCATCATCATCATCATCATCATCATCATCATCATCATCTCATCATTATATCATCATCATCTCATCATGATATCATCATCATGATATCATCATCATCATCATCTCATCATGATATCATCAGCATCATCATCATCATCATCATCATCATCTCATCATGATATCATCATCATCATCATCATCTCATCATTATATCATCATCATCTCATCATGATATCATCATCTTGATATCATCATCATCATCATCTGATCATGATATCATCATCATCATCTCATCATGATATCATCATCATCATCATCATCATCATCATCATCATCATCTCATCATAATATCATCATCATCATCTCATCATGATATAATCATCATCTCATCATGATATCATCATCATCTCATCATAATATCATCATCATCATCTCATCATGATATAATCATCATCTCATCATGATATCATCATCATCTCATCATGATATCATCATCATCTCATCATGATATCATCATCTCATCATGATATCATCATCATCATCATCATCTCATCATGATATCATCATCATCATCATCTCATCATGATATCATCATCATCTCATCATGATATCATCATCATCATCATCATCATCTCATCATGATATCATCATCATCATCATCTCATCATGATATCATCATCATCATCTCATCATGATATCATCATCATCATCATCATCTCATCATGATATCATCATCATCATCATCATCTCATCATAATATCATCATCATCTCATCATAATATCATCATCATCTCATCATGATATCATCATCATCATATCATCATCATCATCATCATCTCATCATGATATCATCATCATCATCATTTCATCATGATATCATCATCATCATGACATCATCATCAGCATCATCATCATCATCTCATCATGATATCATCATCATGATATCATCATCATCATCATCTCATCATGATATCATCATCATCATCTCATCATGATATCATCATGATATCATCATCATCTCATCATGATATCATCATGATATCATCATCATCTCATCATGATATCATCATCATCATCATCATCATCTCATCATGATATCATCATCATCATCATCATCATCATCATCATCATCATCATCATATCATCATGATATCATCATCATCTCATCATGATATCATCATCATCATCATCATCATCTCATCATGATATCATCATCATCATCATCATTTCATCATGATATCATCATCATCATCATCATCTCATCATGATATCATCAGCATCATCTCATCATGATATCATCATCATCATCTCATCATGATATCATCAGCATCATCATCATCATCATCTCATCATGATATCATCATCATCATCATCATCATCTCATCATGATATCATCATCATCATCATAATCTCATCATTATATCATCATCATCATCTCATCATGATATCATCATCATGATATCATCATCATCATCATCTCATCATCATCATCATCTCATCATAATATCATCATCATCATCTCATCATGATATCATCATCATCATCATCTCATCATGATATCATCATCATCATCTCATCATGTTATCATCATCATCATCATCATCATCATCATCTCATCATGATATCATCATCATCATCATCATCTCATCATCATCATCATCTCATCATAATATCATCATCATCATCTCATCATGATATCATCATCATCATCATCTCATCATGATATCATCATCATCATCTCATCATGTTATCATCATCATCATCATCATCATCATCATCATCATCATCATCATCTCATCATGATATCATCATCATCATCATCATCATCTCATCATGATATCATCATCATGATATCATCATCATCATCATCTCATCATGATATCATCATCATCATCATCATCATCTCATCATGATATCATCATCATCATCATCATTTCATCATGATATCATCATCATCATCATCATCATCATCATCTCATCATGATATCATCAGCATCATCTCATCATGATATCATCATCATCATCTCATCATGATATCATCAGCATCATCATCATCATCATCTCATCATGATATCATCATCATCATCGTCATCATCTCATCATGATATCATCATCATCATCATAATCTCATCATTATATCATCATCATCATCTCATCATGATATCATCATCATGATATCATCATCATCATCATCTCATCATCATCATCATCTCATCATAATATCATCATCATCATCTCATCATGATATCATCATCATCATCATCATCTCATCATGATATCATCATCATCATCTCATCATGTTATCATCAGCATCATCATCATCATCATCATCTCATCATGATATCATCATCATTATCATCATCATCTCATCATGATATCATGATATCATCATCATCATCATCTCATCATGATATCATCATCATCTCATCATGATATCATCAGCATCATCATCATCATCATCTCATCATGATATCATCATCATCTCATCATGATATCATCAGCAGCATCATCATCATCATCATCTCATCATGATATCATCATCATCATCATCATCTCATCATGATATCATCATCATCATCATCTCATCATTATATCATCATCATCATCATCATGATATCATCATCTCATCATGATATCATCATCATCATCTCATCATGATATCATCATTATCTCATCATGATATCATCATCATCATCTCATCATGATATCATCATCATCATCTCATCATGATATCATCATCATCATCTCATCATGATATCATCATCATCATCATCATCATCTCATCATGATATTATCATCATCATCATCATCATCATCTCATCATGATATCATCATCATCATCATCATCATCATCATCATCATCTCATCATTATATCATCATCATCATCTCATCATGATATCATCATCATGATATCATCATCATCATCATCTCATCATGATATCATCATCATCATCTCATCATGATATCATCATCATCATCATCATCTCATCATCATCATCATCTTATCATAATATCATCATCATCATCTCATCATGATATCATCATCATCATCTCATCATGATATCATCATCATCATCATCATCTCATCATGATATCATCATCATCATCATCTCATCATGATATCATCATCATCATCATCATGATATCATCATCATGACATCATCATCAGCATCATCATCTCATCATGATATCATCATCATGATATCATCATCATCATCTCATCATGATATCATCATAATCATCATCTCATCATGATATCATCATCATCATCATCATCTCATCATTATATCATCATCATCTCATCATGATATCATCATCTTGATATCATCATCATCATCATCTGATCATGATATCATCATCATCATCTCATCATGATATCATCATCATCATCATCATCATCATCATCATCTCATCATAATATCATCATCATCTCATCATGATATAATCATCATCTCATCATGATATCATCATCATCTCATCATAATATCATCATCATCATCTCATCATGATATAATCATCATCTCATCATGATATCATCATCATCTCATCATGATATCATCATCATCTCATCATGATATCATCATCTCATCATGATATCATCATCATCATCATCATCATCTCATCATGATATCATCATCATCTCATCATGATATCATCATCATCATCATCATCATCATCTCATCATGATATCATCATCATCATCATCTCATCATGATATCATCATCATCATCTCATCATGATATCATCATCATCATCATCATCTCATCATGATATCATCATCATCATCATCATCTCATCATAATATCATCATCATCTCATCATAATATCATCATCATCTCATCATGATATCATCATCATCATATCATCATCATCATCATCATCTCATCATGATATCATCATCATCATCATTTCATCATGATATCATCATCATCATGACATCATCATCAGCATCATCATCATCATCTCATCATGATATCATCATCATGATATCATCATCATCATCATCTCATCATGATATCATCATCATCATCTCATCATGATATCATCATGATATCATCATCATCTCATCATGATATCATCATGATATCATCATTATCATCTCATCATGATATCATCATCATCATCATCTCATCATGATATCATCATCATCATCATCATCATCATCATCATCATCATCATCATCATCATATCATCATGATATCATCATCATCTCATCATGATATCATCATCATCATCATCATCATCTCATCATGATATCATCATCATCATCATCATTTCATCATGATATCATCATCATCATCATCATCATCTCATCATGATATCATCAGCATCATCTCATCATGATATCATCATCATCATCTCATCATGATATCATCAGCATCATCATCATCATCATCTCATCATGATATCATCATCATCATCATCATCATCTCATCATGATATCATCATCATCATCATAATCTCATCATTATATCATCATCATCATCTCATCATGATATCATCATCATGATATCATCATCATCATCATCTCATCATCATCATCATCTCATCATAATATCATCATCATCATCTCATCATGATATCATCATCATCATCATCTCATCATGATATCATCATCATCATCTCATCATGTTATCATCATCATCATCATCATCATCATCATCATCATCTCATCTTGATATCATCATCATCATCATCATCTCATCATCATCATCATCTCATCATAATATCATCATCATCATCTCATCATGATATCATCATCATCATCATCTCATCATGATATCATCATCATCATCTCATCATGTTATCATCATCATCATCATCATCATCATCATCATCATCTCATCATGATATCATCATCATCATCATCATCATCTCATCATGATATCATCATCATGATATCATCATCATCATCATCTCATCATGATATCATCATCATCATCTCATCATGATATCATCATCATGATATCATCATCATTATCATCATCATCTCATCATGATATCATGATATCATCATCATCATCATCTCATCATGATATCATCATCATCTCATCATGATATCATCAGCATCATCATCATCATCATCATCTCATCATGATATCATCATCATGATATCATCATCATTATCATCATCATCTCATCATGATATCATGATATCATCATCATCATCATCTCATCATGATATCATCATCATCTCATCATGATATCATCAGCATCATCATCATCATCATCATCTCATCATGATATCATCATCATCTCATCATGATATCATCAGCAGCATCATCATCATCATCATCTCATCATGATATCATCATCATCATCATCATCATCTCATCATGATATCATCATCATCATCATCTCATCATTATATCATCATCATCATCATCATCATGATATCATCATCTCATCATGATATCATCATCATCATCTCATCATGATATCATCATCATCATCTCATCATGATATCATCATCATCTCATCATGATATCATCATCATCATCTCATCATGATATCATCATCATCATCTCATCATGATATCATCATCATCATCTCATCATGATATCATCATCATCATCATCATCTCATCATGATATCATCATCATCATCATCATCTCATCATGATATCATCATCATCATCATCATCATCATCATCATCATCATCTCATCATTATATCATCATCATCATCTCATCATGATATCATCATCATGATATCATCATCATCATCATCATCTCATCATGATATCATCATCATCATCTCATCATGATATCATCATCATCATCATCATCTCATCATCATCATCATCATCTCATCATAATATCATCATCATCATCTCATCATGATATCATCATCATCTCATCATGATATCATCATCATCATCTCATCATGTTATCATCATCATCATCTCATCATGATATCATCATCATCATCATCATCATCATCATCATCATCATCATCATCATCATCATCTCATCATGATATCATCATCATCATCATCTCATCATGATATCATCATCATCATCTCATCATGATATCATCATCATCATCATCATCATAATCATCATCATCATCATCATCATCATCATCATCATCTCATCATGATATCATCATCATCTCATCATGATATCATCATCATGATATCATATTCATCACCTCATCATATCATCATCATGATATCATCATCATCATCATCATCATCATCATCTCATCATGATATCATCATCATGATATCATCATCATGATATCATCAGCATCATCATCATCATCATCTCATCATGATATCATCATCATCATCTCATCATGATATCATCTTCATGATATCATCATCATGATATCATCAGCATCATCATCATCTCATCATGATATCATCATCATCATCATCTCATCATGATATCATCATCATCTCATCATGATATCATCAGCATCATCATCATCATCATCATCTCATCATGATATCATCATCATCTCATCATGATATCATCAGCATCATCATCATCATCTCATCATGATATCATCATCATCATCATCATCATCATCATCTCATCATGATATCATCATCATCATCATCATGATATCATCATCATGACATCATCATCAGCACCATCATCTCATCATGATATCATCATCATGATATCATCATCATCATCTCATCATGATATCATCATCATCATCTCATCATGATATCATCATCATCATCATCATCAGCATCATCATCTCATCATGATATCATCATCATCTCATCATGATATCATCATCATCATCTCATCATGATATCATCATCATCATCATCTCATCATGATATCATCATCATCATCATCATCATCTCATCATTATATCATCATCATCTCATCATCATCTCATCATGATATCATCATCATCATCTCATCATGATATCATCATCATCATCATCATCAGCATCATCATCTCATCATGATATCATCATCATGATATCATCATCATCATCTCATCATGATATCATCATCATCATCTCATCATGATATCATCATCATCATCATCTCATCATGATATCATCATCATCATCATCATCATCTCATCATTATATCATCATCATCTCATCATCATCTCATCATGATATCATCATCATCATCTCATCATGATATCATCATCATCTCATCATGATATCATCATCATCATCATCTCATCATGATATCATCATCATCATCTCATCATGATATCATCATCATGATATCATCATCATTATCATCATCATCTCATCATGATATCATCATCATGATATCATCATCATTATCATCATCATCTCATCATGATATCATCATCATGATATCATCATCATGATATCATCATCATCATCATCATCATCGCATCATGATATCATCATCATGATATCATCATCATTATCATCATCATCTCATCATGATATCATCATCATGATGTCATCATCATCATCTTCATCTCATCATGATATCATCATCATCTCATCATGATATCATCAGCATCATCATCATCATCTCATCATGATATCATCATCATCTCATCATGATATCATCAGCATCATTATCATCATCTCATCATGATATCATCATCATCATCATCATGATATCATCATCATGACATCATCATCAGCATTATAATCTCATCATGATATCATCATCATGATATCATCATCATCATCTCATCATGATATCATCATCATCATCATCTCATCATGATATCATCATCATCATCATCATCAACATCATCTCATCATGATATCATCATCATCATCATCATCATCTCATCATTATATCATCATCATCTCATCATGATATCATCATCGTATCATCATCATCTCATCATGATATCATCATCATCAGCTCATCATGATATCATCATCATCATCATCATCTCATCATAATATCATCATCATCTCATCATGATATCATCATCATCATCTCATCATGATATCATCATCATCTCATCATGATATCATCATCTCATCATGATATCATCATCATCATCATCTCATCATAATATCATCATCATCTCATCATGATATCATCATCATCATCTCATCATGATATCATCATCATCTCATCATGATATCATCATCTCATCATGATATCATCATCATCATCATCATCATCATCATCATCTCATCATGATATCATCATCATCATCTCATCATGATATCATCATCATCATCATCATCATCTCATCATGATATCATCATCATCTCATCATGATATCATCATCATTATCATCATCTCATCATGATATCATCATCATCATCATCATCATCATCATCATCTCATCATGATATCATCATCATGACATCATCATCATGACATCATCATCAGCATTATAATCTCATCATGATATCATCATCATGATATCATCATCATCATCTCATCATGATATCATCATCATCATCTCATCATGATATCATCATCATCATCATCATCATCATCATCATCATCTCATCATGATATCATCATCATCATCTCATCATGATATCATCATCATCATCATCATCTCATCATGATATCATCATCATCATCATCTCATCATGATATCATCATCATCATCATCATGATATCATCATCATGATATCATCATCATGACATCATCATCAGCATCATCATCTCATCATGATATCATCATCATGATATCATCATCATCATCTCATCATGATATCATCATCATCATCATCTCATCATGATATCATCATCATCATCATCATCTCATCATTATATCATCATCATCTCATCATGATATCATCATCTTGATATCATCATCATCATCATCTGATCATGATATCATCATCATCATCATCTCATCATGATATCATCATCATCATCATCATCATCATCATCATCATCTCATCATAATATCATCATCATCATCTCATCATGATATAATCATCATCTCATCATGATATCATCATCATCTCATCATAATATCATCATCATCATCTCATCATGATATAATCATCATCTCATCATGATATCATCATCATCTCATCATGATATCATCATCATCTCATCATGATATCATCATCTCATCATGATATCATCATCATCATCATCATCTCATCATGATATCATCATCATCATCATCTCATCATGATATCATCATCATCTCATCATGATATCATCATCATCATCATCATCATCTCATCATGATATCATCATCATCATCATCTCATCATGATATCATCATCATCATCTCATCATGATATCATCATCATCATCATCATCTCATCATGATATCATCATCATCATCTCATCATAATATCATCATCATCTCATCATAATATCATCATCATCTCATCATGATATCATCATCATCATATCATCATCATCATCATCATCTCATCATGATATCATCATCATCATCATTTCATCATGATATCATCATCATCATGACATCATCATCAGCATCATCATCATCATCTCATCATGATATCATCATCATGATATCATCATCATCATCATCTCATCATGATATCATCATCATCATCTCATCATGATATCATCATGATATCATCATCATCTCATCATGATATCATCATGATATCATCATTATCATCTCATCATGATATCATCATCATCATCATCATCATCTCATCATGATATCATCATCATCATCATCATCATCATCATCATCATATCATCATGATATCATCATCATCTCATCATGATATCATCATCATCATCATCATCATCATCTCATCATGATATCATCATCATCATCATCATTTCATCATGATATCATCATCATCATCATCATCTCATCATGATATCATCAGCATCATCTCATCATGATATCATCATCATCATCTCATCATGATATCATCAGCATCATCATCATCATCATCTCATCATGATATCATCATCATCATCATCATCATCATCATCATCTCATCATGATATCATCATCATCATCATAATCTCATCATTATATCATCATCATCATCTCATCATGATATCATCATCATGATATCATCATCATCATCATCTCATCATCATCATCATCTCATCATAATATCATCATCATCATCTCATCATGATATCATCATCATCATCATCTCATCATGATATCATCATCATCATCTCATCATGTTATCATCATCATCATCATCATCATCATCATCTCATCATGATATCATCATCATCATCATCATCTCATCATCATCATCATCTCATCATAATATCATCATCATCATCTCATCATGATATCATCATCATCATCTCATCATGATATCATCATCATCATCTCATCATGTTATCATCATCATCATCATCATCATCATCATCATCATCATCATCATCTCATCATGATATCATCATCATCATCATCATCATCTCATCATGATATCATCATCATGATATCATCATCATCATCATCTCATCATGATATCATCATCATCATCTCATCATGATATCATCATCATGATATCATCATCATTATCATCATCATCTCATCATGATATCATGATATCATCATCATCATCATCTCATCATGATATCATCATCATCTCATCATGATATCATCAGCATCATCATCATCATCATCATCTCATCATGATATCATCATCATGATATCATCATCATTATCATCATCATCTCATCATGATATCATGATATCATCATCATCATCATCTCATCATGATATCATCATCATCTCATCATGATATCATCAGCATCATCATCATCATCATCATCTCATCATGATATCATCATCATCTCATCATGATATCATCAGCAGCATCATCATCATCATCATCTCATCATGATATCATCATCATCATCATCATCATCTCATCATGATATCATCATCATCATCATCTCATCATTATATCATCATCATCATCATCATGATATCATCATCTCATCATGATATCATCATCATCATCTCATCATGATATCATCATCATCATCTCATCATGATATCATCATCATCTCATCATGATATCATCATCATCATCTCATCATGATATCATCATCATCATCTCATCATGATATCATCATCATCATCTCATCATGATATCATCATCATCATCATCATCTCATCATGATATCATCATCATCATCATCATCATCATCTCATCATTATATCATCATCATCATCTCATCATGATATCATCATCATGATATCATCATCATCAACATCATCTCATCATGATATCATCATCATCATCTCATCATGATATCATCATCATCATCATCATCTCATCATCATCATCATCATCTCATCATAATATCATCATCATCATCTCATCATGATATCATCATCATCTCATCATGATATCATCATCATCATCTCATCATGTTATCATCATCATCTCATCATGATATCATCATCATCATCATCATCATCATCATCTCATCATGATATCATCATCATCATCATCTCATCATGATATCATCATCATCATCTCATCATGATATCATCATCATCATCATCATCATCATAATCATCATCATCATCATCATCATCATCATCATCATCATCTCATCATGATATCATCATCATCTCATCATGATATCATCATCATGATATCATATTCATCACCTCATCATATCATCATCATGATATCATCATCATCATCATCATCATCATCTCATCATGATATCATCATCATGATATCATCATCATGATATCATCAGCATCATCATCATCATCATCTCATCATGATATCATCATCATCATCTCATCATGATATCATCTTCATGATATCATCATCATGATATCATCAGCATCATCATCATCTCATCATGATATCATCATCATCATCATCTCATCATGATATCATCATCATCTCATCATGATATCATCAGCATCATCATCATCATCATCATCTCATCATGATATCATCATCATCTCATCATGATATCATCAGCATCATCATCATCATCTCATCATGATATCATCATCATCATCATCATCATCATCATCATCTCATCATGATATCATCATCATCATCATCATGATATCATCATCATGACATCATCATCAGCACCATCATCTCATCATGATATCATCATCATGATATCATCATCATCATCTCATCATGATATCATCATCATCATCTCATCATGATATCATCATCATCATCATCATCAGCATCATCATCTCATCATGATATCATCATCATGATATCATCATCATCTCATCATGATATCATCATCATCATCTCATCATGATATCATCATCATCATCATCTCATCATGATATCATCATCATCATCATCATCATCTCATCATTATATCATCATCATCTCATCATCATCTCATCATGATATCATCATCATCATCTCATCATGATATCATCATCATCATCATCATCATCAGCATCATCATCTCATCATGATATCATCATCATGATATCATCATCATCATCTCATCATGATATCATCATCATCATCTCATCATGATATCATCATCATCATCATCTCATCATGATATCATCATCATCATCATCATCATCATCTCATCATTATATCATCATCATCTCATCATCATCTCATCATGATATCATCATCATCATCTCATCATGATATCATCATCATCTCATCATGATATCATCATCATCATCATCTCATCATGATATCATCATCATCATCTCATCATTATATCATCATCATGATATCATCATCATTATCATCATCATCTCATCATGATATCATCATCATGATATCATCATCATTATCATCATCATCTCATCATGATATCATCATCATGATATCATCATCATGATATCATCATCATCATCATCATCATCTCATCATGATATCATCATCATCATCGCATCATGATATCATCATCATGATATCATCATCATTATCATCATCATCTCATCATGATATCATCATCATGATGTCATCATCATCATCTTCATCTCATCATGATATCATCATCATCTCATCATGATATCATCAGCATCATCATCATCATCTCATCATGATATCATCATCATCTCATCATGATATCATCAGCATCATCATCATCATCTCATCATTATATCATCATCATCTCATCATGATATCATCATCGTATCATCATCATCTCATCATGATATCATCATCATCAGCTCATCATGATATCATCATCATCATCATCATCTCATCATAATATCATCATCATCTCATCATGATATCATCATCATCATCTCATCATGATATCATCATCATCTCATCATGATATCATCATCTCATCATGATATCATCATCATCATCATCTCATCATAATATCATCATCATCTCATCATGATATCATCATCATCATCTCATCATGATATCATCATCATCTCATCATGATATCATCATCTCATCATGATATCATCATCATCATCATCATCATCATCATCATCATCTCATCATGATATCATCATCATCATCTCATCATGATATCATCATCATCATCATCATCATCTCATCATGATATCATCATCATCTCATCATGATATCATCATCATTATCATCATCTCATCATGATATCATCATCATCATCATCATCATCATCATCATCTCATCATGATATCATCATCATGACATCATCATCATGACATCATCATCAGCATTATAATCTCATCATGATATCATCATCATGATATCATCATCATCATCTCATCATGATATCATCATCATCATCTCATCATGATATCATCATCATCATCTCATCATGATATCATCATCATCATCATCATCATCATCTCATCATGATATCATCATCATCATCATCATCATCTCATCATGATATCATCATCATATCATCATCTCATCATGATATCATCATCATCATCTCATCATGATATCATCATCATCATCATCATCATCTCATCATAATATCATCATCATCTCATCATGATATCATCATCATCATCATCATCATCATCTCATCATGATATCATCATCATCTCATCATGATATCATCATCTCATCATGATATCATCATCATCATCATCATCATCATCTCATCATGATATCATCATCATCATCATCATCATCATCATCATCTCATCATGATATCATCATCATCATCATCATCATCTCATCATGATATCATCATCATCTCATCATGATATCATCATCATCATCATCATCTCATCATGATATCATCATCATCATCATCATCATCATCATCATCATCATCATCATCATCATCATCATCTCATCATGATATCATCATCATGACATCATCATCAGCATCATCATCTCATCATGATATCATCATCATGATATCATCATCATGATATCATCATCATCATCTCATCATGATATCATCATCTCATCATGATATCATCATCATCATCATCATCATCATCATCTCATCATGATATCATCATCATCATCATCTCATCATGATATCATCATCATCATCATCATCATCTCATCATGATATCATCATCATCTCATCATGATATCATCATCATTATCATCATCTCATCATGATATCATCATCATCATCATCATCATCTCATCATGATATCATCATCATGACATCATCATCAGCATCATCATCTCATCATGATATCATCATCATGATATCATCATCATGATATCATCATCATCATCTCATCATGATATCATCATCATCATCATCTCATCATGATATCATCATCATCATCATCAACATCATCATCATCATCATCATCTCATCATGATATCATCATCATCATCATCATCATCATCATCATCATCATCTCATCATTATATCATCATCATCTCATCATGATATCATCATCATGATATCATCATCATCATCATCTCATCATGATATCATCAGCATCATCATCATCATCATCATCATCATCTCATCATGATATCATCATCATCATCATCATCATCATCATCATCTCATCATATCATCATCATCATCATCTCATCATTATATCATCATCATCATCATCATCATCATCATGATATCATCATCATGATATCATCATCTCATTATGATATCATCATCATCATCTCATCATGATATCATCATCACCATCATCTCATCATAATATCATCATCATCTCATCATGATATCATCATCATCATCTCATCATGATATCATCATCATCATCATCTCATCATGATATCATCATCATCTTATCGTCATGATATCATCATCATCATCTCATCATGATATCATCATCATCATCTCATCATGATATCATCATCATCATCATCTCATCATGATATCATCATCATCATCATCATCATCATCATCTCATCATTATATCATCATCATCATCTCATCATGATATCATCATCATCATCATCATCATCATCATCATCTCATCATTATATCATCATCATCATCTCATCATGATATCATCATCATCATCATCATCATCATCTCATCATAATATCATCATCATCATCATCTCATCATCATCATCATCATCATCATCTCATCATGATATCATCATCATCATCATCTCATCATGTTATCATCATCATCATCATCATCATCATCATCATCATCATCATCATCTCATCATGATATCATCATCATCTCATCATGATATCATCATCATCATCATCTCATCATCATCATCATCATCATCATCATCTCATCATGATATCATCATCATCATCATCTCATCATGTTATCATCATCATCATCATCATCATCATCATCATCATCATCATCATCATCTCATCATGATATCATCATCATCTCATCATGATATCATCATCATGATATCATATTCATCATCTCATCATATCATCATCATGATATCATCATCATCATCATCATCATCATCATCTCATCATGATATCATCATCATGATATCATCATCATCATCTCATCATGATATCATCATCATGATATCATCATCATCATCTCATCATGATATCATCATCATGATATCATCATCATGATATCATCAGCATCATCATCATCATCTCATCATGATATCATCATCATCATCATCTCATCATGATATCATCATCATCTCATCATGATATCATCAGCATCATCATCATCATCATCTCATCATGATATCATCATCATCTCATCATGATATCATCAGCATCATCATCATCATCTCATCATGATATCATCATCATCATCATCTCATCATGATATCATCATCATCTCATCATGATATCATCAGCATCATCATCATCATCATCTCATCATGATATCATCATCATCTCATCATGATATCATCAGCATCATCATCATCATCTCATCATGATATCATCATCATCATCTCATCATGATATCATCATCATCATCATCATCATCATCATCTCATCATGATATCATCATCATCATCATCATGATATCATCATCATGACATCATCATCAGCATCATCATCTCATCATGATATCATCATCATGATATCATCATCATCATCTCATCATGATATCATCATCTTCATCATCTCATCATGATATCATCATCATCATCTCATCATTATATCATCATCATCTCATCATGATATCATCATCTTGATATCATCATCATCATCATCTCATCATGATATCATCATCATCATCTCATCATGATATCATCATCATCATCATCATCATCATCATCATCTCATCATAATATCATCATCATCATCTCATCATGATATAATCATCATCTCATCATGATATCATCATCATCTCATCATGATATCATCATCATCTCATCATGATATCATCATCATCATATCATCATCATCATCATCTCATCATGATATCATCATCATCATCATTTCATCATGATATCATCATCATGACATCATCATCAGCATCATCATCATCTCATCATGATATCATCATCATGATATCATCATCATCATCATCTCATCATGATATCATCATCATCTCATCATGATATCATCATGATATCATCATCATCTCATCATGATATCATCATGATATCATCATCATCATCATCATCATCATCATATCATCATGATATCATCATCATCTCATCATGATATCATCATCATCATCATCATCATCTCATCATGATATCATCATCATCATCATCATTTCATCATGATATCATCATCATCATCATCATCATCATCATCTCATCATGATATCATCAGCATCATCATCATCATCATCATCATCATCATCATCATCATCTCATCATGATATCATCATCATCATCTCATCATGATATCATCATCATCATCTCATCATGATATCATCAGCATCATCATCATCATCATCATCTCATCATGATATCATCATCATCATCATCATCATCATCATCATCTCATCATGATATCATCATCATCATCATAATCTCATCATTATATCATCATCATCATCTCATCATGATATCATCATCATGATATCATCATCATCATCATCATCTCATCATCATCATCATCTCATCATAATATCATCATCATCATCTCATCATGATATCATCATCATCATCATCTCATCATGATATCATCATAATCATCTCATCATGTTATCATCATCATCATCATCATCATCATCATCATCATCATCATCTCATCATGATATCATCATCATCATCATCATCTCATCATGATATCATCATCATGATATCATCATCATCATCATCATCATCACCATCATCATCTCATCATGATATCATCATCATCATCTCATCATGATATCATCATCATGATATCATCATCATTATCATCATCATCTCATCATGATATCATGATATCATCATCATCATCATCTCATCATGATATCATCATCATCTCATCATGATATCATCAGCATCATCATCATCATCATCATCTCATCATGATATCATCATCATGATATCATCATCATTATCATCATCATCTCATCATGATATCATGATATCATCATCATCATCATCTCATCATGATATCATCATCATCTCATCATGATATCATCAGCATCATCATCATCATCATCATCTCATCATGATATCATCATCATCTCATCATGATATCATCAGCAGCATCATCATCATCATCATCTCATCATGATATCATCATCATCATCATCATCATCATCTCATCATGATATCATCATCATCATCATCTCATCATTATATCATCATCATCATCATCATGATATCATCATCTCATCATGATATCATCATCATCATATCATCATGATATCATCATCATCATCTCATCATGATATCATCATCATCTCATCATGATATCATCATCATCATCTCATCATGATATCATCATCATCATCTCATCATGATATCATCATCATCATCATCATCTCATCATGATATCATCATCATCATCATCATCTCATCATGATATCATCATCATCATCATCATCATCATCATCTCATCATTATATCATCATCATCATCTCATCATGATATCATCATCATGATATCATCATCATCATCATCATCATCATCTCATCATGATATCATCATCATCATCTCATCATGATATCATCATCATCATCATCATCATCATCATCTCATCATAATATCATCATCATCATCTCATCATGATATCATCATCATCATCTTATCATGATATCATCATCATCATCATCATCTCATCATGATATCATCATCATCATCATCATCATCTCATCATGATATCATCATCATCATCATCATGATATCATCATCATGACATCATCATCAGCATCATCATCTCATCATGATATCATCATCATGATATCATCATCATGATATCATCATCATCATCTCATCATGATATCATCATCATCATCATCTCATCATGATATCATCATCATCATCATCATCTCATCATTATATCATCATCATCTCATCATGATATCATCATCTTGATATCATCATCATCATCTGATCATGATATCATCATCATCATCTCATCATGATATCATCATCATCATCTCATCATGATATAATCATCATCTCATCATGATATCATCATCATCTCATCATGATATCATCATCATCTCATCATGATATCATCATCTCATCATGATATCATCATCATCATCATCATCATCTCATCATGATATCATCATCATCATCATCTCATCATGATATCATCATCATCATCATCATCATCTCATCATGATATCATCATCATCATCATCTCATCATGATATCATCATCATCATCATCATCTCATCATGATATCATCATCATCATCTCATCATGATATCATCATCATCATCATCTCATCATGATATCATCATCATCATCATCATCTCATCATAATATCATCATCATCTCATCATAATATCATCATCATCTCATCATGATATCATCATCATCATATCATCATCATCATCATCTCATCATGATATCATCATCATCATCATTTCATCATGATATCATCATCATGACATCATCATCAGCATCATCATCATCTCATCATGATATCATCATCATGATATCATCATCATCATCATCTCATCATGATATCATCATCATCTCATCATGATATCATCATGATATCATCATCATCTCATCATGATATCATCATGATATCATCATTATCATCTCATCATGATATCATCATCATCATCATCATCTCATCATGATATCATCATCATCTCATCATGATATCATCATCTCATCATGATATCATCATCATCATCATCATCATCATCTCATCATGATATCATCATCATCATCATCATCATCATCATCTCATCATGATATCATCATCATCATCATCATCATCTCATCATGATATCATCATCATCTCATCATGATATCATCATCATCATCATCATCTCATCATGATATCATCATCATCATCATCATCATCATCATCATCATCATCATCATCATCTCATCATGATATCATCATCATGACATCATCATCAGCATCATCATCTCATCATGATATCATCATCATGATATCATCATCATGATATCATCATCATCATCTCATCATGATATCATCATCTCATCATGATATCATCATCATCATCATCATCATCATCTCATCATGATATCATCATCATCATCATCTCATCATGATATCATCATCATCATCATCATCATCATCATCTCATCATGATATCATCATCATCTCATCATGATATCATCATCATTATCATCATCTCATCATGATATCATCATCATCATCATCATCATCTCATCATGATATCATCATCATGACATCATCATCAGCATCATCATCTCATCATGATATCATCATCATGATATCATCATCATGATATCATCATCATCATCTCATCATGATATCATCATCATCATCATCTCATCATGATATCATCATCATCATCATCAACATCATCATCATCATCATCATCTCATCATGATATCATCATCATCATCATCATCATCATCATCATCATCATCTCATCATTATATCATCATCATCTCATCATGATATCATCATCATGATATCATCATCATCATCATCTCATCATGATATCATCAGCATCATCATCATCATCATCATCATCTCATCATGATATCATCATCATCATCATCATCTCATCATTATATCATCATCATCTCATCATGATATCATCATCTTGATATCATCATCATCATCATCTGATCATGATATCATCATCATCATCTCATCATGATATCATCATCATCATCATCATCATCATCATCTCATCATAATATCATCATCATCATCTCATCATGATATAATCATCATCTCATCATGATATCATCATCATCTCATCATAATATCATCATCATCATCTCATCATGATATAATCATCATCTCATCATGATATCATCATCATCTCATCATGATATCATCATCATCTCATCATGATATCATCATCTCATCATGATATCATCATCATCATCATCATCTCATCATGATATCATCATCATCATCATCTCATCATGATATCATCATCATCTCATCATGATATCATCATCATCATCATCATCATCTCATCATGATATCATCATCATCATCATCTCATCATGATATCATCATCATCATCTCATCATGATATCATCATCATCATCATCATCTCATCATGATATCATCATCATCATCATCATCTCATCATAATATCATCATCATCTCATCATAATATCATCATCATCTCATCATGATATCATCATCATCATATCATCATCATCATCATCATCTCATCATGATATCATCATCATCATCATTTCATCATGATATCATCATCATCATGACATCATCATCAGCATCATCATCATCATCTCATCATGATATCATCATCATGATATCATCATCATCATCATCTCATCATGATATCATCATCATCATCTCATCATGATATCATCATGATATCATCATCATCTCATCATGATATCATCATGATATCATCATTATCATCTCATCATGATATCATCATCATCATCATCATCATCTCATCATGATATCATCATCATCATCATCATCATCATCATCATCATCATCATCATCATATCATCATGATATCATCATCATCTCATCATGATATCATCATCATCATCATCATCATCTCATCATGATATCATCATCATCATCATCATCATTTCATCATGATATCATCATCATCATCATCATCTCATCATGATATCATCAGCATCATCTCATCATGATATCATCATCATCATCTCATCATGATATCATCAGCATCATCATCATCATCATCTCATCATGATATCATCATCATCATCATCATCATCTCATCATGATATCATCATCATCATCATAATCTCATCATTATATCATCATCATCATCTCATCATGATATCATCATCATGATATCATCATCATCATCATCTCATCATCATCATCATCTCATCATAATATCATCATCATCATCTCATCATGATATCATCATCATCATCATCTCATCATGATATCATCATCATCATCTCATCATGTTATCATCATCATCATCATCATCATCATCATCTCATCATGATATCATCATCATCATCATCATCTCATCATCATCATCATCTCATCATAATATCATCATCATCATCTCATCATGATATCATCATCATCATCATCTCATCATGATATCATCATCATCATCTCATCATGTTATCATCATCATCATCATCATCATCATCATCATCATCATCATCATCTCATCATGATATCATCATCATCATCATCATCATCTCATCATGATATCATCATCATGATATCATCATCATCATCATCTCATCATGATATCATCATCATCATCTCATCATGATATCATCATCATGATATCATCATCATTATCATCATCATCTCATCATGATATCATGATATCATCATCATCATCATCTCATCATGATATCATCATCATCTCATCATGATATCATCAGCATCATCATCATCATCATCATCTCATCATGATATCATCATCATGATATCATCATCATTATCATCATCATCTCATCATGATATCATGATATCATCATCATCATCATCTCATCATGATATCATCATCATCTCATCATGATATCATCAGCATCATCATCATCATCATCATCTCATCATGATATCATCATCATCTCATCATGATATCATCAGCAGCATCATCATCATCATCATCTCATCATGATATCATCATCATCATCATCATCATCTCATCATGATATCATCATCATCATCATCTCATCATTATATCATCATCATCATCATCATGATATCATCATCTCATCATGATATCATCATCATCATCTCATCATGATATCATCATCATCATCTCATCATGATATCATCATCATCTCATCATGATATCATAATCATCATCTCATCATGATATCATCATCATCATCTCATCATGATATCATCATCATCATCTCATCATGATATCATCATCATCATCATCATCTCATCATGATATCATCATCATCATCATCATCTCATCATGATATCATCATCATCATCATCATCATCATCATCTCATCATTATATCATCATCATCATCTCATCATGATATCATCATCATGATATCATCATCATCAACATCATCTCATCATGATATCATCATCATCATCTCATCATGATATCATCATCATCATCATCATCTCATCATCATCATCATCATCTCATCATAATATCATCATCATCATCTCATCATGATATCATCATCATCTCATCATGATATCATCATCATCATCTCATCATGTTATCATCATCATCTCATCATGATATCATCATCATCATCATCATCATCATCATCATCATCATCATCATCATCTCATCATGATATCATCATCATCATCATCTCATCATGATATCATCATCATCATCTCATCATGATATCATCATCATCATCATCATCATCATAATCATCATCATCATCATCATCATCATCATCATCTCATCATGATATCATCATCATCTCATCATGATATCATCATCATGATATCATATTCATCACCTCATCATATCGTCATCATGATATCATCATCATCATCATCATCATCATCTCATCATGATATCATCATCATGATATCATCATCATGATATCATCAGCATCATCATCATCATCATCTCATCATGATATCATCATCATCATCTCATCATGATATCATCTTCATGATATCATCATCATGATATCATCAGCATCATCATCATCTCATCATGATATCATCATCATCATCATCTCATCATGATATCATCATCATCTCATCATGATATCATCAGCATCATCATCATCATCATCATCTCATCATGATATCATCAGCATCTCATCATGATATCATCAGCATCATCATCATCATCTCATCATGATATCATCATCATCATCATCATCATCATCATCATCATCTCATCATGATATCATCATCATCATCATCATCATGATATCATCATCATGACATCATCATCAGCACCATCATCTCATCATGATATCATCATCATGATATCATCATCATCATCTCATCATGATATCATCATCATCATCTCATCATGATATCATCATCATCATCATCATCAGCATCATCATCTCATCATGATATCATCATCATGATATCATCATCATCTCATCATGATATCATCATCATCATCTCATCATGATATCATCATCATCATCATCTCATCATGATATCATCATCATCATCATCATCATCTCATCATTATATCATCATCATCTCATCATCATCTCATCATGATATCATCATCATCATCTCATCATGATATCATCATCATCATCATCATCAGCATCATCATCTCATCATGATATCATCATCATGATATCATCATCATCATCTCATCATGATATCATCATCATCATCTCATCATGATATCATCATCATCATCATCTCATCATGATATCATCATCATCATCATCATCATCTCATCATTATATCATCATCATCTCATCATCATCTCATCATGATATCATCATCATCATCTCATCATGATATCATCATCATCTCATCATGATATCATCATCATCATCATCTCATCATGATATCATCATCATCATCTCATCATGATATCATCATCATGATATCATCATCATTATCATCATCATCTCATCATGATATCATCATCATGATATCATCATCATTATCATCATCATCTCATCATGATATCATCATCATGATATCATCATCATGATATCATCATCATCATCATCATCATCTCATCATGATATCATCATCATCATCGCATCATGATATCATCATCATGATATCATCATCATTATCATCATCATCTCATCATGATATCATCATCATGATGTCATCATCATCATCTTCATCTCATCATGATATCATCATCATCTCATCATGATATCATCAGCATCATCATCATCATCTCATCATGATATCATCATCATCTCATCATGATATCATCAGCATCATCATCATCATCTCATCATGATATCATCATCATCATCATCATGATATCATCATCATGACATCATCATCAGCATTATAATCTCATCATGATATCATCATCATGATATCATCATCATCATCTCATCATGATATCATCATCATCATCATCTCATCATGATATCATCATCATCATCATCATCAACATCATCTCATCATGATATCATCATCATCATCATCATCATCTCATCATTATATCATCATCATCTCATCATGATATCATCATCGTATCATCATCATCTCATCATGATATCATCATCATCAGCTCATCATGATATCATCATCATCATCATCATCTCATCATAATATCATCATCATCATCTCATCATGATATCATCATCATCATCATCTCATCATGATATCATCATCATCATCATCATCAACATCATCTCATCATGATATCATCATCATCATCATCATCATCTCATCATTATATCATCATCATCTCATCATGATATCATCATCGTATCATCATCATCTCATCATGATATCATCATCATCAGCTCATCATGATATCATCATCATCATCATCATCTCATCATAATATCATCATCATCTCATCATGATATCATCATCATCATCTCATCATGATATCATCATCATCTCATCATGATATCATCATCTCATCATGATATCATCATCATCATCATCTCATCATAATATCATCATCATCTCATCATGATATCATCATCATCATCTCATCATGATATCATCATCATCTCATCATGATATCATCATCTCATCATGATATCATCATCATCATCATCATCATCATCATCATCATCATCTCATCATGATATCATCATCATCATCTCATCATGATATCATCATCATCATCATCATCATCTCATCATGATATCATCATCATCTCATCATGATATCATCATCATTATCATCATCTCATCATGATATCATCATCATCATCATCATCATCATCATCATCTCATCATGATATCATCATCATGACATCATCATCATGACATCATCATCAGCATTATAATCTCATCATGATATCATCATCATGATATCATCATCATCATCTCATCATGATATCATCATCATCATCTCATCATGATATCATCATCATCATCATCATCATCTCATCATGATATCATCATCATCATCATCATCATCTCATCATGATATCATCATCATCATCATCATCATCTCATCATGATATCATCATCATATCATCATCTCATCATGATATCATCATCATCATCTCATCATGATATCATCATCATCATCATCATCTCATCATAATATCATCATCATCTCATCATGATATCATCATCATCATCATCATCATCTCATCATGATATCATCATCATCTCATCATGATATCATCATCTCATCATGATATCATCATCATCATCATCATCATCATCTCATCATGATATCATCATCATCATCATCATCATCATCATCATCTCATCATGATATCATCATCATCATCATCATCATCTCATCATGATATCATCATCATCTCATCATGATATCATCATCATCATCATCATCTCATCATGATATCATCATCATCATCATCATCATCATCATCATCATCATCTCATCATGATATCATCATCATGACATCATCATCAGCATCATCATCTCATCATGATATCATCATCATGATATCATCATCATGATATCATCATCATCATCTCATCATGATATCATCATCTCATCATGATATCATCATCATCATCATCATCATCATCATCATCATCTCATCATGATATCATCATCATCATCATCTCATCATGATATCATCATCATCATCATCATCATCATCATCTCATCATGATATCATCATCATCTCATCATGATATCATCATCATTATCATCATCTCATCATGATATCATCATCATCATCATCATCATCTCATCATGATATCATCATCATGACATCATCATCAGCATCATCATCTCATCATGATATCATCATCATGATATCATCATCATGATATCATCATCATCATCTCATCATGATATCATCATCATCATCATCTCATCATGATATCATCATCATCATCATCAACATCATCATCATCATCATCATCTCATCATGATATCATCATCATCATCATCATCATCATCATCATCATCATCTCATCATTATATCATCATCATCTCATCATGATATCATCATCATGATATCATCATCATCATCATCTCATCATGATATCATCAGCATCATCATCATCATCATCATCATCATCTCATCATGATATCATCATCATCATCATCATCATCATCATCATCTCATCATATCATCATCATCATCATCTCATCATTATATCATCATCATCATCATCATCATCATCATGATATCATCATCATGATATCATCATCTCATTATGATATCATCATCATCATCTCATCATGATATCATCATCACCATCATCTCATCATAATATCATCATCATCTCATCATGATATCATCATCATCATCTCATCATGATATCATCATCATCATCATCTCATCATGATATCATCATCATCTTATCGTCATGATATCATCATCATCATCTCATCATGATATCATCATCATCATCTCATCATGATATCATCATCATCATCATCTCATCATGATATCATCATCATCATCATCATCATCATCTCATCATTATATCATCATCATCATCTCATCATGATATCATCATCATCATCATCATCATCATCTCATCATTATATCATCATCATCATCTCATCATGATATCATCATCATCATCATCATCATCATCTCATCATAATATCATCATCATCATCATCTCATCATCATCATCATCATCATCTCATCATGATATCATCATCATCATCATCTCATCATGTTATCATCATCATCATCATCATCATCATCATCATCATCATCATCTCATCATGATATCATCATCATCTCATCATGATATCATCATCATGATATCATATTCATCATCTCATCATATCATCATCATGATATCATCATCATCATCATCATCATCATCATCTCATCATGATATCATCATCATGATATCATCATCATCATCTCATCATGATATCATCATCATCATCTCATCATGATATCATCATCATGATATCATCATCATGATATCATCAGCATCATCATCATCATCTCATCATGATATCATCATCATCATCATCTCATCATGATATCATCATCATCTCATCATGATATCATCAGCATCATCATCATCATCATCTCATCATGATATCATCATCATCTCATCATGATATCATCAGCATCATCATCATCATCTCATCATGATATCATCATCATCATCATCTCATCATGATATCATCATCATCTCATCATGATATCATCAGCATCATCATCATCATCATCTCATCATGATATCATCATCATCTCATCATGATATCATCAGCATCATCATCATCATCTCATCATGATATCATCATCATCATCTCATCATGATATCATCATCATCATCATCATCATCATCTCATCATGATATCATCATCATCATCATCATGATATCATCATCATGACATCATCATCAGCATCATCATCTCATCATGATATCATCATCATGATATCATCATCATCATCTCATCATGATATCATCATCTTCATCATCTCATCATGATATCATCATCATCATCTCATCATTATATCATCATCATCTCATCATGATATCATCATCTTGATATCATCATCATCATCATCTCATCATGATATCATCATCATCATCTCATCATGATATCATCATCATCATCATCATCATCATCATCATCATCTCATCATAATATCATCATCATCATCTCATCATGATATAATCATCATCTCATCATGATATCATCATCATCTCATCATGATATCATCATCATCTCATCATGATATCATCATCATCATATCATCATCATCATCATCTCATCATGATATCATCATCATCATCATTTCATCATGATATCATCATCATGACATCATCATCAGCATCATCATCATCTCATCATGATATCATCATCATGATATCATCATCATCATCATCTCATCATGATATCATCATCATCTCATCATGATATCATCATGATATCATCATCATCTCATCATGATATCATCATGATATCATCATCATCATCATCATCATCATATCATCATGATATCATCATCATCTCATCATGATATCATCATCATCATCATCATCATCATCTCATCATGATATCATCATCATCATCATCATTTCATCATGATATCATCATCATCATCATCATCATCATCATCATCATCTCATCATGATATCATCAGCATCATCATCATCATCATCATCATCATCATCATCATCATCATCATCATCATCTCATCATGATATCATCATCATCATCTCATCATGATATCATCATCATCATCTCATCATGATATCATCAGCATCATCATCATCATCATCATCTCATCATGATATCATCATCATCATCATCATCATCATCATCATCTCATCATGATATCATCATCATCATCATAATCTCATCATTATATCATCATCATCATCTCATCATGATATCATCATCATGATATCATCATCATCATCATCATCTCATCATCATCATCATCTCATCATAATATCATCATCATCATCTCATCATGATATCATCATCATCATCATCTCATCATGATATCATCATCATCATCTCATCATGTTATCATCATCATCATCATCATCATCATCATCATCATCATCATCATCATCTCATCATGATATCATCATCATCATCATCATCTCATCATGATATCATCATCATGATATCATCATCATCATCATCATCATCACCATCATCATCTCATCATGATATCATCATCATCATCTCATCATGATATCATCATCATGATATCATCATCATTATCATCATCATCTCATCATGATATCATGATATCATCATCATCATCATCTCATCATGATATCATCATCATCTCATCATGATATCATCAGCATCATCATCATCATCATCATCTCATCATGATATCATCATCATGATATCATCATCATTATCATCATCATCTCATCATGATATCATGATATCATCATCATCATCATCTCATCATGATATCATCATCATCTCATCATGATATCATCAGCATCATCATCATCATCATCTCATCATGATATCATCATCATCTCATCATGATATCATCAGCAGCATCATCATCATCATCATCTCATCATGATATCATCATCATCATCATCATCATCATCTCATCATGATATCATCATCATCATCATCTCATCATTATATCATCATCATCATCATCATGATATCATCATCTCATCATGATATCATCATCATCATATCATCATGATATCATCATCATCATCTCATCATGATATCATCATCATCTCATCATGATATCATCATCATCATCTCATCATGATATCATCATCATCATCTCATCATGATATCATCATCATCATCATCATCTCATCATGATATCATCATCATCATCATCATCTCATCATGATATCATCATCATCATCATCATCATCATCATCTCATCATTATATCATCATCATCATCTCATCATGATATCATCATCATGATATCATCATCATCATCATCATCATCATCATCTCATCATGATATCATCATCATCATCTCATCATGATATCATCATCATCATCATCATCATCATCTCATCATAATATCATCATCATCATCTCATCATGATATCATCATCATCATCTTATCATGATATCATCATCATCATCATCATCTCATCATGATATCATCATCATCATCATCATCATCATCATCTCATCATGATATCATCATCATCATCATCATGATATCATCATCATGACATCATCATCATCATCATCATCATCTCATCATTATATCATCATCATCATCTCATCATGATATCATCATCATGATATCATCATCATCATCATCATCTCATCATGATATCATCATCATCATCTCATCATGATATCATCATCATCATCATCTCATCATCATCATCATCATCTCATCATAATATCATCATCATCATCTCATCATGATATCATCATCATCATCTCATCATGATATCATCATCATCATCATCATCATCATCTCATCATGTTATCATCATCATCATCTCATCATGATATCATCATCATCATCATCATCATCATCATCATCATCATCATCTCATCATGATATCATCATCATCATCATCTCATCATGATATCATCATCATCATCTCATCATGATATCATCATCATCATCATCATCATCATCATCATCATCATCTCATCATGATATCATCATCATCTCATCATGATATCATCATCATGATATCATATTCATCACCTCATCATATCATCATCATGATATCATCATCATCATCATCATCATCATCATCATCATCATCATCTCATCATGATATCATCATCATGATATCATCAGCATCATCATCATCATCATCTCATCATGATATCATCATCATCATCTCATCATGATATCATCATCATCATCTCATCATGATATCATCTTCATGATATCATCATCATGATATCATCAGCATCATCATCATCATCTCATCATGATATCATCATCATCATCATCATCTCATCATGATATCATCAGCATCATCATCATCATCATCATCTCATCATGATATCATCATCATCTCATCATGATATCATCAGCATCATCATCATCATCTCATCATGATATCATCATCATCATCATCATCATCTCATCATGATATCATCATCATCATCATCATGATATCATCATCATGACATCATCATCAGCATCATCATCTCATCATGATATCATCATCATGATATCATCATCATCATCTCATCATGATATCATCATCATGACATCATCATCAGCATCATCATCTCATCATGATATCATCATCATGATATCATCATCATCATCTCATCATGATATCATCATCATCATCTCATCATGATATCATCATCATCATCATCATCAGCATCATCATCTCATCATGATATCATCATCATGATATCATCATCATCATCTCATCATGATATCATCATCATCATCTCATCATGATATCATCATCATCATCTCATCATGATATCATCATCATCATCATCATCATCATCATCATCATCTCATCATTATATCATCATCATCTCATCATCATCTCATCATGATATCATCATCATCATCTCATCATGATATCATCATCATCTCATCATGATATCATCATCATCATCATCATCATCATCTCATCATGATATCATCATCATCATCTCATCATGATATCATCATCATGATATCATCATCATTATCATCATCATCTCATCATGATATCATCATCATGATATCATCATCATTATCATCATCATCTCATCATGATATCATCATCATGATATCATCATCATCATCTTCATCTCATCATGATATCATCATCATCTCATCATGATATCATCAGCATCATCATCATCATCTCATCATGATATCATCATCATCTCATCATGATATCATCATCATCATCATCATCATCTCATCATGATATCATCATCATCATCGCATCATGATATCATCATCATGATATCATCATCATTATCATCATCATCTCATCATGATATCATCATCATGATGTCATCATCATCATCTTCATCTCATCATGATATCATCATCATCTCATCATGATATCATCAGCATCATCATCATCATCTCATCATGATATCATCATCATCTCATCATGATATCATCAGCATCATCATCATCATCTCATCATGATATCATCATCATCATCATCATGATATCATCATCATGACATCATCATCAGCATTATAATCTCATCATGATATCATCATCATGATATCATCATCATCATCTCATCATGATATCATCATCATCATCATCTCATCATGATATCATCATCATCATCATCATCAACATCATCTCATCATGATATCATCATCATCATCATCATCATCATCTCATCATTATATCATCATCATCTCATCATGATATCATCATCATATCATCATCATCTCATCATGATATCATCATCATCTGCTCATCATGATATCATCATCATCATCATCATCATCTCATCATAATATCATCATCATCTCATCATGATATCATCATCATCATCATCATCATCATCATCTCATCATGATATCATCATCATCTCATCATGATATCATCATCTCATCATGATATCATCATCATCATCATCATCATCATCTCATCATGATATCATCATCATCATCATCATCTCATCATGATATCATCATCATCATCATCATCTCATCATGATATCATCATCATCTCATCATGATATCATCATCATCATCATCATCATCATCATCTCATCATGATATCATCCTCATCATCATCATCATCATCATCATCATCATCATCATCTCATCATGATATCATCATCATGACATCATCATCAGCATCATCATCTCATCATGATATCATCATCATGATATCATCATCATGATATCATCATCATCATCTCATCATAATATCATCATCATCTCATCATGATATCATCATCATCATCATCATCATCATCTCATCATGATATCATCATCATCTCATCATGATATCATCATCTCATCATGATATCATCATCATCATCATCATCTCATCATGATATCATCATCATCATCATCATCATCATCATCTCATCATGATATCATCATCATCATCATCATCATCTCATCATTATATCATCATCATCATCTCATCATGATATCATCATCATCATCATCATCATCATCATCATCATCATCATCTCATCATAATATCATCATCATCATCTCATCATCATCATCTCATCATGATATCATCATCATCATCTCATCTTGTCATCATCAGCATCATCATCATCATCATCATCATCATCTCATCATGATATCATCATCATCTCATCATGATATCATCATCATCATCATCATCATCATCATCATCATCATCTCATCATGATATCATCATCATCATCATCTCATCATAATATCATCATCATCTCATCATGATATCATCATCATCATCATCATCATCATCTCATCATGATATCATCATGATCATCATCTCATCATGATATCATCATCATCATCATCTCATCATCATCATCATCTCATCATGGTATCATCATCATCTCATCATATCACCAACATCATCTCATCATGATATCATCATCATCTCATCATATCACCAACATCATCTCATCATGATATCATCATCATCATCATCATCTCATCATGATATCATCATCATCATCTCATCATGCTATCATCATCATCATCTCGTCATGATAGCATCATCATCATCTCATCATGATATCATCATCATCATCATCATCATCATCATCTCATCATGATATCATCATCATCATCATCATCATCATCTCATCATGATATCATCATCATCATCATCTCATCATTATATCATCATCATCATCTCATCATGATATCATCATCATCATCATCATCATCATCTCATCATTATATCATCATCATCATCTCATCATTATATCATCATCATCATCATCATCATCATCATCATCATCATCATCATCTCATCATGTTATCATCATCATCATCATCATCATCATCATCATCATCATCATCATCATCTCATCATGATATCATCATCATCTCATCATGATATCATCATCATGATATCATATTCATCATCTCATCATATCATCATTATGATATCATCATCATCATCATCATCATCTCATCATGATATCATCATCATGATATCATCATCATCATCATCATCATCTCATCATGATATCATCATCATCATCTCATCATGATATCATCATCATGATATCATCATCATGATATCATCAGCATCATCATCATCATCTCATCATGATATCATCATCATCATCATCTCATCATGATATCATCATCATCTCATCATGATATCATCAGCATCATCATCATCATCATCTCATCATGATATCATCATCATCTCATCATGATATCATCAGCATCATCATCATCATCTCATCATGATATCATCATCATCATCATCATCTCATCATGATATCATCATCATCATCATCATGATATCATCATCATGACATCATCATCAGCATCATCATCTCATCATGATATCATCATCATGATATCATCATCTCATCATGATATCATCATCATCATCATCTCATCATGATATCATCATCATCATCATCATCTCATCATGATATCATCATCATCATCATCATCTCATCATGATATCATCATCATCTCATCATGATATCATCATCATCATCATCATCATAATCTCATCATGATATCATCATCATCATCATCATCATCATCTCATCATGATATCATCATCATCATCATCTCATCATGATATCATCATCATCATCTCATCATGATATCATCATCATCATCATCATCTCATCATAATATCATCATCATCTCATCATAATATCATCATCATCTCATCATGATATCATCATCATCATCATCATCATCTCATCATGATATCATCATCATCATCATCATCATCATCATCATCATCTCATCATGATATCATCATCATCATCATCATCATCATCTCATCATTATATCATCATCATCATCTCATCATGATATCATCATCATCATCATCATCATCATCATCATCTCATCATAATATCATCATCATCATCTCATCATGATATCATCATCATCATCTCATCATGATATCATCATCATGATATCATCATCATGATATCATCAGCATCATCATCATCATCTCATCATGATATCATCATCATCTCATCATGATATCATCAGCATCATCATCATCATCTCATCATGATATCATCATCATCATCATCATCTCATCATGATATCATCATCATCTCATCATGATATCATCATCATCTCATCATGATATCATCAGCATCATCATCATCATCTCATCATGATATCATCATCATCATCATCATCTCATCATGATATCATCATCATCATCATCATGATATCATCATCATGACATCATCATCAGCATCATCATCTCATCATGATATCATCATCATGATATCATCATCTCATCATGATATCATCATCATCATCATCTCATCATGATATCATCATCATCATCATCATCTCATCATGATATCATCCTCATCATCATCATCTCATCATTATATCATCATCATCTCATCATGATATCATCATCTTGATATCATCATCATCATCATCTGATCATGATATCATCATCATCATCTCATCATGATATCATCATCATCATAATATCATCATCTCATCATGATATAATCATCATCTCATCATGATATCATCATCATCTCATCATGATATCATCATCATCTCATCATGATATCATCATCTCATCATGATATCATCATCATCATCTCATCATGATATCATCATCATCATCATCATCTCATCATGATATCATCATCATCTCATCATGATATCATCATCATCTCATCATGATATCATCATCATCTCATCATGATATCATCATCTCATCATGATATCATCATCATCATCTCATCATGATATCATCATCATCATGATATCATCATCATCATCATCATCATCATCTCATCATGATATCATCATCATCATCATCTCATCATGATATCATCATCATCATCATCTCATCATGATATCATCATCATCATCTCATCATGATATCATCATCATCATCATCATCATCATCATCATCTCATCATGATATCATCATCATCTCATCATGATATCATCATCATCATCATCATCTCATCATGATATCATCATCATCATCATCATCATCTCATCATGATATCATCATCATCATCATCATGATATCATCATCATGACATCATCATCAGCATTATAATCTCATCATGATATCATCATCATGATATCATCATCATCATCTCATCATGATATCATCATCATCATCTCATCATGATATCATCATCATCATCATCTCATCATAATATCATCATCATCTCATCATGATATCATCATCATCATCATCATCTCATCATGATATCATCATCATATCATCATCTCATCATGATATCATCATCATCATCTCATCATGATATCATCATCATCATCATCTCATCATAATATCATCATCATCTCATCATGATATCATCATCATATCATCATCATCTCATCATGATATCATCATCATCATCTCATCATGATATCATCATCATCATCATCATCTCATCATAATATCATCATCATCTCATCATGATATCATCATCATCATCATCATCATCTCATCATGATATCATCATCATCTCATCATGATATCATCATCTCATCATGATATCATCATCATCATCATCATCATCATCTCATCATGATATCATCATCATCATCATCATCTCATCATGATATCATCATCATCATCATCATCTCATCATGATATCATCATCATCTCATCATGATATCATCATCATCATCATCATCTCATCATGATATCATCATCATCATCATCATCATCATCATCATCTCATCATGATATCATCATCATGACATCATCATCAGCATCATCATCTCATCATGATATCATCATCATGATATCATCATCATGATATCATCATCATCATCTCATCATAATATCATCATCATCTCATCATGATATCATCATCATCATCATCATCTCATCATGATATCATCATCATCTCATCATGATATCATCATCTCATCATGATATCATCATCATCATCATCATCATCAGCATCATCATCTCATCATGATATCATCATCATGATATCATCATCATGATATCATCATCATCATCTCATCATAATATCATCATCATCTCATCATGATATCATCATCATCATCATCATCTCATCATGATATCATCATCATCTCATCATGATATCATCATCTCATCATGATATCATCATCATCATCATCATCATCATCATCATCATCTCATCATGATATCATCATCATCATCATCATCTCATCATGATATCATCATCATCATCATCATCATCATCATCTCATCATGATATCATCATCATCTCATCATGATATCATCATCATTATCATCATCTCATCATGATATCATCATCATCATCATCATCATCATCATCATCATCTCATCATGATATCATCATCATGACATCATCATCATGACATCATCATCAGCATTATAATCTCATCATGATATCATCATCATCATCTCATCATGATATCATCATCATCATCATCATCATCTCATCATGATATCATCATCATCATCATCATCATCATCATCTCATCATTATATCATCATCATCTCATCATGATATCATCATCATATCATCATCTCATCATGATATCATCATCTCATCATGATATCATCATCATCATCATCATCTCATCATAATATCATCATCATCTCATCATGATATCATCATCATCATCTCATCATGATATCATCATCATCTCATCATGATATCATCATCTCATCATGATATCATCATCATCATCATCATCATCATCATCTCATCATGATATCATCATCATCATCATCATCATCATCTCATCATGATATCATCATCATCATCATCATCATCTCATCATGATATCATCATCATCTCATCATGATATCATCATCATCATCATCATCTCATCATGATATCATCATCATCATCATCATCTCATCATGATATCATCATCATGACATCATCATCAGCATCATCATCTCATCATGATATCATCATCATGATATCATCATCATGATATCATCATCATCATCTCATCATAATATCATCATCATCTCATCATGATATCATCATCATCATCATCATCTCATCATGATATCATCATCATCTCATCATGATATCATCATCTCATCATGATATCATCATCATCATCATCATCATCATCATCTCATCATGATATCATCATCATCATCATCATCTCATCATGATATCATCATCATCATCATCATCATCTCATCATGATATCATCATCATCTCATCATGATATCATCATCATTATCATCATCTCATCATGATATCATCATCATCATCATCATCATCATCATCATCTCATCATGATATCATCATCATGACATCATCATCAGCATCATCATCTCATCATGATATCATCATCATGATATCATCATCATGATATCATCATCATCATCTCATCATGATATCATCATCATCATCTCATCATGATATCATCATCATCATCATCATCATCATCATCATCATCATCTCATCATGATATCATCATCATTATCATCTCATCATTATATCATCATCATCATCATCATCATGATATCATCATCATGATATCATCATCTCATTATGATATCATCATCATCATCTCATCATGATATCATCATCACCATCATCTCATCATAATATCATCATCATATCATCATGATATCATCATCATCATCTCATCATGATATCATCATCATCATCTCATCATGATATCATCATCATCATCATCTCGTCATGATATCATCATCATCATCTCATCATGATATCATCATCATCATCTCATCATGATATCATCATCATCATCATCTCATCATGATATCATCATCATCATCATCATCATCATCATCATCATCTCATCATTATATCATCATCATCATCATCTCATCATGATATCATCATCATCATCATCATCATCATCATCATCATCATCTCATCATTATATCATCATCATCATCTCATCATCATCATCATCATCTCATCATAATATCATCATCATCTCATCATCATCATCATCATCATCTCATCATGATATCATCATCATCATCATCATCATCATCATCATCATCATCATCATCATCATCATCATCTCATCATGATATCATCATCATCATCATCATCATCATCATCATCATCATCTCATCATAATATCATCATCATCATCATCTCATCATCATCATCATCATCATCATCTCATCATGATATCATCATCATCATCATCTCATCATGTTATCATCATCATCATCATCATCATCATCTCATCATGATATCATCATCATCTCATCATGATATCATCATCATGATATCATATTCATCATCTCATCATATCATCATCATGATATCATCATCATCATCATCATCATCATCATCATCATCTCATCATGATATCATCATCATCATCATCATCATCATCTCATCATGATATCATCATCATCATCTCATCATGATATCATCATCATGATATCATCATCATGATATCATCAGCATCATCATCATCATCTCATCATGATATCATCATCATCATCTCATCATGATATCATCATCATCTCATCATGATATCATCAGCATCATCATCATCATCATCTCATCATGATATCATCATCATCTCATCATGATATCATCAGCATCATCATCATCATCTCATCATGATATCATCATCATCATCATCATCTCATCATGATATCATCATCATCATCATCATCTCATCATGATATCATCATCATCATCATCATCATGATATCATCATCATGACATCATCATCAGCATCATCATCTCATCATGATATCATCAGCATCATCATGATATCATCAGCATCATCATCATCTCATCATGATATCATCATCATCATCATCATCATAATCATCTCATCATTATATCATCATCATCTCATCATGATATCATCATCATGATATCATCATCATCATCATCATCTCATCATGATATCATCATCATCATCTCATCATGATATCATCATCATCATCATCTCATCATAATATTATCATCATCTCATCATGATATCATCATCATCATCTCATCATGATATCATCATCATCTCATTATGATATCATCATCATCATCATCTCATCATGATATCATCATCATCATCTCATCATGTTATCATCATCATCATCATCATCATCTCATCATGATATTATCATCATCATCATCATCATCTCATCATGATATCATCATCATCATGATATCATCATCATGATATCATCATCATGATATCATCATCATTATCATCATCATCTCATCATGATATCATCATCATCATCATCATCATCATCATCTCATAATGATATCATCATCATCTCATCATGATATCATCAGCATCATCAACATCATCATCATAATCTTATCATGATATCATCATCATCATCATCATCTCATCATGATATCATCATCATCATCATCTCATTATTATATCATCATCATCATCTCATCATGATATCAGAATCATGATATCATAATCATCATCATCTCATCATGATATCATCATCATCATCATCTCATCATGATATCATCATCATCATCATCATCATCATCATCATCATCTCATCATAATATCATCATCATCTCATCATGATATCATCATCATCATCATATCATTATATCATCATCAGCATCATCATCTCATCATGATATCATCATCATCATATCATCATGATATCATCATCATGACATTATCATCATCATCATCATCATCTCATCATGATATCATCATCATCATGATATCATCATCATCATGATATCATCATCATCATCTCATCATGATATCATCATCATGATATCATCATCATCATCATCTCATCATGATATCATCATCATCATCTCATCATGATATATTCATCATCATCATCTCATCATGATATCATCATCATCATCATCTCATCATCATATCATCATCATCATCTCATCATGTTATCATCATCATCATCTCATCATGATATCATCATCATGATATCATAATCATGACATCATCATCATCATCATGATATCATCATCATCATCATCTCATCATGATATCATCATCATCATCTCATCATGATATCATCATCATCATCAAAATCTCATCATAATATCATCATCATATCATTATGATATCATCATCATCTCATCATGATATCATCATCATCATCTCATCATGATATCATCATCATTATCTCATCATGATATCATCATCATCATCATCATCATCATCTCATCATGATATCATCATCATGATATCATCATCATCATCATCATCTCATCATGATATCATCATCATCATCATCATCATCATCATCATCATCATCATCTCATCATGATATCATCATCATCATCATCATCATCATCATCATCTCATCATAATATCATCATCATCATCATCTCATCATCATCATCATCATCTCATCATGATATCATCATCATCATCATCTCATCATGTTATCATCATCATCATCATCATCTCATCATGATATCATCATCATCATCATCATCATCATCATCTCATCATAATATCATCATCATCATCATCTCATCATCATCATCATCATCATCTCATCATGATATCATCATCATCATCATCTCATCATGTTATCATCATCATCATCATCATCATCATCATCATCTCATCATGATATCATCATCATCTCATCATGATATCATCATCATGATATCATATTCATCATCTCATCATATCATCATCATGATATCATCATCATCATCATCATCATCATCATCATCTCATCATGATATCATCATCATGATATCATCATCATCATCATCATCTCATCATGATATCATCATCATCATCTCATCATGATATCATCATCATGATATCATCATCATGATATCATCAGCATCATCATCATCATCTCATCATGATATCATCATCATCATCTCATCATGATATCATCATCATCTCATCATGATATCATCAGCATCATCATCATCATCATCTCATCATGATATCATCATCATCTCATCATGATATCATCAGCATCATCATCATCATCTCATCATGATATCATCATCATCATCATCATCTCATCATGATATCATCATCATCATCATCATCTCATCATGATATCATCATCATCATCATCATCATGATATCATCATCATGACATCATCATCAGCATCATCATCTCATCATGATATCATCAGCATCATCATGATATCTTCAGCATCATCATCATCTCATCATGATATCATCATCATCATCATCATCATAATCATCTCATCATTATATCATCATCATCTCATCATGATATCATCATCATGATATCATCATCATCATCATCATCTCATCATGATATCATCATCATCATCTCATCATGATATCATCATCATCATCATCTCATCATAATATCATCATCATCTCATCATGATATCATCATCATCATCATCTCATCATGATATCATCATCATCTCATTATGATATCATCATCATCTCATCATGATATCATCATCATCATCTCATCATGATATTATCATCATCATCATCATCATCTCATCATGATATCATCATCATCATGATATCATCATCATGATATCATCATCATTATCATCATCATCTCATCATGATATCATCATCATCATCATCATCATCATCATCTCATAATGATATCATCATCATCTCATCATGATATCATCAGCATCATCAACATCATCATCATAATCTTATCATGATATCATCATCATCATCATCATCTCATCATGATATCATCATCATCATCATCTCATTATTATATCATCATCATCATCATCATCATCATCATCATCTCATCATAATATCATCATCATCTCATCATGATATCATCATCATCATCATTTCATGATATCATCATCAGCATCATCATCTCATCATGATATCATCATCATCATATCATCATGATATCATCATCATGACATTATCATCATCATCATCATCATCTCATCATGATATCATCATCATCATGATATCATCATCATCATGATATCATCATCATCATGATATCATCATCATGATATCATCATCATCATCTCATCATGATTTCATCATCATGATATCATCATCATCATCATCTCATCATGATATCATCATCATCATCTCATCATGATATCATCATCATCATCATCTCATCATCATATCATCATCATCATCTCATCATGTTATCATCATCATCATCTCATCATGATATCATCATCATCATCATCTCATCATGATATCATCATCGTGATATCATCATCATCATCATCTCATCATGATATCATCGTCATCATCTCATCATGATATCATCGTCATCATCTCATCATGATATCATCATCATCATCATCTCATCATGATATCATCATCGTGATATCATCATCATCATCATCTCATCATGATATCATCGTCATCATCTCATCATGATATCATCGTCATCATCTCATCATGATATCATCATCATGATATCATAATCATGACATCATCATCATCATCATGATATCATCATCATCATCATCTCATCATGATATCATCATCATCATCTCATCATGATATCATCATCATCATCAAAATCTCATCATAATATCGTCATCATATCATTATGATATCATCATCATCTCATCATGATATCATCATCATCATCTCATCATGATATCATCATCATTATCTCATCATGATATCATCATCATCATCATCATCATCATCATCTCATCATGATATCATCATCATCATCATCATCATCATCATCTCATCATGATATCATCATCATCATCTCATCATGATATCATCATCATGATATCATAATCATGACATCATCATCATCATCATCATCTCATCATGATATCATCATCATGATATCATAATCATGACATCATCATCATCATCATCATCATCATCATCTCATCATTATCTCATCATGATATCATCATCATCATCATCATCATCATCATCATCATCATCATCTCATCATGATATCATCATCATGATATCATCATCATCATCATCATCTCATCATGATATCATCATCATCATCTCATCATGATATCATCATCATGATATCATAATCATGACATCATCATCATCATCATCTCATCATGATATCATCATCATGATATCATAATCATGACATCATCATCATCATCATCATCATCTCATCATGATATCATCATCATCTCATCATGATATCATCATCATCATCATCATCTCATCATGATATCATCATCATCATCATCATCATCTCATCATGATATCATCATCATCATCTCATTATGATATCATCATCATCATCATCTCATCATGATATCATCATCATCATCTCATCATGTTATCATCATCATCATCATCATCATCTCATCATGATATCATCATCATCATCATCTCATCATAATATCATCATCATCATCTCATCATGATATCATCATCATCATCATCTCATCATGATATCATCATCATCATCTCATTATGATATCATCATCATCATCATCTCATCATGATATCATCATCATCATCTCATCATGTTATCATCATCATCATCATCATCATCTCATCATGATATCATCATCATCATCATCATCATCATCATCTCATCATGATATCATCATCATGATATCATCATCATTATCATCATCATCTCATCATGATATCATCATCATCATCATCATCATCATCATCATCATCATCATCATCTCATCATTATATCATCATCATCTCATCATGATATCATCATCATCATCATCATCATCATCATCTCATCATGATATCATCATCATCATCATCATCATCTCATCATTATATCATCATAATCATCATCTCATCATGATATCAGAAGCATGATATCATCATCATCATCATCTCATCATGATATCATCATCATCATCATCATCATCTCATCATGATATCATCATCATCATCTCATCATGTTATCATCATCATCATCATCTCATCATGATATCATCATCATCTCATCATGATATCATCATCATGATATCATCATCATCATCATCTCATCATGATATCATCATCATCATCTCATCATGATATCATCATCATCATCTCATCATGATATCATCATCATCATCATCATCATCATCATCATCTCATCATAATATCATCATCATCTCATCATGATATCATCATCATCTCATCATGATATCATCATCATCATCATCTCATCATGATATCATCATCATTATCTCATCATGTTATCATCATCATCATCATCATCTCATCATGATATCATCATCATCATCATCATCATCATCATCTCATCATGATATCATCATCATGATATCATCATCATCATCATCATCTCATCATGATATCATCATCATCATCATCATCATCTCATCATGTTATCATCATCATCATCATCATCTCATCATGTTATCATCATCATCATCATCATCATCTCATCATGATATCATCATCATCATCATCATCATCTCATCATGTTATCATCATCATCATCATCATCTCATCATGTTATCATCATCATCATCATCATCATCTCATCATGTTATCATCATCATCATCATCATCATCATCTCATCATGATATCATCATCATCATCATCTCATCATGATATCATCATCATGATATCATCATCATGATATCATCATCATTATCATCATCATCTCATCATGATATCATCATCATCATCATCATCATCATCTCATCATGATATCATCATCATCTCATCATGATATCATCATCATCATCATCATCATCATCTCATCATGATATCATCATCATCATCATCATCATCATCATCTCATCATTATATCATCATCATCATCATCTCATCATGATATCAGAATCATGATATCATCATCATCATCATCTCATCATGATATCATCATCATCATCATCTCATCATGATATCATCATCATCATCTCATCATGTTATCATCATCATCATCATCATCTCATCATGATATCATCATCATCTCATCATGATATCATCATCATGATATCATCATCATCATCATCTCATCATGATATCATCATCATCATCTCATCATGATATCATCATCATGATATCATAATCATGACATCATCATCATCATCATCATGATATCATCATCATCATCTCATCATGATATCATCATCATCATCTCATCATGATATCATCATCATCATCATCATCATCATCATCTCATCATAATATCATCATCATCTCATCATGATATCATCATCATCTCATCATGATATCATCATCATCATCATCTCATCATGATATCATCATCATTATCTCATCATGTTATCATCATCATCATCATCATCTCATCATGATATCATCATCATCATCATCATCATCATCATCATTATCATCATCATCTCATCATGATATCATCATCATGATATCATCATCATCATCATCATCTCATCATGATATCATCATCTCATCATGATATCATCATCATGATATCGTAATCATGACATCATCATCATCATCATCATCATCATCATCTCATCATGATATCATCATCATCTCATCATGATATCATCATCATCATCATCTCATCATGATATCATCTTCATGATATCATCATCATCTCATCACGATATCATCATCATCAGCTCATCATGATTTCATCATCATCTCATCATATCATCAACATCATCTCATCATGATATCATCATCATGATATCATCATCATCATCATCTCATCATGATATCATCATCATCTCATCATTATATCATAATCATCATCATCTCATCATGATATCATCATCATTTCATCATGATATCATCATCATGATATCATCATCATCATCATCATCATCTCATCATGATATCATCATCATCTCATCATGATATCATCAGCATCATCATCATCTCATCATCATCTCATCATGATATCATCAGCATCATCATCATCATCATCATCTCATCATGATATCATCATCATCTCATCATATCATCAGCATCATTATCATCATCATCATATCATCATGATATCATCATCATCATCATCATCATCATCATCATCTCATCACGATATCATCATCATCAGCTCATCATGGTATCATCATCATCTCATCATATCATCAACATCATCTAATCATGATATCATCATCATGATATCATCATCATGATATCATCATCATCATCATCTCATCACGATATCATCATCATCATCATCTCATCATGATATCATCATCATCATCATCTCATCATGATATCATCATCATCTCATCATGATATCATCATCATCATCATCATCATCATCATGATATCATCATATCATCATAATCATTCATAATCATGACATCATCATCATCATCATCATCATCATCTCATCATGATATCATCATCATCTCATCATGATATCATCATCATCATCTCATCATGATATCATCATCATGATATCATAATCATGACATCATCATCATCATCATCATCATCATCTCATCATGATATCATCATCATGATATCATAATCATGACATCATCATCATCATCATCATCATCTCATCATTATCTCATCATGATATCATCATCATCATCATCATCATCATCATCATCATCATCATCATCATCATCTCATCATGATATCATCATCATGATATCATCATCATCATCATCATCTCATCATGATATCATCATCATCATCTCATCATGATATCATCATCATGATATCATAATCATGACATCATCATCATCATCATCATCATCTCATCATGATATCATCATCATGATATCATAATCATGACATCATCATCATCATCATCATCATCTCATCATGATATCATCATCATCTCATCATGATATCATCATCATCATCATCTCATCATGATATCATCATCATCATCATCATCATCTCATCATGATATCATCATCATCATCTCATTATGATATCATCATCATCATCATCTCATCATGATATCATCATCATCATCTCATCATGTTATCATCATCATCATCATCATCATCTCATCATGATATCATCATCATCATCATCTCATCATAATATCATCATCATCATCTCATCATGATATCATCATCATCATCATCTCATCATGATATCATCATCATCATCTCATTATGATATCATCATCATCATCATCTCATCATGATATCATCATCATCATCTCATCATGTTATCATCATCATCATCATCATCATCTCATCATGATATCATCATCATCATCATCATCATCTCATCATGATATCATCATCATGATATCATCATCATTATCATCATCATCTCATCATGATATCATCATCATCATCATCATCATCATCATCATCATCTCATCATGATATCATCATCATCTCATCATGATATCATCATCATCATCATCATCATCATCTCATCATGATATCATCATCATCATCATCATCATCATCTCATCATTATATCATCATAATCATCATCTCATCATGATATCAGAAGCATGATATCATCATCATCATCATCTCATCATGATATCATCATCATCATCATCATCTCATCATGATATCATCATCATCATCTCATCATGTTATCATCATCATCATCTCATCATGATATCATCATCATGATATCATCATCATCATCATCTCATCATGATATCATCATCATCATCTCATCATGATATCATCATCATCATCTCATCATGATATCATCATCATCATCATCATCATCATCTCATCATAATATCATCATCATCTCATCATGATATCATCATCATCTCATCATGATATCATCATCATCATCATCTCATCATGATATCATCATCATTATCTCATCATGTTATCATCATCATCATCATCATCTCATCATGATATCATCATCATCATCATCATCATCATCATCATCATCATCATCATCATCATCATCATCATCTCATCATGATATCATCATCATGATATCATCATCATCATCATCTCATCATGATATCATCATCATCATCATCATCATCATCTCATCATGTTATCATCATCATCATCATCATCTCATCATGTTATCATCATCATCATCATCATCTCATCATGATATCATCATCATCATCATCATCATCATCATCTCATCATGATATCATCATCATGATATCATCATCATTATCATCATCATCTCATCATGATATCATCATCATCATCATCATCATCATCATCATCATCATCATCATCATCTCATCATGATATCATCATCATCTCATCATGATATCATCATCATCATCATCATCATCATCTCATCATGATATCATCATCATCATCATCATCATCTCATCATTATATCATCATCATCATCATCTCATCATGATATCAGAATCATGATATCATCATCATCATCATCTCATCATGATATCATCATCATCATCATCTCATCATGATATCATCATCATCATCTCATCATGTTATCATCATCATCATCATCATCTCATCATGATATCATCATCATCTCATCATGATATCATCATCATGATATCATCATCATCATCTCATCATGATATCATCATCATCATCTCATCATGATATCATCATCATGATATCATAATCATGACATCATCATCATCATCATCATGATATCATCATCATCATCTCATCATGATATCATCATCATCATCTCATCATGATGTCATCATCATCATCATCATCATCTCATCATGATATCATCATCATCTCATCATGATATCATCATCATCTCATCATGATATCATCATCATCATCATCTCATCATGATATCATCATCATTATCTCATCATGTTATCATCATCATCATCATCATCATCTCATCATGATATCATCATCATCATCATCATCATCATCATCATCATCATCTCATCATGATATCATCATCATGATATCATCATCATCATCATCATCTCATCATGATATCATCATCTCATCATGATATCATCATCATGATATCGTAATCATGACATCATCATCATCATCATCATCATCATCATCTCATCATGATATCATCATCATCTCATCATGATATCATCATCATCATCATCTCATCATGATATCATTTTCATGATATCATCATCATCTCATCACGATATCATCATCATCAGCTCATCATGATTTCATCATCATCTCATCATATCATCAACATCATCTCATCATGATATCATCATCATCTCATCATTATATCATAATCATCATCATCTCATCATGATATCATCATCATTTCATCATGATATCATCATCATGATATCATCATCATCATCATCATCATCATCTCATCATGATATCATCATCATCATCTCATCATGATATCATCAGCATCATCATCATCTCATCATCATCTCATCATGATATCATCAGCATCATCATCATCATCATCATCTCATCATGATATCATCATCATCTCATCATATCATCAGCATCATTATCATCATCATCATATCATCATGATATCATCATCATCATCATCATCATCATCATCATCATCTCATCACGATATCATCATCATCAGCTCATCATGGTATCATCATCATCTCATCATATCATCAACATCATCTAATCATGATATCATCATCATGATATCATCATCATCATCATCTCATCACGATATCATCATCATCATCATCATCATCATCTCATCATAATATCATCATCATCTCATCATGATATCATCATCATCTCATCATGATATCATCATCATCATCATCTCATCATGATATCATCATCATTATCTCATCATGTTATCATCATCATCATCATCATCTCATCATGATATCATCATCATCATCATCATCATCATCATCATTATCATCATCATCTCATCATGATATCATCATCATGATATCATCATCATCATCATCATCTCATCATGATATCATCATCTCATCATGATATCATCATCATGATATCGTAATCATGACATCATCATCATCATCATCATCATCATCATCTCATCATGATATCATCATCATCTCATCATGATATCATCATCATCATCATCTCATCATGATATCATCTTCATGATATCATCATCATCTCATCACGATATCATCATCATCAGCTCATCATGATTTCATCATCATCTCATCATATCATCAACATCATCTCATCATGATATCATCATCATGATATCATCATCATCATCATCTCATCATGATATCATCATCATCTCATCATTATATCATAATCATCATCATCTCATCATGATATCATCATCATTTCATCATGATATCATCATCATGATATCATCATCATCATCATCATCATCTCATCATGATATCATCATCATCTCATCATGATATCATCAGCATCATCATCATCTCATCATCATCTCATCATGATATCATCAGCATCATCATCATCATCATCATCTCATCATGATATCATCATCATCTCATCATATCATCAGCATCATTATCATCATCATCATATCATCATGATATCATCATCATCATCATCATCATCATCATCATCTCATCACGATATCATCATCATCAGCTCATCATGGTATCATCATCATCTCATCATATCATCAACATCATCTAATCATGATATCATCATCATGATATCATCATCATGATATCATCATCATCATCATCTCATCACGATATCATCATCATCATCATCTCATCATGATATCATCATCATCATCATCTCATCATGATATCATCATCATCTCATCATGATATCATCATCATCATCATCATCATCATCATGATATCATCATATCATCATAATCATTCATAATCATGACATCATCATCATCATCATCATCATCATCTCATCATGATATCATCATCATCTCATCATGATATCATCATCATCATCTCATCATGATATCATCATCATGATATCATAATCATGACATCATCATCATCATCATCATCATCATCATCTCATCATGATATCATCATCATGATATCATAATCATGACATCATCATCATCATCATCATCATCTCATCATTATCTCATCATGATATCATCATCATCATCATCATCATCATCATCATCATCATCATCATCATCATCATCATCTCATCATGATATCATCATCATGATATCATCATCATCATCATCATCTCATCATGATATCATCATCATCATCTCATCATGATATCATCATCATGATATCATAATCATGACATCATCATCATCATCATCATCATCTCATCATGATATCATCATCATGATATCATAATCATGACATCATCATCATCATCATCATCATCTCATCATGATATCATCATCATCTCATCATGATATCATCATCATCATCATCTCATCATGATATCATCATCATCATCATCATCATCTCATCATGATATCATCATCATCATCTCATTATGATATCATCATCATCATCATCTCATCATGATATCATCATCATCATCTCATCATGTTATCATCATCATCATCATCATCATCTCATCATGATATCATCATCATCATCATCTCATCATAATATCATCATCATCATCTCATCATGATATCATCATCATCATCATCTCATCATGATATCATCATCATCATCTCATTATGATATCATCATCATCATCATCTCATCATGATATCATCATCATCATCTCATCATGTTATCATCATCATCATCATCATCATCTCATCATGATATCATCATCATCATCATCATCATCTCATCATGATATCATCATCATGATATCATCATCATTATCATCATCATCTCATCATGATATCATCATCATCATCATCATCATCATCATCATCATCATCTCATCATGATATCATCATCATCTCATCATGATATCATCATCATCATCATCATCATCATCTCATCATGATATCATCATCATCATCATCATCATCTCATCATTATATCATCATAATCATCATCTCATCATGATATCAGAAGCATGATATCATCATCATCATCATCTCATCATGATATCATCATCATCATCATCATCTCATCATGATATCATCATCATCATCTCATCATGTTATCATCATCATCATCTCATCATGATATCATCATCATGATATCATCATCATCATCATCTCATCATGATATCATCATCATCATCTCATCATGATATCATCATCATCATCTCATCATGATATCATCATCATCATCATC